>WFKR01000005.1:26877979-27257979 GCA_025331145.1 Rosa persica | reverse complement strand
CGAGCATATTCACATTTTATTGTAATTAATGTAATTTATTTTATAATTTTCTAATCAAATTATTTATGTTGTATAATATCACATAAATATTAACTCTATAAAAAATCAATCAAATTGAAAAAATTTTAGTTATTGATTTTTATGAAATACATGGACGGTTCATCATAATAGTAGTAAGTATTGTTAGAACCATCTATTTGTTTAACTAATTCAGATAATTAAACGATTTCTGATTCGATTGATTTTTCACAAGGATGACTTTTAAAGGCTAATTTAAAAAAAGGACCGTTGAGTGATAATTTATTAAGTAAAAGTATGTTAATCGACAATAAAAGTGAATATGCATGTTCATTTAAGGGGTGAACCTAAAAATAGTCCAATACTCCATATTTTAATGATGACCGCGCCCGTCTATATATGCAATTCAAGTTTCCACACTAGGTACAACTGCACTTTGTTATTGTAAGCATCAATAACTCTCTCTCTCTCTCCCTCCCTCCTCCCCCTCCCCCTCCCTCCCCTCCTCAAATCTTCTAAAAGCTGCTATCTTGTAGTGGGAAACAAATGTTATAGCTAGCGCTTAATCAACCGAGTCTCAGTCTACTTATTCTATTTCTTTCTTTTCCTTTTTTCGTTTCAGGTGCATGCTTATATCTCTACACAATTTGTTCAATCACGAACCATGTCTGTCCCACGAGCACAACATGTATCACCTTCCGGGATTCAATTAACCACAGCTAGCGGCGATTCAGCAACTGGGATAGGCAACCAATCAGCAGACATCGCCATCGACATTCCAGCAGATCATTCGGCTCCACCTGCTAACAGACCTTCGCCTTATTTACTAGAACATCCAAAGAGTAAGTGCCATCTCTAATCTCTTCCAATTACGTTACTCACAGTTATCCATCTACTGTACAATTAATTTCCTAATTAGTACGTAGAAGTATAAATACAATATTAAGTGGTAGATGCTCCGTGCACCGGTGGTCTAGGCAGCGAGCATGGTCCATTGCATTGACGTACGTTTGCAAAGTACTCCCATAAATCTACCCATCTAATAATAATAGGGTTAATTAGTGCATCTTAGAATGTTTTTTTAGTCATAAGGCCATCAACTAATTTTTTCCTTCATAAGGTCATTAGATTAAAAAAGATATTATATTTTGGATATTAAAAATCAATATATTTACGTAAATGCCACTAGAGTACAAAATCAACATTCATTCTCTCTCTCCTCTCCGGCGAGGCCTCCGGTCAACTCCGGCGGGTCTCCGGCCGACCTCCGGAGAACTCCGACAGACCTTTGGCCAACTTCCGACGGATTTCAGGCAAACTCCGGCGACCACAAAAACTACTGTCACTGACATCAAAAGCTATTGTAGCTAGCAACAAAAGCTACTATGATGAAATTTCCTGCAATCTCCGGTGAGGTCACAAAAGCTACTATCACTAGCAACAAAAGCTACTGTCACTAGCAACAAAAGCTACTCCAGTAAGATTTCCGGCAACCTCCAATGAGATAACAAAAGCTATTATCACCAACAATAAAAACTACTGCTTACCAAATAATCTATGCTCCCCAAAACGAAAAACTATTATCCCCACCAACAAAAGCTACTGTCATCAATACCAAAAGCTACTATCATCAGCAACAAATGCTACTCTCACCAACACTAGAAAACTACTCTCACCAACAGCAAAAGCTGCTTTCACCAATATCAAAAGCTATTCCCACCAACAACAAAAATTACTGTCACTAACACCAACGAGCTACTCTCACTAACATTAGGAGTTACTCTTGTATAAAAAACTACTCTCACCATCAACAAAAACTACTCTCACCAACGCCGAAAACTACTATCACCACCGTAAAAAACTACTTTTACCACTGACAAAAGCTACTCTCACCAACGTTAAAAACTATTATCACCATCACAAAAAGCTACAATCATCACCACCAAAAGTTACTCTTATCAAAGACTAACAAAGCTACTATCCCCAACTGAGAAGACTATTACCAACCTACACAAAAACTACTATGAAACATTAAAACAACTATAAATTTACAATGTCAAAAGCTTGCAATGCTCAATCTTGCATGTATTGCACATATCATAATCGATCAACATAACTTGTATCCATGAGCATCATTCACTAGAGTAAGCCCTAAAATCCATAGGAATTACCAAAATTAAACCAAAGCTATCAAATTGACAAATATCAACAAATGAGTTTCTACCTAATCCAAAAACTGTAACAGTACATAATTCCAGGTTTTGAATGTGTAACAAAGCTTTGATCTCTGGAATTAGTACTCTCGCTCTTCCCTACACCTAATCTCACCATCGAAGACTCATTGCCATCATCCAAACAGACCCTGCGTGAAAATTCAGCAATCAAAATCGAGATTTTTAAAATAATTTTGCACCTGCAAATTCAAATTCAAATAAAATCAAATGAAAAACGCGAATGATTCAGAAGCTCACTGAGCAAGCCAAAACGACACTGAGAAAGCAAGGCAACGTTGACAGCGTTCGAATCTACACTGAGAAAGCAATTTAGAAGCCCAATAAGCAAGCCAAAACGACAAACAAAACCCCGTTTTGAGTTCTAATAGTCTCACTAAAAGTCCAAAATTGAAACCGAATACTCCGAAACCAAAACAGAGGATTCTAGGGTTCCGAAATGAGAACGGAATCAAACAAAGCCGGAATTGAAGAAAAAGAGAGAAGGAGAGAGGTACTACCCGAGTAAACTCTCGGTGAACAGAGTCCGAGTTGGCATCGTTGAGGCTTTGCAGGAGGAACTGATCGAATCCGGTTCGCAGTAGTCTGCGAAAACTTCAGCATCACGGAGACGACGAAGCCTGGTAGAGGGAGATAGGGTTTGCTGAGAGAGCGAGTGAGATTGGGGAGGGCGCCGTGCCGGTGGTCGCCGGAATCGGAGGCGGAGATCACGAGGTGATATGTGATCAAGGAAAGTGAGAGAGCGCCGTGCTGGTGGTCTCTAGAATCGGAGGCGAAGATCAAGACGTGATTTGTGATCGAGGAAAGAGAGGGAGAGAGAGAGCGTCATGCCGGTGGTCGCCAGAATTGGAGGCAGAGACCAAAGATGTGAAAATCTATGGTGGTGGAGAGAGAGAGACACTGATCAGGTAGAGAGAGAGAGAGAGATTTGTGATGTAATGCTAATGGAATTGAGTTTCTTAAGTGAGAGGGTAAAATTGTCAGGTTGAAAATAATTTAAAACTACAAATGACGTTATGTATACAAAAAAAATAAGGTGGCCTTATGACTAATTAAAGTTTCAAAAGATCATTTGTGTGTAATTTTCTAATAATAAGTATATGTAGTTATTTTATATATATATATATATATATATATATATGTATAATATATATAGATATATTCTCCATATCAGCAACTTAATTAGTCTCCATATGATTAAACCCCAAACAGGAGAAGAATCCCTTAAGACACGTGTTGCCCTCTATAAGTATGCACTGAAAGGCGACTGGGGAGCCGCTGAACCAATCTTAAGAGATAATAGCAAACTTCTGCGAGCTAGCATATCTAGAGGATATGAAACAGTCCTTCACGTTGCAGCAGGAACAAGCCATATTCACTTTGTGGAGAAACTGGTCGGCATGATGAAAGAAGAAGACTTGGCACTGCAGGACGTAAATGGAAACACTGCCTTATGCATTGCCGCTTCGGCTGGATCTCTAGAAATTGTCCAGATTTTGATAAAAAAGAACAAGTCTTTGCTAACAATTAGAGGCGGTAAAAATATGGCACCAGCCTATATGGCTGCTGTGTTAGGACAGTCCGAAATGGCATGTTACCTGTACGACGAAAATAAAAAGATGTTGGAGGTGGAGAAAACCGACAGAGAAAACTTGTTTTTCTCCTGCATCAACAATTGTTTGTACGGTAGGTATACTAAAGTTCATCCTTTTTTATACATGCATTTTAAAATTTATGGGTACAGAAAGGACTCGAAATTTTCAAAATGTAAAAATTTCGTTCTTATTTTCTCTGTGTAAAAATTGCAGATTTGGCCTTGGAGTTGCTAGATGCTGACAAAACATTAGCAAAGGCACGTACAAGTTCGCAGAAAAATAAAACGGCCTTGCATATCCTGGCTCGAAGACCTTCAGCATTTGGTGGCAGCCAAAGTCCACGAATGTGGACTAGACTCATTAACTCCTGTGAGTGAATTCTTCAAAAATTAGTATTTAGCTTCATTACTGTTGACCACGTTGCTTATGTTCTTCAAACTTTTTATCTCAAGTCCTCCCAGGTTTGAAGTTCCAATACAAAAGAAAGTTGAGAGGAGCTAATGGAGCCCTACAACTAGTCCGCCGCCTCTGGGAAGAAGTCTTGATAAATGATGAGCATGATTACGTGATGAATTTGATCAACTATCCTTCAAATTTATTATTTGACGCAGCAGAATTAGGGAATTACGAGTTCCTAGCAGCGCTTATGAGCTCTTATCCTGAGCTAGTATGGGAAACTGATAAAAAAAATCGAACTATAATCCATGTCGCAGTTCTGCATCGTCATGCAAGTATCTTCAATCTAGTGCATGAAATAGGCTCAATCAAAGATGTCATCGTGACATATGAAGATGATCAGGGTAACAACATTGTGCATATGGCTGCAAAATTAGCACCTCAAAATCAATTGAATCTCGTGTCAGGCGTAGCTCTTCAAATGCATCGAGAGTTGGTATGGTTTGAGGTACTTCTCATGCTTGATGTTTTAATAATGATCATCTAGGTAAAAGCGAGGTAATAATTGCATATATGCCATATGCAAGTACACGAGGAAAACTCTACTAATACGATCATTTCATATTTTCACACTCCTTCCTTGGTTAATTACTGTTCTTTATATATCTACGATGTGGCAGGAAGTCAAAAAGATCGTCCAACCTCAATACATCGAGATGGAAAACAACAAAGGAAAAACACCTCAAGAATTATTTACTAAAGAGCATACGGCGTTAATGCGTCAAGGAGAAAAATGGATGAAGGACACTGCAACTTCATGCATGCTCGTTGCGACTATTATCGCAACCGTTGTGTTCTCAGCTACATTTAGCATACCGGGCGGCACCGATGATCAGACTGGAAAGCCAAATCTTTTGAAACAGAAAGCCTTCCTTGACTTTACCATAGCTGACGAAGTAGCACTCTTTTCCTCTTCAACTGCAATGTTGATGTTCTTGTTCATCCTTACCTCGCGGTATGCAGAAAATGATTTCCGCAAGTCCTTACCCTTGAAGTTGATGGTAGGGCTCACTTGCCTCTTCATATCTATAGCATCGATGATGATGGCTTTCAGTACCGCCTTCTATCTATCTTGTCAATACGAATCAAGATGGGTTTCAAATTTTACATTTTTATTTGCATTTGTCCCAGTTGCTTTGTTTGCGTTTATGCAATTCCCTCTCGTGTCCGACATGTCCTCGTCTATATTTTGCTCAAGTCTACTATTTCAGCCGTGGAAACACATTCTCTACTAAAAGTCGAGCTGAATGTTGTACAACAATTCGGTCGCTAGCAGCTACAATGATGTACATATATGTATTTTAACGAGCATATGGAGTTGTAATTAGATCGATCATCGTATTTTGTACTATGAATGCATAAGTGGATGAACATGTTGTTACAAACTTAAATGCAATCTTTGTGACAAAAACAAATTCCAGTGTCCACCAAGGAGCTCTTTAAGGTCTTCTAACCAACAGTTCTTTTATCTTCTAAAATCTTAGCTTTAGCCTTTTAAAGGACGACCTTGGCTTCAAGGACCCATTACCATGGTCAGAAAGCCAACCGAGAGGAATTAAAAATTTGAAGCCACAGTCACTGTCACAAGCATTGAACACACGTACAGCATCTGCAAATCAAGATAAAATATATTAAAAAAAAAAACGGAAAAAAAAAGGAGCAACCAGGCATGCAGATGACTTTGCCATATATCCAAACAATTTACACCGTGGAACAGTCTTAATAAAAGTGAACGATCAATCTGCAGACTAGAAATCATGGGAGGATATGTGATACTACGGCTTAGTTTGGGATTGATTCTTGAACTGCTTTTGGGGCTGCTTCTGTTTTTGGGTCTAGAGGATAGTGTTTGGTAAAAAATTTCAAAGCTGCTTTTGATCCAAATAGCTTATTCCTAAAGCTGGTTTTGAGAAGCCACAATTCCTAACTTTTGAAAGCTGCTTTGGGGGAAAAACACGGAGTAACAGTAGACAATTAATGAAATATGTTGAACCGACAATTCTTTCCTCCTCCTTTTCATGGGGTTTTCTGATTTTTGGGGTGCATTTGAACTGAATATAAGCTTTCGCTTATAGCATAAAATCTCTTGGTTGTATTCTTAGTGTTCTCTCTACTATTCTCTACTCTTGGTTGCTTTCTGAGACATGTCGTGTGTGTATCAGTTAGAACTGATTTTGTTCTTCCTCTTCTGTAAACATTCTGGGAAAAAGAAAATAAAAAGTAAGGAAAAAAAAAGCTGGAGACTTGATTTTGACACGTCTCAGAAACAGAGAGAGGAGAGATAAGTTTTATATATGAGGAAGTGGGAGTTTGGTTGTCAATTCAAATTTTGAGTAGTGATAGTTTATGATTCATGGAGCATTTCAGATGTAAACTCAACAAATGGGGGGTTCCATAAATCCTCCGAATGCTATCGATTACAAATTTGGCTAGATAAGAACAAAGGTGGTACCTATCAATTTCTGCAAAGGCATCATCGATTACAGGGATTGATGATCAGAGATATTGGAATTTCATAGCGACTGATGAATCAAGGTGAGCATGTATATTGTAGATATGTTCATTATTGTTTGAGGCCTTATGTTAGAGTTTGATATGAGCCAGGAAACCAGCAAGAGCTTCAATTGTGTGTCTCTGTCCTAGTTTCCGAGCCTTGCCCCTTTTTCATATGTAATGTTTCTATTGTGGTCATACTATTTTCTTGTTCCATTAATCTGAAATTATAGGAGATTCAAGAACTTGATGTGTTGTGTTATTAAATTGTGTAGGTTTCAGACAGTGGCTTATCTCCAACAAACCTGGTGGTTTGAAGTTAATGGAGAGTTTGACTTTCAATTTGCATTACGGAAATATAGCCTGTTCTTTAGGCTCCACCTTGGCAGATCCTCCAAGAGACTTGGTCGCCGAGTATGCAATTCGGAGCATGTTCATGGCTGGAACATAAAACTAGTGAAGTTTGAGATTACAACTTCTAATGGCCACCAGGCTGTATCAGAATATTACTTGGGACAACCCTGGAAACTGGAAAAGAGCATTAGCTCGTTTTGTTAGGAGGTAGAGCTAGCAAGTACTAGTTGCAGTGAGTGAGAGATCGATGGAGATTACTGGTTGGGTTTTATGGCATGTAATCTCTTTTAGGAGGGAATATGTATATATATTGGAGTGTTGTTTGCGGTTAAATTTTACCAGATGAAGAAACTACTTCATGTGTTGTGAGTTGTGAGTCTTATGTCCACTATCAATCGATGTATTTCATATGACAAAGCACTTTTCTTCTTGTTTCTTGGTTATGTAGTTTGGTTTTCTGTACTCTGTACTCGTAAGCCAATGAATGAATAAGCCCTTTGTTTTATATTACCATGAAGTCTTTCCAATTAACTTTGATCTGCATTCTATGTACTCATCAATCATCATCTTGGCATTAGCATTTTGTTTCTTGCTATTGGGGAGCATTAGCATTTGGTTTCTTGCTATTGTTCCCATCCTAATATCTACAAAGAAAGAGAGAGTATTTGGTCCGAGCGGGAGCATGTTTCACACCTTAAAGTGCTCACTGGGTTATTAGAGATTTGTTTGCAGTGACTTGCGCAATTTGAATAGCGCTCCGGCCTATATGTGTGAATCACATGTTATTTTAAGTGATCTCACTCTAAAATAGCATATCTTAGTATGTATGACCATTTTGGTAATTATATCCAGCCAAAACACTTTTGACTTGCAACTTACCAAACACCTAGAAATTGCTTTTCGTTCTCACAGCACTTTTAAAAACAGTTTACCAAACACCTCAGCTGCTTCTTCTCACAGCAAGTTCGGAAGTGCTTCCTTTCACAGCAGATTCGGAAGTGCTTCTTCTCACAGCACAGTAATCCCAAACTAAGCCTACATTAACCGGGAACCCAATCTGAGCATGTACACTATGTTTCATTTTCAGTAAGAAATTAAAAGGAAGAATAGAAAGCAATGTTACTTTTTCTGTCTTTTTTGTTTTTTTGTTCTTTTTTATTTTGTCTTTGCCTGCTTGGTTACTCTTAGGAATTGAAGGAAAGTTAAAGAAAAAGAAAATAACATAATGTCAAATGCCCTTTTGAGTCTCAGAAATATTTGATAGTACCTAACAGAAAATAGACAAACAAAATGAACAATATGATAAGATAATGTCTGAGTTCTGTAATTCTCTCTAAAGAAACATCCCCATATTTATTCAATTTGTTATTCTAGTTCCTCCCTAATCGCTTGTCCAGACCAAAAAATAAAGCAAAACTATAACTTTTCAGAATCAGACCAAAGGAAGAAAAACTTCCATTCTTCATCTAGCCATATTACATAAAAGGTCTAAAATCATTACTACAACGAAGAGCCATAGATTGTCAAGACTGTCACTTGATAACAAGGTGTTTGTTATCTCCTGAACCAAAAAACGTTACTTGTTATTTGTGGAAATACGAAGGTTAACGATTTCAATTACATTTTAGTTGTTTTCGATAAGTTTAGTGACCCTAAAAATCGACTTTTTGTTCGGGTTAAAATTTAAAAAACGTTTCTTCATGAAAGTTTTAGAAGAAGTTAAACCGAGTGCGTGCATACTTAGTTCGTAAAAATTGGAGCTCGTATGCAAAAGTTATAAGTGAAATAAGAAAGTTACTGTAGATAGTAAGTAGTATAAATTCAAATTTTTTACTGTGACAAGGTTAATTTTCTTTTCCTCTCTCTCTCTCTCCTCCCTCCCGCCCGGTTTCTCTCTCTCTCGGCCTCCCTCTGCAAGACTGCAACTCTCTCCTCCGGCCACCTGGGGATGTGCAGCTGGCATCCCTGCACTCCTCTCCTCATTCCCAGACTCCCCAATGCCACCGACCACCACGAAACGGCCTAGATCTGGCGGTAGAAGCCGTCAAACTTCAAGGAGGCAAAACTAGTCAATGCTTCGTTCTCCCAACTCCGGCCACAATAAATTCTCAGACCAAGTCCATTACGAGCGCAGTGGGACGATGAACATCCTCCCTAAATCTTAGGCCGAGCAGTGGAGTGTGGAGGAAGAACCGACGAGTCGAAGTTTTGGGTTACTATTCACATTTCGGGTCAAACTTTCCCCTTAATTGTTGAGGTACTTCCAGCCATTTTCTCAATTTATCGTAGTTGAGAAAAATGATCAAACGGTTGAGATGGTGATTCTGCCAAAATTTAGAGGCCATCGGAGCAGGTGGAGGCGACACATCAATCCCACGCGTCACCACTGTAGTAGCTCGTGGTGGCGCCTCCGGCTGCCATTTGACTTCATTTTTTAGCCCATTAAATTCTATAAATGTTTTTGGGCTTGTATATGAAATTTGGTAAATTTTGGAGAAACTTTGAATTAGTTATGAATTTTTGAAATTTAGAGTTTTGATTTACGATTTACGAGAATCCGGCAGTCGGATTTCCCTCAAATTGGTTTAGAAATTGTAAATCGTCGATTAGAAATTGTTGATGAAGTTTGGATTAAATCCGAGGAGGATTGAGGGATTTATCCACGAATTTACGTATAGAATTTCTATATTTTATAGTTAATGGTAATTATTTTTGGAATTATTTAGTTGTTTACGAATAATATTTTCGTACAGGACGTGAGGAACCTCCGTTGGAGGAGAATTCCAACCGACGGCAGGTTTAGCCGTTAAATTTTGAGTGGACTTTTGATTTTAATTTATGCATGCCAATTAGTTATACAATTTTTGATTTTAATTGAATTATCAATTGAATTATCGAGCATTTTAATTTGTTTTAATATTGGATATATGATTTCGATTTTTGAATTGAGATTTATTATGCCCGATTTTAGACGTATAACTTAAGTTGAGAATATTTGACGAATTATTTTTCTGAGGTAATTTTCGAAAATTAGCACTACATTTATTTATAAATCTTTTTAAGTTGTTAAGAGCGATTTGGAAATGAGATTTCTAGGTGAACTTAATTATTTATGATTTGTGATGGTTTTGGGCATGCGGGGTCACGTCGGCATAATAAATATTTTTCTTTTGCTCATGAGAATTATGAGGAATTTTACTGCATTTCGATTTCCATATGATTTTATTTCACCATACTTGGGTCACATTATTTAATTATATTATTGTTAACTAGCCTATTCCTCCCCGCTTACTTTGTGTTTGCAGCTGAGTTGAGATATAACCTGGGAGGTTCAAGAGTGTGGGACACTCTGACCCGAGCCTAGGAGGCTCCCTGTTGTATGGTCAAAACTTCCCCATACTTTTATTTATTTGGACTAGCGGGGCTAGTCTAATTATTTGTTTTTGATCAGCGGGGTGACATGCTATTATTGGAACTCCAAGCTTACTTTAATTAAATTGAAATTTGTTATGTGATTCATTTGTGAATGACCAATAAAAATAAAATGGCATGTAGTATACTTTTAAAGAAAAAAATTGTGGGAAAGTATATTCTCCTTTATTTTTTTTCTGATTATTTACGAGTATTTGTTTTTATCCACTCACGCTAATGTTTTTATATGCTTCTCCCCTGGGCCTTTCGTTTTTAAATGCTCAGTTTGTAGTGTGCTGTTCGGAATAGGAGTTGAGGCATAGCACCATCATTGCCATCTATTCTCTATAGGTTATTCGTTAACCTACTTTTGTAATATATCTCATTTTCCATAGATTGCTCTGATAGCCTTGGGAAGTTCTACTTTTTATGCTTGTATAATTTTGGGAAGTGAAAAGTGTTGTATATAGAAGGATGGTAGTAGTTTTCTGTGTGATGAAGATTTTTGATATTTGAAGAATTTATGGTGATGCTTTTGTTAACATGGTGGAATATGTGTAATTTTGGGGGAGCAGGTTGACTCCAGGATATGAATTTGAGTTGTCCATATAAGTGTTTTTTTTTTCCTCGAATAGGTCAAGGTTGCATACTTTCTAGAGAGGTTCTGCCGAAATTTTCTTAGAAAGTGGGTCCCGCAGGGTCACCTGGAATTTCAGGGGAAATTTTGGGACTGGTCCTGTCAGTGTTAGTTGTGAAAATATAAATATGTCTAGAAGACAGTGATGCATGGAAGCCTTATGGATGCTCCTCCTGCATCAGTCAGGCAAATTGTGAAGACCCGAATTTTCATATAATTAATTTATGTAATTCAATATTTGTTCAATAATATGAATTATGGATTTTGGGCTTGCTTCGTATGTCGTTGTATGAGGAAATGAGTTTCGAATGAATTTTATTTTCAAAACGAACGTTATTTAGGGGGTCATAAAAATTGACCTTTTATACGTAGGGAATTTGAGAAAACTTCCCTCATCAAAATTGCAGAGCGCGTCGATATGAGTTCGTACATATGTACAACGCGAAAATCGGAGTTCGTATAAAGAAGTTATGACGGTTTGAAGTTTGGAGATTTTAGTATAAATATAGAAAAATTCCGGATTTATTCATAAATCCCGAATTTTCTCATTTTTACGTTTCAGCCCCCCGAGCTCTCTTCCCTCTCCCCCATTTTCGACGAAAAATCTGGGATTCTCTTCTTTCTGCCATATCTTCATCCTCAGGCCACCAATTGACTTGATTCCAAAAGCAATTTTGCTCGCCTTAAAGTCATTTAAAACTTCCTAGAAGACATCGAAGTGAAAAAAAAAACCGTGGGAGTCGCTACAATGCCGAGAAGCTGCAGAGCTCGAGCTGAAATAGCTCGAGCTGCTCTTCCCTTCGCCTGCTGATTTCTTCCTCCTCCAGCCACCAATGGACGAGCCGCTTGTCCCTATCTCTTCTCCTTGAAACAAGATTTCTATATATATATGTCTTGCATCCTATCATTCACCATAGACAACGAATCGAAGTAAAGAAGGTCAGATCTTTTTCAGGCATTTCTTCAAATTTAGGCAAACTCCGGCCAATGTAGGAGGGGAGACCAACTGGGCTTTATTCGTCTTTCCATGCTCTACAAACTCACCAAGTTTCACCTCGCCATTTAACCTGAGGAAGCCGAATTTCAGATTTGATCGATTTTGGGCGTTTTCGGCATCTTTTTTTTTTTAGATAAATTTCGGTCCCTAGACTTGAAATTTGACTTTGTGCTAATTATGAAAGTTGTAATTGGAGTTAAGATGAAGAACTTTGATATTGGAAGTTTTAGCAAATTTTGACTTTGGTATGGCGCCGCCGCCGACACTGTGGTGGTGGTTTCCGGTGACCTCCGGTCACCCCAAGAGCAGTTTCTGCTCATTTTTAGATTCTATATGTCGATATGATCATTTTTGATATATAGCATATAAATTTTGGATATCGTATGAATTAGTTATGAATTTTACGATTTTAATTGATTTCGATCGTTCGATTTGTAATCTATGAAATTGGACCATCCGATAGACATGTAGTTTTGATATGATGATCGTAGGACTGTCCCGATGACCTTGTGTAGTCACGGGTGAAGATCCGACCTTTGGATCTTCATATAAGTGCTTTTTTGAATTGTACACTAAGTTAATTATCGTATTTGATTAGGTAATTGACGGTTTTTACTTGGGTGAGCGGTTTCGGGGTTAATTGTGTTAAATTGAAGACGCAGCGGGAATATTGAGGTGAGTAAATCGCACATGGTTCATTTACGAACCGAAATTTAGTGATTTATATTGAGTTGTGAATGTGTGGAAATTGTTTTAAGAAAATAAAGATTTGTTTGAAATAATATGAACTTGATCGACTACGGTTCATAGGGCTGCGGCTCACAGGTAACAAAATGAATTTAAGTATAAATTGAATTTTGTTTTAATGCATGTGAACTATAGTTGGTATTAGTAGGCATTCCTGCGTGAATGTCTACGTATATATATTATTTACGTGATGATATATATTTATTGATGGATTGTGTTGAGGAAACAACATGCATGATTGTGTTGCTATTATTGTTTGGATGTTTACTTTTCGAGAACGATATATTGAGAGAGGTGTTGAGTTTTATTGTTTGAGAAACAATAAATTGTTTTGATTTGTGGAGATTAATAGGTCATGAGTGGGACCATGGCATACTACCAGTGAATCACGCTCTTGTACCAGGCTGGTGGTTGCTAATAACATTATAATCGTGAACCACGCTCTCACGTCGGGCTGGTGGTTGCGATCAGTTAGAGCTCTAGGCTATCTGTCAAATGTTGAGTGGTCTTATGAGAGTAACGTTGATGTTACTTGAGACTCATAAATATGAGTTTTAAAAGAGAGCCTTGAGAGTATTATTTTCTTTATGTTTCAGTATATTTTGGAGTTACTTTGTGTGTTTTTATTGTTAACTTAAATGGTGCAATATCTAAATTTACTCATACGAGCTTTCAAAAGCTTACCGGGTTTTGCGTTGTTGCAATCCCGGTACATTATTCAAACGGTGTAGCGGATAATCCTACAGGTCAGGAGAACCAGGGTGGTGATCGTGCGGTTTTGAGTGATAGTATTGATTTACAGCGTTATATTGTGAGGTTTATTATGCTCAATGAGCTTTACTATTTTATTTAGTGAGAGTGTGTTGTAATAAGTAACTTGAAGATTTGGTTTGTGTAATATTGAGTGGTGTGAGGCATGATGATTTCTGAGAAAAAAATTCAAAATGTCATTGTATTTGTTATTATTCATGTTTCAAATTTTGAATTTGTTATTCAAAATTCAGGGTGTGACACAAATAATCATACAAGATCTCATTCTAATGCAGCTACTGTCAGACTGAATGAAACCCAAACCCCCAATAACAGTATGCAAGAATCACTGGTTCCATTTAATAAATTAGACTATTTCCACATAATTACTGGAGAAACCATAAATGTGCCATGGAAAAATGGAAAACAAAGTACCCTTTCCTTGTTATTGATTCGCTGGGTTTAAGTTGATTAACCACTGTCAACATAGAGAAGTTATCAATTTTCCATGTGAATGTCACGGGTGCAAGATCATCCCCTTCCTCAAAGTTCACCTTCTTCACTACGAACATAATGATTCTTCAATCTATATGACTTTGGAATCAACATACCAGCATTCTGATTCTTCAACTTACGAAGAGAAATCAACCTGGTTCAAGCAAACATAGACTGATCCTCAATAAATTCGGTTCACAGGGAGAAGGGGGCGCTAAAACAGACCTGTATTGCATGGCTCTTGGAGTAATAAACCAAGGTCGAGCGAACCCACTCTGATCCTCAGCTAGCAAAGGGGTACAATGAGGAGGTGGGTAAAAACCCTTGCATAACCTTCACCAAACTGATCAAAATGGACAGCAGCTGAGGTAGAGAGAGGAAGGGCAATGCCAACTAGAAATATCAATGGAGCTTTCCTTTTGCTTTAGACCTTGTAAACTGAAATAAAACTTATATGATATTTTTCGCCAATGTATATCTATCCGGCTGATAATTTCTAACTGATCTATGAAGAATACAAACTTTCCCATGCACATACATAAACAACTACATAAGCATGTTTTGGAACAACTAAAACACTGATTGCAATCTTCAGTCTGTGAATAAAGGCCAACTCCTCAGGTAGCCCAGTTCATTGTCCACATCCTTGCCGTCCAAATCTATTCTTGCTCCCACAAGATCCACCTTTGCATGAGTTACCTTGGCCTTTAGTCTCTAAACTTCTTCCACAAACTTCTTCATACCCAAAGCACCAGGGCTCCAACCAAACCAACTGAAATCCAAAGATTTTAAGCTCCTCCCGTGAAAGTTAATTGTTCGCAGGCATCATCTGTCATATCCTTGACTTTTGTGGTCTTCAAAATCAACCCAAAGCATTGAATGCCCATTCATAAACATGCAACTTCCCTTCTATTGATTTTGAATTTGAGAATGATGCCAGCAAGAAACTATACTAAGGAGTAAAACAAAAGTTTTCTTTATTTTCCTTTAAACCCCAAAAGTCTGTGAGCTGACAGCCTCGCATCCCTGTGTTTCTTTACTGAGTTAGGGTCAGTAGGCTGGATGAGAAGTTGTTCAACCAGCGGTGCATCCTTCAAGGCAGGCACCTGTTGACCACACTTCCATGATGTCAAAAAATCTGGAGCTTTTACAGAAGAAGGTGCTTCTTATGTATATCCCGGTAAGCAGGCGCCTTTTAACAACTCCGTACCTTGCCTCCTGCCAAAGAGTCTGGAGGCTTTACAGATCCACATCTGAAGGTCTCAGTTCCTGATGTACATCCTCAACCGATGAAGGGCTAGTAGGCTTGGTGCAATTTCTTTCAAAACTTGGTGCATCCCGGCAGGCAGACATCTGTTCACAATTCTCTTCCTTGCATGTAGTCAAAAATCCTGGAGCTTTTACAGAATCCGTATCAGGTCCCTGCTCCTTAAGTTCCTCTTCTGAGGGTTCCACAGGTGCAGAACCAATAGTTCTTTTATCTGCTAATATCTTAGCTTTAGTTTTATGAAGTACGACTGTAGCTTCAAGGATACATACATCATTTACAAGATACTCATTACCATGGTCAGAAAGCCAACTGAGAGGAACTAAAAATTTGAAGCCACAGTCACTGTCACAAGCATTGAACACATGTACAGCATCTGCAAATCAAAATAAAATATCACCAAAAAAAAATTAATAGAAAGCATAGCTCCTTACTACACAGTAAAGAAACAATAATAATGAGGTAATTTTTTTACGGTACACAGAGATGAACTTAAGTAAGGTTTCATAGATCAACAATGTTGATAATCAATTATAGAGATATATCAACATATGTTAGATAAAAGGAACTTTTAAGCATAGATCAAAACTAACCAAATGGATACCTATGATATTTTGCAATGTTTCTACCTTCTTTTTTTTTTTTTTTCTCTTTATGTATCTTACAACTAAATAGACATTGGGGGCCAGTTGACCAGAACCTTAATAAAATAGGGAGCATTATCTTCTTCTTTGCTTTTTCCCCTCTTGGTGAAGCATTAAATTGAAATGATCATCATTATAGCCATTATTCAATGTATATTCTTGTCGTGTTCAATGCTCAAAATGAAGCAGCCAGGCAAACAGATGACTTTGCCAACAAGCTTCAAGTTTCTTATATCCAAAAAATTTTACGGTTCACCAGTCTTCATAGAAGTGAACGATCAATCTGCAGACTAGAAGTCATGGGAGGATATGTGATACTACATTAACTGGGAACCCAATCCATGAATGTACACTATGTTTCATTTTCAGCAAGAAATTAAAAGGAAGAATAGAAAGCAGTGTTTTGCTTGTGATTGCCAGCTTGGTTACTCTGAGGAATTGAAAGAAAACTATAGTAAAAGAAAAAAAAAAGAAAAGGAAAGAAACTCAATGTGAAAGAATGATATCAGAAAATTTTGAATTTACGTAATATGAACACAAACAAAATGAACAATAAGATAAGATAATGTGCGAGTTCTATAATTCTCTGTACAGGAAACATCCCCCATATTTGGAAGTCAATTTATTATTCTAGTTCCTCTCTAATCACTTGTGCAGACCAAGAAGATACAACAAAACTATAACTTTTCTGATCCAAACCAAAGAAAAAGTACTTCCTTTCTTCACCTAGCCGTTAAGTACATAGAAAGTCTAAAATCATTACTACAACGAAGACCCATAGACTACGGTCAACACTGTCATTTGATAATAAGGTTTCAGTTCTGAAAATATAAAAATGTCTAGAAGACAATCAGGCAAAAAAATCATAGAAGATCTCATTCTTATGCAGCGTTAGACTGAATGAAACCCAAACCCCCAGTAACCGTATGCAGGAATCACTGGTTCCATTTAATAAATTAGACTATTCACCACATAATGACCGGATCAACCATAAATATGCCATGAAAACATGGAAAACAAAGTACCCTTTGTTATTGATTCGCTGGGTTGAAGTTGATTAACCACTGTTAAGCTGAATTGTGCACATCTAGACCAACCCTGAGGCAATATTGAAGCATCCGGGACATCCAAATATGGTGACAAGTAATCAACAACATTTCCCTTCAGATACAGAAGGATCCGCCTGACCAAACCAGTCAAGTCCAAAAACCATAACACATATATCAGAAAGTATATAACGTTAAAGCATGTGACTTATAGTAGATAATCCAAATTACCATTTAGAATTGCTGATGACGAAAATATCAGAGTAATGCTTGAAGGCGGTATCCAACTTAGAGAAGTTTTCAATTTTCCATGTGAATGTCACAGGTGCAAGATCATTCCCTTCCTCGACTTTCACCTTCTTCATGCTACAAACGTAATGTTTCTTCAATCTATATGACCTTGGAATAAATATACCAACATTCTGATTCTTCAATTTACGAAGAGAAATCAACCTGGTTCGAGCTACCATAAACTGATCCTCAACTAAAATGGGTTCACAGGGAGTAGGGGGTGCATCATAATAAGTAGTAACCCCTTCCTCCAAAGTAGGCCCCAAACCGGCTAGACAATCAGCTACACAGTTCTGCTCTCTATACACATGACTCAGTGTCCATCTCAAGTTTCGGTTAAACAGATCATTGCAGCTTTTAATCAATTGAATGAGATGGTGATCTTGGTACAATTCGCCTACATTCGATAAAAGATTTACAGCCAACTTTGAGTCAGTTTCTACCTCAAGAGGTGACCACCCAGAATTGGATGCAAGTTCCAAGCCTTTGAGCAAGGCCTTAAGCTCTGCCTCAATAACTTTGCCTGTTCCCAAATTGGCTGTAAATCCTGCTACCCATTCTCCGCTTTCGTTCCGAATCACACCTCCTCCTCCAATGCAGCCAGATTTGGTACGCCGACTCCCGTCTACGTTGAGCTTGTACCAGCCCTGGGGAGGAAAGCTCCAGGACAACAATAATTCCTCCCTGCCTCTCTTACCTTTCCTGTGTTGAATAGGAACAAGGCCCATAAACATAAAGCTGATCATTGTGCTTTTAACTAATACTAAACCCTAAACCCTAAGCCAAACCTTCAAAATACAAACCACACAGAGAATCAAAACTATGGGGCGGGTGAGAGCTTACCTTCCCATATTGCCGATTCCAAGAAAACCAGAAGGAGGAGATTCTACCCTTTTCGCTCAACAAACACGAGCTTCCCGCTCTTGAGCAGAGTAGCTAGCCACCCAGCCAACTTCAATTTTCAATTTGACCGCTTGTTGTGTTCACTTCTTCATCTTTCCGCGAGGCTGCCTTTTTTTTCCTTTTTTTTCTTTTTTTTTTTTAACTTGGAAAATGTTTTATCGAACTTCAGTTTATATGAAGGGTTAATAGTCGATATACTATATTTGGTTTTATTTCAACCAATTTGTTATCCTAAATTTTTACAATTAGTTAATTTACTACATTAAATTTTCCTATCATAAACTTTGAAAATTAGCTAATTTACAATCAATTCATCAATTATTTCATCCAAATATTGATGAATTTTGAAAATATAGTAGCTAATTTTGAAAACTTAGGGAAGAAAATTGGTTAGTTCTGAAAGCTTAGAGTAGTAAATTTGACAGAAGGGTAACAAATTGGCTAACATAAAACTTAGGTTAGCAAATTGGCTAATACAAAATGTAAGTTTAAATGTACATAGAGTTACTTATTTTAAATGTCAAAGACTTGAATTAAAATTTTGTTCGTGTTTGTGCTTTCTGTTATATAATTTCGCAAAATAATATTAGAAACATTATATTTCATTTGCTAATAGGTGCGTACAACGACAGAGCATCTAAGGAAGACCGAAAAGTGTCCTTTCGATCAGCAACTGCAAAGGTGTGCAACTTTTTGTGATATCAAAGGGCATTTTGCTTCTTCTCAAAAAAAAAAAAAAAAATAAGAGGAGGCATTTTGCTTTCAAGTCATAAGCAGATAAGCTGTTTGCATTTTGCTTTCAAGTCGATCATAAGTTGTTTGCATTTTATTTTGGCTAATATAAGCTGCATGCATCACTGTTTCTTTTTGTGTTTCAGTCAGCATATTAATGGATAGTCAAGCCCCAGACCGTTATAAAAGCCAATGAGATGTTCATGCCTAGTAGATTGTCATTTATTTTATAAGAGTCATATTATTATTATTATTTTTTTACCTTGTGTAATTTAAAGCAGTGCAGTGTGGCATGTTGGGATGTTTTTGTTAGATGCTGCTACCTGGCATATATGCAAATTCAACTATGGGTAGGACTGCTGTTTAGGCTCTCGCTGGAGAGTACTAAGCTTGCTATTGTGGGATACTCAATCGGTATGGTGCCTCCTTTTCTTAACATTTACATCATGTTTTCTTACTTTGCATTTTATGAGGGTTACACTTATGACATTCCTACACCTTGCATAGGAGAGAAGCCGACTATCAACTATCTGATGTAAAATATTCTCAACCTCTGGGTGTGACTTTCCTACTGTGCTGCACTATTTATCTGATTTTGACTTCTACTTGTTGTGCAGGAAATGATAACTGTTAGTTTTTATGGTGTTGTACTTTGAAAGAATTTCTGCAAGTATGTCATATTAAATATCCCGACCAAATACAAGTATATCCATGAATGGTATATTAGTTTACCATAAGAAATTTATGAGGGAACATATCTTGGTTCTAGAATAATGATGAAGTATATGGTTCTAAAATAATGTTGGAGTACATGGACCAAGATGAAAGCGGAAGAATCATGAAGGAGCATTTATTGAGTGGTTGGATGAATCAAGCATTAATGAAGTTATCTAAAGATTTCCTCCTTGGTCAATATAAGGAGAGGTCATTTGCTCATTCTAATCTTATCTCATCCAAGTTGAGAGTGTAGTAATTGCTAGGTAGCAAAACAAGTATGAGAGAGTTTCCTTCGAGTAGTGTTCTTAAAGTTGTGTATCTCTTGTACCCACCCATTATTTTAGTGGAAATTCTTGTTGTTGCTGCTGCTGTCCCATGGATGTAGGCATCTTGTCTAACCACGTTATATCCGGTGTTTCCTTCCGGTGTTTCCTTTCCTTTACTTTTTTATTTCCTTGCATATTTATCCTTTTGTGGTTGAAGTTGTTACGTCTATTCTATTATTTTTCCTAATAGTGGTATCAGAGCTCTTGGTTCATGAGGCGTTAGAATGGAAGGATCAAGGAGTACTATGATCAGACTCAACCACTCTAGTTGGATTACATGGAAGCCAAAAATGGAGAATATTCTCTATTGCAGAGATTTGCATGAGCCAATTGAATGAGAAGAGGCCAAGCCGGAAGGGACTTTGAATGCAAATTGGACGAAGATGAACCGCAAAGTCATCGGTCATATCTGTGAATGGGTGGATGATAGTGTATTTCAAAATGTGTCTAATGAAACCAACGCACATGAACTATGGCTGATGTTTGAGTCCTTGTTCGAGAAGAAGACCGCTGTCATGAAAGCTTTTCTAATCAAAGAGCTTATAAATATGAAGTACAAAGATGGTGTTAGAGTGACCGAGCACCTCAACAACTTCCAAAGTACAATCAATCAATTGGCCACGATGGACATGAAGATTAATGATGAGTTGCAAGCTCTGATACCACTGTTGGGAAAAGTAATAAAATGGAAGTAACAACTCCAAGCACAAAATGATAAATATGCTAGGAAATAAAAGAGTAAAGGAAAAGGAATAGCGGATATAATGTGGTTCGGTAAGACCTACGTCCACCTAGCAGCAACAATAAGAACTTTCACTAATGAGTGGGTACAAGAGATACACAACTTCAAGAACACTATTTGAAGCAAAAACTCTCTCACACTTGTTTTGTTACCTAACAATTACTGCACTCTCAACTTGGATGGGATTGGATGATAAGAATGAGCAAATGACCTCTCCTTATATTGGTCAAGGAGGAAACCTCTAGATGACTTCATTAGTGCTCCATTCATCCAACCACTTAATAAATGCTCATTCATGAATCTTCCGCTTTCATGTTGGTCCATGTACTCCAACATCCATTGGTTCTAGAATAATGTATTCTAGTTTCCCAATGAATCTTCCGCTTTCATGTTGGTCCATGTACTCCAACATCCATTGGTTCTAGAATAATGTATTCTAGTTTCCCACAAAGAGTTTACGAGGGAACATCTCATGGTTCTAGAATGATGTTGGAATACATGATTCTCGAATAATGTTTACTTCCATATCTTCATGTTGGATCTTTTGGCAAAGCTGCCAAGAAAAAAAAAATTAGGGGAAGATGCAAAAGGTTATTCCCACTATTTTCGGTTTAAAGTAATTAGAATTCTCCACTTTATGCAATATTAGGTTATCGATAAATTGTCTGTAATAGACTGGTCCAGCCTAGTTAAACGGATATAGTAGGAATGATGGAATAGCTACAGCTGGTTAAAGCAGAAGTACCCTCTCTGGAAGCCTAAGTCCAGCCCTTTTTGGTCCATAAGTAATCGAGTATGCATGTAGTCTAAGGGTCTGATTTAGTAAAATTCTGATGCATAAATAAACCAAGGCTCGAGTCTTCTGAATCTGCAAATGAGGTGAAAGTGATGTTATCTATACAATTAATTTGTATCTTCTTTGGCTTTAAAACTTCGAGCTTAATGGGCCAAATCATTTCAATATCTACTTCAGAAAACAATTTGCACAATATACGTGACCTGTTTTGTTATATTTCCCAGCCTAATCAATAACTAGTTGTAGAGGATCATTATGTAGTTGGTCCTGTGGATATGAGTTGTGATTTTATGCATGTATTGTCCTACAGCACAAGCTCTGTAGTTTATTTACCACTTGCTGATCGATAGCGTTTTGTCCGAGGTGTTAATGGAAAACCATGGTTCTCTGACAGACGAGCAACAACCAGAGGAAAAGAACAGCATGATTGATGAAGGTAATTAACAAGTAGACATGTCTAAGTTAACGGACCATTGGGACCAATGATAAGAGAAAAGTGAGAGTGAAATACAAATTTGAAAACTGAGCTGACTGATGTGCTATTTCTTGGCTGTATGCCTAGATCTTAGTTTTCCTAGATGAGTTTATCAGTCTGCTGCTTAGGCTAATCTGTCCGCCCCTTAGATTGTCAGAAACAAAGTTTAGTACATTTTCATTTTACATGCTCTTCTGCTGCAGTATCTGCCAGTTGCGAAGCTTCACAACAAGCTTGGAGGTGATGAAAATCAGAATATAGTGCACAAAATGCTTCATAAGATTGCACATGAAGGTTTCGTTGAAGCCAAAGCCAGCTGAGGGCTAGATGAGCGATATCTGCAGTTTCAGCCTGCTTAAAATGCACTTATCGCAGAACCAAATTATTTCAAATGTCTGTATATCATTTCCTTTTGAAACCAGCAAAGCATGTGCTCCTTCTAATATCACTGAAAAAAAGCTTCTTGAAGTCCAGAAAATTTTGAATTTTGATGGAACATATCTGTAAAAGCATGTTTACAAATCATTTTTCATATATACACTATGTATCTTTCTGACCTTTTACATTGAACAGAAGGTGGTCAACATTGAACCAGAAAGGTCAAATCATCAAAATCTCCATCCAATGGGTAACTAAGCGATAAGTTTTTTATGCACAAAAGTAGGTGTGAGCCTTTTTGGCTGTCTCTTTACATTAGCAGTTTAGCACTCGTTGTCTAGAAAAGAGAGTGAGAGTGATGAATGTGTTAAACGATGGAAGAAGTATACTGGATAGAAAGCAAAGATGAAAATGACTAATAAGCTGGAAGAACATGCAGCATTTCCAATATATTGTAAAACAGTCAAACTAAAACTGTGTTGATCGATCAGATATAAATTAAATTCAGATGCAAAATTTATATGGTCTTTTTGAAGCCCACAAAGTACGGCACACAATTTTGAAGATTAAGTCATTTTGTAGTGGAAGACCCGAATATGAGCATTTTGTATAATTTACCCAATGCATTTTGAAAAAATGTGGTAATGTACAATGATAAACATCAGTTTGATTACCAAGAAACATAGTCCAGGTTCATTGCATTGATCAATGCTTCAATTACTCTGTGAATCAATAACAAATCCTAAATCAAAGAGTATTGACTTACTGATTGTTATCAGTTTATTGTATCTGCTTTCAATCCCATATATTCTGTAAATCAAACAATTAGTTCTTACCTTAGATAGAAGATAGCCTTTGTATAAATCTAGGCATTGTACTGTAAAGCAATTATCCAATTCAATCAATCGAATACATTAGCTGGGAATCTCTTCCATATAACATTCTCTCTCTCTAAAAACCTTGGACGGCGGCTCTGGTCTAGGGTTTGTGAAATCCCTCTCGTCCAGCGGCGCTATGCGTCAGCGTGGGTTTTTGCCTCGCCGTCATTACGTTGCTGCCGGACGGGTGATGTTGATCTAGAGCCCTTCGGCTTATGAGATTGTGAGAGGCCCGAGGTTTTGACTATCGTATCAGTTTGGGTCTGCTTTGTTATCTCTAGGGATTGGACGGTTGTCGACACAACTTGAAGGAACGACACAAGGATGGGATCTGGTTTTAAGTGACAGCGACTGCGGTGGCGGCATAGTGGGGTTCTGGTGGTGTTTTTTGGGTGCTGGGATTCGTTTTCACTGGATCGGGTCTGTTGGCCCTCGTCGGAGTTTCACCGCTGTTCTCGGAATGGTGGTGGCGTGGTGGTGGTGGTGTTTCTTTGAAGTGGGTAGCGAATATTTCAATCGCGTGATTGTGCGGTGGTTGTCTGCAGTGGCCGCTGGTGTGCTCCGTTTTTTTGCACAGAGAGGATGAAGTTGCTTGGGGCTGGGCTGCTTTTGGGCCTTGGGCTCCTACTATCTTTTGGGCTGTTGGGCTACTATTTAATTAGTTTTGTTTAATCTAAGTGTCACGGCCCGAATTTTAGAATAAAAATTCAAAATCCAAAACATGATTTACTACAACTTAAAATAGTCATCTTGAAAATTTCTTTTCTTATCAACCTCCCCACACGAAATAAAATCAAAACCGAATTTAGTCTCAGTTAATTATTACAACTCAAATACAAAATAAATTATAAAGCTCTAAATAAGCATACACACCTCACAACTCAAAGAAATAAAAATAACTGCAGTAACACCTAAGCAGCTCGGTCACCTCCCTGGTTATCTTGACCTGCAGGAATATCCGCTACACAATTTGAATAGTGTACCGGGATTGCAACAACACAAAACCCGGTAAACTTATGAAAGCTCGTATGAGTAAAAGAAAGAACGGTTGCTTAATTAAATCATATTTATTTCTATCCAAGTCAACACGCAACAATTTCTACATCCACGAGAAAACAACCATCTCAATCAATCAACAACTCAACACCAAATCCTAACTCACATCTTTCTTCACAAAACCCTAACATCATATTTATAAAAATGCGGTATCTGACAGACTAGAGCTCTAACTGAATCGTAGCCCGTCACCTGGCCTAGGTTATGGCATCCGACATACATCAATATATATACCTATATACATATTTAGAACGTCCGATAATGGAACATACTCAACCAATCGTATCCCATCATCCACTTAGGATTAGAGCGTCCAATTCCCCCATACCGGTCACTACGTTGACCCTAAATCCACAATAAGTACAACAGTATGTTTTCACATAATTAAATCAACTCATCCAACATACATAATATTATTATGAAATTTAAGCATTTGAAATAAAATCTAAATCATCATTCCAACTCAATCATATCATCACTCAAAATCACGCCAATCAATATATATATTTCACGTACATATACACACACACACACACACACACACACACACATAATAATCCACTTAAGAATGACCACTAATACCATCTATAGTTCATACAAGAAAATCGTGAAATTCATTTGTATACTTAAAATTCATTTTACTTACCTATGGACCGTAGTGATCGAGTCCAAGTGATTTTAAAAACAAATATTTAATCCACAAATATTTTTCACACAATTACAAAAATAAATAATTTAAAGTACTCGGTTCGTAATATGAACCACGTGAGTTTTACTCACCTCGAAATTCCCACCGCGTCTTCAAATAAAATATAACTCACAATAATCCAAAAGCTCGTCAACTCAAGCCGTCAAGTACCTAATCAAGTACGGTCTTTACTTAGCAATGAAGCACGAAATAAACCTAAATGATGATCCAACGGTCGGATTTCAAAATAAAGACGATCCAACGGTCAGATTCTAAAATAAAGGCGATCCAATGGTCGGATCAAATTTAAACGATGATCCAATGGTTAGATCCTCACGGATCGCCCTTGGAAACATCCTATCAAAATTATATGAAAATTCGAAGGACGGATCTTCACTAATCGCCCCTGAATCACTTTTTTACAATTATACAAAGATCCAACGGTCTGATCTTCACCCGTGACCACACAAAGTCATCGGGACAGTCATATGAACATCATATTAAAATTTGTAATAAAACCGATGGTCTGATCTCCGTAAATCGTAAACCGAAGGTAAACTGTAAAACCATAAATAGTAACGTCAAAACTTAAATTGACTATTTATCAACTTTTTCTAACAAGACCATGTTATATATCAAAACGCTCGTATGGATGCATAGATCATCGGCCAGATAATATAAACTCAAAATTTGGTCCAACGCGCCGCCACACGCGGCGGTCAACTCCGGTCAACCACCTCGGATGCAAAAGTTGTCAACTACAAACTTCTTCAAAATGAAATTGTGAACAACTTTAATACCTGACTTTTTCCGAGATAAGGTCTAGATCGTCCTAGATCGGGGTTTGAAGTTGGATTAATCCCGGCCCTCTGATCAGTTTCCAGATTGAATTAGAGACGTCGAAATCTTCAACTTTTGATTTACCACTCCACACTCAAAATCGTGATGCAAGCCACATATGGGGATGATCAGGAGGAAGAGCACGTCACGAAAATGGGGTTGATCGGCCGAGATGATGCCGGAAAAGTAGGGATCCGGCCAGGTCACCTTTCGGTGCTGAGGTAGCTTCGATCCGGGGCTAGAGGCAACGGCTGGACAAGGCGAGGGGGGGGAGTAGCCGGGCGCAGGACGGCGAAGCCAGGAAGGGCCTGGGTCGTGGTCGACGGTGGCTTGACGGCGCCGCTAGCACCGGGTCGGGTCAGCGGGTCGGCAAGCACAGTGACGAAGCCGCGCGAGAGAGAGACTGGGGTGGGGTTTAAATGCAAAAATATAATTTTTTCGTCCTTAATGAAAAACTCTGATTTTTCATTCTATTTATAGAAAATTTCCAATTTTCGTATTCATACGAACTCCGAATATTACGTTCCACATATGCACAAACTCGTATCGACTAGCTCTACAGCTTTCATGAAGGACGTTTTCCCAAATTTTGAACGTATAAAAAGTCCATTTTCACGACCCCCTAAATGACGTTCGTTTTCGAAAATAAAATCATTCGGAACTAACTTTCTCAATCCATGACATTCCAATTAATCCCAAATATCATAATTCAATTAATATAACAATTATTGAATTACATAAATTTATTATATGAAAATTTGGGTCCTCACACTAAGTTTTAATTTAATGTATTTCAATAATTTCTTATGTATTTAGGAACCTAGGCACTTTTGTGCACCCTATGTGTGTCTAGCGCCTCTGGAGTAGTACCAAAGGAGGATTCACGTTATGTCTACGTATTTAAATGTGTAATGATTAGGTCTATTTCTATGTATCACTGTGGGTACTACCACTATTTTCTTTTCTGTCTATTGATGGCAGCGAAAGGGTATGTAACAGCATTTTCTGGCTTGTGATGAATATATTGATACCCAATTCGGGTTTGAATTAAAAAAAAAAGAAGCAATTATCCAATTCAAACAGATTATTCCAATTCTTCCTCTGTTCTTTAGTCGGAAGGCCAGCCGGTCTGGTTTCGTTCCTTGGGGATTTCAGAGTTTCTCTTATGTCATTAGGAATCCAAAGTTCCTAACAAATATTAATAACTTGAAAATCAAGGAAGAAAATCAAAACTTACCGTACTTACCATGAAGTACTACTAGTCCTTGCATCATTAGATCGAAAAATGGGATAATACTTGGAACTTCGTGAGCACTCGGGTACAGTTTATGTATAGGTTGTGCATATAAAAAATAACAAATTACATATAAGTTATTGACAAAAGATGACTTAACAAATACATCATCTAAAGATTGAATTAAACATATAAGGATAATGTGCTCTCCACTTGCCACGTGTCATGAGTTAATTTACTTTTTTACCATTAACTACTTCTTTTGACTTCTAATCCCTTTATAAGGATCAAATCTTATAAATAAGGACAATCTGCTATTCAATTGCCATATGTCATGAGTTAATTTACTTTTTTACCCTTAACTACTTTTTTTACTTCTAATCCTTTTATGTTACTTTTTTTTTTAGAATAATCCTTTTATGTTAATTTTTTTTTTCTGAGAACAATTCCTTTATGTTACTTTTTTTTTTCCCTTGAGAATAATCTCTTTATGTTACTTCACAAAACCTCACTCTCCCACTACTCTCATCTCATCATTTAATCCTGCTACTGCACTCGTTCAATCCTGCTACTGTACTCATACTCGTCCAATTCTGCTACTCGTTTTCTGCTACTGTACTCTTCATCGCCTAATCCTGCTACTGCACTCATACTCGTCCAGTTCTGCTAATGCACTCGTCATCGCCTAATCGTGCTGCTGCATTCGTCCAATAGTTATTTGCAGGACAATCCGTTTATGTTACTTTTTTTTTCCTTGAGAATAATCCTTTTATGTTACTTCACAAAACCTCACTCTCTCACTACTCTCATCTCATCATCTAATCTTGCTAGTGCACTCGTCCAATCTTGCTACTGTACTCATACTCGTCCAACTCTGCTACTCGTTTTCTGCTACTGCACTTGTCATCGCCTAACCCTGCTACTGCACTCGTCTAATCTTGTTACTGTACTCATACACGTCCTATTTTGCTACTCGTTTTCTACTACTGCACTCGTCATCGCCTAATCCTGCTACTGCACTCGTCCAATGGTTATTTGCAGGAGCAGTAGCAAGATTTTTTCTTCTGCTTTATCGCTGAAAGTGTCCATAGTTCAGTAGCAGCTTCATTTACAATAGTAGGAGTAGTAGCAGAAGTAGAACAGTAGCAGGATTTTTTTTTCTACTCATTGCTGAACGTGTCCTTGATTTAGTAGCAGCTTCAGGAGCAGTAGCATGATTTTTTTTGTCTTCTTTATTGCTGAACGTGTCCTTGGTTCAGTAGCAGCTTCATTTGCAATAGCAGTGTCACGCCCCGAATTTTAAATTAATAATTCAAAATCCGAAACATGAAATTACTACAAACTCAAAATAATCATCCTGAAAATTTCTTTTCTTAACATCCTCACCACACGAAATAAAATCAAACCGAATTTAGTCACGGTTAATTATTACAACTCAAATCAAAAATGAACTGTAAAGCTCTAAATGAGCATACACACCTCACAACTAAATGAAATAACAAACTGCTGTAACACCTAAGCAGCTCGGTCACCTCCCTGGTTATCCCGACCTGCAGGAATATCCGCTACACCATTTGAATAGTGTACCGGGATTGCAACAACACAAAACCAGGTAAGCTTATGAAAGCTCGTATGAGTAAAAGGAAAGAACTATTGCTTAATTCAATTCATAATTATTCCCACACACAACAACACTAAACAATTTCCACATCCACAAATACTAACAATCTCAATCAACACCAATTCAATACATCAAGATAAACCCAAACTCACATCTTTCTACACAACTCTCAACATCGTATTTATAAAAATACGGTACTTGACAGATTAGAGCTCTAACTGAATCGTAGCCCGTCACCTGGCCTAGGTTATGGCATCCGACATATTTATCATTATCGTATTTCATCAATATGTATACCTATATACATATTTAGAACGTCCGATAATTCCACATACTCAACCAATCGTATCCCATCATCCACCCAGGATTAGAGCGTCCGATTACCCCACATCGGTCACTACGTCGACCCTAAACCCATAATGAGCACAACATATAATATCACATACTGAAATCAACCCAACCAAGATACATCATATTATTATGGAATTACACAATTGAAATATAATCAATTCATCAATTCACTCAATCATATCATCGCTCAACAATATATATTTTCCACGTAAATATATGTATACGTAATCATCCACTCAGGAATGACCACTAATACCATCTATAGTTCTCACAAGAAAATCCTGAAATTCATTTGTATAATTAAAATTCATTTTTACTTACCTATGGACCGTGGTGATTCAAGTCCACGAAATTTTAAAACAAATATTTAATCCGTAAATATTTTTCACACAATTACTAAAAATAAATAACTTTAAAACGCTCGGTTCGTAATATGAACCATGTGAGTTTTACTCACCTCGAAATTCCCGCTACGTCTTCAATATAATTATAATTAACGCCGAAATAGCCCACTCAAATAAAATCCGTCAATCACCTAATCAAATGTGATTCGAATTTAGCCAACAATTTCAACACATAATTTAACTACCATTTAACGGCCGGATTCTAATTTACATTAAAATCCGACGAGCGGTTTCTCACGAATCGCTCCCCTAATTACCGTTTTGCACATATACGAAGATCCAACGGTCGGTCTTCACCCATGACCAGACAAAGCCTCTGGGACAGTCATACGATCATCATAACAAATTTACAAGTTCATCCGACGGTCCTAATTTCACAGATCAAAAATCTAACGATCCAAATCGATCGAAATCACAAAATTCATAACTAATTCATACGATGTCTGAAAAATGTGTATAATACGCCTAAATGATCGTATCGAAACATAGAATCATAAAATGGACAGAAATCAAATTTTAGACCTCCGGAGGTGGCCGGAAAGGGCCGCTGGAGTTAGGGACAGAGCCGCCACCGACCACCGCCAATGGTGTCGGGGCCAGAGCTTGTCCCCTTCGTTTCATCATTCTGAGCAACTTTCATAACTAGCACAAGACCAAAAAATGAAGGGAAGGGATCGAAAAGTACCAATTACAGTCGGCGGCCGGAAAAATTCCAGAAACTGGCGAGCTTGAAAACCGACGTGAAAACTGCAACCTCAGGCCTCGATCCCTTCTGGAAACTAGTTCAGAACTTCCTTGCGAACTCAACAAGCCAAGAATCATAAGAAACGATCTTGTATAGCTCGAGATATCTTGATCGAAAGTTCGGTTGTTTCGATCCGTTCGGGTCGAGCTCCGACGAACGTGAAAACGTTTGACCCAGTTCCGGTCCTTCTTGGTGCTTGTAGAGGAAGTTGAGGCGAGCTCAATGAGCTAAGAATCAAGTGAAATGGTGCTGTGTAGCTCGAGATATCAAGATCGAACCGAAATCGACCCTTTTCGGTTCGGGCCGCGCCGCCGCCGCTGCAGGCCGTGTCGCGGCTCAAGGCTGCCTCTGGCAGTTGCGTAAGGCCGAGGCGAAGCTCCTGGAAGTGGTTTGAGGTCGTGGGGTGGCCGGACGAGCTGGAGATGGCTTGCTCTGTTTTGCTTCTGTTTTCGACCGAGAGGAGGAGGCGACGCGAGAGGGAGAGAGAGAGAAAGCACAGTGCTTTCCAAAAACAGAAATGGAGGCCGGACCAAAAAGGAAACTTGTCAAAAAAATTCTAGGGTTTTATCTATATATACCCGTTTTCGGAAAATCTTCTAAATTCGATAACTAAATCAAAAAAAATCCGATCTTCGTGTTCTGCACGTGTACGAATTCGTATCGACGAGTTCTACAACTTCCATGAAGGAAGTTTCTCCAAATTTTGTACGTAGAAAAAGTCGATTTCTCAAACCGAACATTTCGACCTTTTCGTTAAAAATAATCGTTTCGAAACTTCGATTAATGTAAAAGTGAATTATTATCGAACAATAATCGTGAAATCGCATAATAATCACTCAACACAATTACTCGAATTTAAAATGGAAATTGCGGGTATTACAAGCAGGAGCAAGAGCAGTAGCAGGATTTTTTTCCTTCTTCTTTATTGTTGAACGTGTCCTTGGTTCAGTAGCAGCTTCATTTGCAATAGCAGGAGCAGTAGCAGTAGCAGGATTTTTTTCCTTCTTCTTTATTGTTGAACGTGTCCTTGGTTCAGTAGTAGTAGCAATTAGATTTGTCAATCTATGAATGAAATTAAAAACATAGAAAATCGCATTATTCCCACAGCAAGATTACCAAACCAATAGCAAGATCACCCTTTTACGCCTAGACAAGTTGCCAAATTGTACACAGATATAACAAAAACTATCTCCAATTATTGGTTTTACTTGAGACTGGATCTACAATTAAAGTGAATTATTATCGAACAATAATCGTGAAATCGCATAATAATCACTCAACACAATTACTCGAATTTAAAATGAAAATTGCGGGTATTACAATCTACCCCCCTTAAAGGAATTTCGTCCCGAAATTCAAGTACCCAATTCCCCAAAAAGCTGTGGATACCTCGTCCTCATGTCAGATTCTAACTCCCATGATGCATCACCCTCATCATGATGACTCCACAACACCTTCACAAGATCTACCTCTTTCCTACGAAGTTTCTTTGTAGACCTATCCAAGATACGAACAGGTTCAACTACAAACGTCACATCCGTGTTCACTTCGTTCATACCGTGAACAATCACGTGAGACTCGTCTCGAACATACTTCCTGAGCATAGACACATGGAAGACATTGTGCACACCCGACATGCTAACAGGTAAAGCAAGACGATATGCCAAGTTACCAACCCTTTCCAGAATCTCAAAGGGTCCAACATACCTCGGTGCGAGTTTCCCCTTCTTGCCAAATCTCACCACACCTTTCATAGGTGAGACTTTCAAGAACACATGATCGCCTGTCTCAAACTCCAAAGGTCTCCTCTTCAAGTCAGCATAACTCTTCTGTCTACTCTGAGCGGTTCGGATTCTGTCCCGAATAGTAGTGACCTTCTTTGTAGTCTCTTGTACAATCTCAGGACCGATGAGCCCTTTATCCCCTGCTTCCGCCCAACAGATAGGAGTCCTACATGGCCTACCATAAAAAGCCTCATATGGAGCCATACCGATACTAGAGTGATAGCTGTTGTTGTAGGCAAACTCTACCAATGGCAGATGATCCGCCTAACAACCCTTAAAATCCATAACACAAGCTCTGAGCATATCCTCCATCACCTGATTCACTCTCTCGGTCTGTCCATCTGTTTGTGGGTAAAATGCAGTGCTCATAGCAAGAGACGTACCAAATGCCTTATGGAACCTACGCCAGAATTCTGAAGTGAAACGAGCATCACGATCAGAGACAATCGTCACAGGTACTCCATGAAGCCTCACTATCTCGTTCACGTACAACTTACACAACACATCCCCTGAGTACGTTTTTGCCACCGGAAGGAAGTGTGCTGATTTAGTCAACCGGTCAACAATCACCCAAATCGAGTCATAACTTTGCCTGGACCTGGGCAATCCAGTCACAAAATCCATAGAGATATCTTCCCATTTCCAAACAGGAATCGATAAGGGGTTCAACATTCTTGCTGGTCTCTGATGCTCTGCCTTCACCTGTTGACAGGTAAGACACTTCGACACGTGTTCCGCCACATCCTTCTTCATACCATACCACCAAAACTGCCTTCGTAGATCCATATACATTTTAGTACCTCCTGGATGTATAGCATATCGAGACCTATATGCTTCCCGTATGATCTCCTCTCTGAGGTTATCAACACTCGGTACATACAATCTCCCTCGAAAGTTCAACCCTCCATCAGCCCCAATCATCCACTAGGAAGGACCCTCCACATCCGGGTCAACAGTCATCTCAGCAATCCACGCCTGAGCAAACTCATCAAGTGTCTGACCCTGAATGATCCTAGAGATCAAGGTGGGCTGTAAGGTGATACTACCGAGAAAGATTCCCTGTCCTGCTCCTGCGGGCATAAAGTAGAACTCAGATGCAGCTTCTAACATGCGCCACTCCCGCACCATAATCGATGCCATGATTACCCGCGGTTTCCTACTCAAGGCATCCGCCACCACATTCGCCTTTCCGGGATGATACTCCAAGGTGAAATCATAGTCCTTAATGAGCTCCATCCATCTTCTCTGCCTCATGTTCCATTCCTTCTGGGAGAATAGATACTTCAAACTCTTGTGATCGAAAAAGAGTTCAAATTTCTCACCATAAAGATAGTGCCTCCAAATCTTCAAGGCAAACACCACTGCTGCTAGCTCTAGATCATGAGTAGGGTAATTCCGCTCATGTACCTTCAACTGTCTAGAACCATAAGCAACGACACTACCATTCTGCATCAACACACACCCCAAACCCTGATGAGATGCATCGCTGTAAATGACTAATTCACCACCACTAGTAGGAATAGTCAACACCGGAGCTGTAGTCAATCTAGTCTTCAGCTCATTGAAAGCCTTCTCACACTCATCTGACCATACGAACTGAGTGTCTTTCCTGGTCAATTTGGTCAAAGCGGAAGCAATACCAGAAAACCCTTCAATGAAGCGCCTGTAATACCCGGCCAGTCCAAGGAAGCTACGGATTTCTGTAACCGTAGTAGGGCGACTCCAACTCATCACTGCTTCAACCTTCGAAGGATCCACAGAAACTCCATCCTTCGAGACCACATGACCAAGAAACTTGACTTCACTCTGCCAGAAATCGCACTTCTCGAACTTGGCAAATAGTTTCTGCTCTCTCAACGTCTACAGCACTATCCGCAGATGCTTCTCATGCTCCGCTGACGACCTTGAATAAATCAAGATGTCGTCTACGAACACTACCACAAACTGATCCACGAAAGGACTGAACTTACGGTTCATCAAGTCCACAAATGCTGCGGGGGCATTCGTGAGACCAAAAGGCATGACAAGAAACTCAAAATGTCCATACCTGGTCCTGAACGCTGTCTTTGGGATATCTTCCTCCTTCATCCTCAACTGGTGATATCCAGACCTCAAGCCAATCTTCGAGAACAAATAGCTTCTCTAAGCTGATCGAACAAGTCATCAATCCTAGGTAAAGGGTACCTATTCTTGATGGTCACCTTGTTCAACTGTCGATAATCCACACATAAACGAAGTGAACTATCTTTCTTCTTCACGAACAACACTGGTGCGCCCCAAGGAGACACACTTGCCTGAATGAACCCTTGTGCAAGTAAGCCCTCAATCTGAACCTTCAACTCCTGAAGTTTAGCTGGAGCCATTCGATAGGGTGCTTTTGACACAGGTGAAGTACCTGGTATCACATCAATGGAGAAGACCATTACCCTTTTCGGAGGTAACCCAGGGATCTCCTGAAACACGTCTACATACTCTGAAACTACAGGAATCCCTGTTATACTTGAAGTACTACTCCCTGATTCAATATGGGCCAAAATCCCTGTCCTCATGGCGATGTCAGACTTCAGACAACGGTAATGAAACACTGGTTGTCCCGAAACATGGAAGGACACAATCATCCTAAAGCAATCAATAATAGCATGGTTCGGGCTCAACCAATCCATACCCAAAATCACATCATACGTGTGATCCAGAATCACAATCAAAGATGCAGAGAACTCTCTGCCACCAATCCCAATAGGGCAATCATCACAAAGCATGCTAAGCTCAAGAGACACACCGAGAGGTGATGTAACACACAATGATCTAGTCAGAGGCATAGCAGTCAAACCCAAAACATCCACAACCGAACTAGATATGAAAGAGTGTGAGGCTCCCATATCAAACAGTACTCTAGCAAGAAAGTGATAAACAGATAAGGTACCTTCCACTCCCGTGCCTGCCTGACCGATGGCAAAGACTCTAGCATGAGCAGGTGGTAGCTGCCTCTACTGGTTACCCTGCACTCTACCCTGATTTCGAGGACACTCCCTAGCCTGATGCCCTGCCTGTCCACAGCTGTAGCATATCCTACCCCGTGGTTTCGTGCACGCACGAGAGATGTGGCCCAGCTCGCCACAGTTAAAGCACTTCACCGGAGCTGCTGGTGCTATCTGCCTGATAGGCATAGCCTGAACAGGAGGAGCTACTGCTTCCCTGGCTGGAGCCTGATGCTGAAACTGAGTTCTCTGTCTCTTCCAGAACCCACCCCTGAAGTCTCTAGCTCTACTGCTTCCTGCTATGGCCTTTCCCTTGCCCTGGAAGTCTCTCTCAGCAGACTCCTTCTCTCTACGAATCAGGTTCTGCTGCTCAATGATCTGTGCCTTAGCCAAGATCTCTCTCTTGGTCTTCAGCTCCAAGATGGCTACATCACGCTCAATCGAAGGACTCAACCCTCTCTGAAACTTCTTGGCCAAGTCCTCATCCTCCATCTGCCTCACATACTTGTACAGTCTGGAGAACTCCGCATCATACTCAATTACGATCATCTTCCCCTGTACAAGTGCAAGGAACTCTCGCTCCAACCTCTCCTTCACTGCTGGTGGAAAGTACTTCTCCCTGAACAGCCTCTCAAAGCCGTCCCATGTCAAGGTAGACACCTCAATGCTCTTCTGAGTGACGTTCCACCACACCCTAGCCTCGTCCTTCAGCATGAAAGCGGCTAGCTTCCTCTTGTCGGTCTCAGTGCAATCAAGCAGATCCAAATAGGTCTGCAAATCCTCTATCCAACGATCCCATATAATCAGTGCCTCCTCCAAACTTGGTTGCTCCCAAACGAGTAATTTCCCTTGCTAGCATCAGCAAGCGAGCAGGATTATCAACCACAGCCACAGGAAGAATAGGCTGATCCTCATAAGGTGCATTTACCTCCGTCTCGGATACTTCTTCAACCGGAGGGGCCCTACCCCTTCCTCGGCCTCTACCCCTGCCACGAGGTCTACCTCTACCTCGACCTCTGGCTTCGTTTCCCTCAATCTCCATTACCTAATAAGCATGATATACTTGATTAATACACGCATAACACTTAAACAAAGCATAAGTCAAATGCAAGTTCATATTAACCAAGTACAGATCATACAAAACGATGCCTAAATTTCTTAAAAGTACTAACGTTCCTAGCCAACCTAACACACTCACATACCCAATGACATTGTCAATACCGAAGAGCACACGATGGGGATCCGCTGCAGACGGGCCATCACTCGGTAAGTATTGACATATCACCAAATATGTACCTTACGCTCTGATACCAAACTGTCACGCCCCGAATTTTAGAATAATAATTCAAAATTCGAAACATGAAATTACTACAAACTCAAAATAGTCATCCTGAAAATTTCTTTTCTTAACATCCTCACCACACGAAATAAAATCAAACCGAATTTAGTCACGGTTAATTATTACAACTCAAATCCAAAATGAACTGTAAAGCTCTAAATGAGCATACACACCTCACAACTAAATGAAATAACAAACTGCTGTAACACCTAAGCAGCTCGGTCACCTCCCTGGTTATCCTGACCTGCAGGAATATCCGCTACACCATTTGAATAGTGTACCGGGATTGCAACAACACAAAACCAGGTAAGCTTATGAAAGCTCGTATGAGTAAAAGGAAAGAACTATTGCTTAATTCAATTCATAATTATTCCCACACATAACAACACTAAACAATTTCCACATCCACAAGTACAAACAATCTCAATCAACACCAATTCAATACATCAAGATAAACCCAAACTCACATCTTTCTACACAACTCTCAACATCGTATTTATAAAAATACGGTACTTGACAGATTAGAGCTCTAACTGAATCGTAGCCCGTCACCTGGCCTAGGTTATGGCATCCGACATATTTATCATTATCGTATTTCATCAATATGTATACCTATATACATATTTAGAACGTCCGATAATTCCACATACTCAACCAATCGTATCCCATCATCCACCCAGGATTAGAGCGTCCGATTACCCCACACCGGTCACTACGTCGACCCTAAACCCATAATGAGCACAACATATAATATCACATACTGAAATCAACCCAACCAAGATACATCATATTATTATGGAATTACACAATTGAAATATAATCAATTCATCAATTCACTCAATCATATCATCGCTCAACAATATATATTTTCCACGTAAATATATATATACGTAATCATCCACTCAGGAATGACCACTAATACCATCTATAGTTCTCACAAGAAAATCCTGAAATTCATTTGTATAATTAAAATTCATTTTTACTTACCTATGGACCGTGGTGATTCAAGTCCACGAAATTTTAAAACAAATATTTAATCCGCAAATATTTTTCACACAATTACTAAAAATAAATAAATTTAAAACGCTCGGTTCGTAATATGAACCATGTGAGTTTTACTCACCTCGAAATTCCCGCTGCGTCTTCAATATAATTATAATTAACGCCGAAATAGCCCACTCAAATAAAATCCGTCAATCACCTAATCAAATGTGATTCGAATTTAGCCAACAATTTCAACACATAATTTAACTACCATTTAACGGCCGGATTCTAATTTACATTAAAATCCGACGAGCGGTTTCTCACGAATCGCTCCCCTAATTACCGTTTTGCACATATACGAAGATCCAACGGTCGGATCTTTGCCCATGACCACACAAAGCCTCTGGGACAGTCATACGATCATCATAACAAATTTACAAGTTCATCCGACGGTCCTAATTTCACAGATCAAAAATCTAACGATCGAAATCGATCGAAATCACAAAATTCATAACTAATTCATACGATGTCCGAAAAATGGGTATAATACGCCGAAATGATCGTATCGAAACATAGAATCATAAAATGGACAGAAACCAAATTTTAGACCTCCGGAGGTGGCCGGAAAGGGCCGCTGGAGTTAGGGACAGAGCCGCCACCGACCACCGCCAATGGTGTCGGGGCCGAGCTTGTCCCCTTCGTTTCATCATTCTGAGCAACTTTCATAACTAGCACAAGACCAAAAAATGACGGGAAGGGATCGAAAAGTACCAATTACAGTCGGCGGTCGAAAAAATTCCAAAAACCGGCGAGCTTGAAATCCGACGTGAAAACTGCAACCTCAGGCCTCGATCCCTTCTGGAAACTTGTTCAGAACTTCCTTGCGAACTCAACAAGCCAAGAATCACAAGAAACGATCGTGTAAAGCTCGAGATATCTTGATCGAAAGTTCGGTTCTTTCGATCCATTCGGGTCGAGCTCCGACGAACGTGAAAACGTTTGACCCAGTTCCTGTCCTTCTTGGTGCTTGTAGAGGAAGTTGAGGCGAGCTCAATGAGCCAAGAATCAAGTGAAATTTTGTTGTGTAGCTCGAGATATCAAGATCGAACCGAAATCGACCCTTTTCGGTTCGGGCCGCGCCGCCACCGCTGCAGGCCGTGTCGCGGCGCAAGGCTGCCTCTGGCAGCTGCGTAAGGCCGAGGCGAAGCTCTTGGAAGTGGTTTGAGGTCGTGGGGTGGCCGGACGAGCTAGAGATGGCTTGCTCTGTTTTGCTTCTGTTTTCGGCCGAGAGGAGGAGGCGACGCGAGAGGGAGAGAGAGAGAAAGCACAGTGCTTTCCAAAAACAGAAATGGAGGCCGGACCAAAAAGGAAACTTGTCAAAAAAATTCTAGGGTTTTATCTATATATACCCGTTTTCAGAAAATCTTCTAAATTCGATAACTAAATCAAAAAAAATCCGATCTTCGTGTTCTGCACGTGTACGAACTCGTATCGACGAGCTCTACAACTTCCATGAAGGAAGTTTCTCCAAATTTTGTACGTAGAAAAAGTCGATTTCTCAAACCGAACATTTCGACCTTTTCGTTAAAAATAATCGTTTCGAAACTTCGATTAATGTAAAAGTGAATTATTATCGAACAATAATCGTGAAATCGCATAATAATCACTCAACACAATTACTCGAATTTAAAATGAAAATTGCGGGTATTACAAGCAGGAGCAAGAGCAGTAGCAGGATTTTTTTCCTTCTTCTTTATTGTTGAACGTGTCCTTGGTTCAGTAGCAGCTTCATTTGCAATAGCAGGAGCAGTAGCAGTAGCAGGATTTTTTTCCTTCTTCTTTATTGTTGAACGTGTCCTTGGTTCAGTAGTAGTAGCAATTAGATTTGTCAATCTATGAATGAAATTAAAAACATAGAAAATCGCATTATTCCCACAGCAAGATTACCAAACCAGTAGCAAGATCACCCTTTTACGCCTAGACAAGTTGCCAAATTGTACACAGATATAACAAAAACTATCTCCAATTATTGGTTTTACTTGAGACTGGATCTACAATTAAAACAGAGAACCTCCTAACAATAGTTATCAAACAATTAAGTGCGAACAAGTGTAAAACAATTGAAATTGAAATTGAATTAAACATTAGCATATCATATCATTGATATGATAGTAGCAGATCTGTTCTTATAGCAGCATAGGATGTGAAGCTAGAATACTTGAATTGTAATGGGAAGAAGCAATCACCATGTAGGCAGCAGGTAAAGAAAAAATATAGCAGTAGCAACAGTAAGGAATAATTTAACAGAGCCAACAACAAGAACTTGACAAAAACAAAGCTTTACATGCACAATCAGCTCCACTTCCTCCAAAATTCACAAACCGCAGCTGAAGAAGCCTAAATGCCATGTAATATATGAGCCAGAATTTTAGATCTACATTTTAAGTAAAATGCAGTGCAATATGCATGAGCATGAATGTTTCTTACGATTTCCCTGAGGTCTAGTAAATGCACAAATGCATTGTGATACAAAATGCATATAGTAAAGGAATGAAACGAATTGTATAAATTATCAACACATATGTAGTAGTAATCATTGCAAGAGAGCTGGTGCTGCAATCTATAATAGAGCTATTATCAGTCCTATCAGTGTCCCACCCAATAAACATATAGGTAGATGGCCTTTCCCATGGAACAATCCCAAATTCATCATTATACTTGTCCATTCTTGCTACCAAAAACTGCCACTCTAAAGCATCTGCCCCAGCCTAGTGTTTCTTTGTAGATATGTAAATGACATCAAATATAGTTTTGTAAAATCTATCAAGCTGGTCTGCCAAGCCAAATTCGGTGAACATGACTGATTTATTAATTTCTTTCTCACATTGAATATTAATTTCTTTCTCACCATCTTCAATGTGAGAAAGCATCCACATGGTGACAAACTTCGGGTGGTCCTCCACTTCTAGATCATGAAACCTACCAAAAAGTGAAAATTGGTTAGATATATAGCAAATCCTAAAAGTTGTTTTGGGTCTGTTTGAGACATAGTAGCAGTATATAACATTAATAATAGTATATTTTGTTGAGTTCAAAAAATTTCGTTAAGTTTCTAGCTGAACTACTTGATGCATTAGCTCATTCATTTATAACTGGTCGATGTGAGGTGCTATGTGATTGCCTTTTGCTTGAGCATAGTAGCAGTATGTTAACCATGTAGGTTTTACTAGTACTTACTCTTACTGCTTCATTTCTGCAAGCTATCACTTGTTCAGGAACAAAAGGTGAACTGTTACTGGTTGATGTTACTACTCAGTTGAAGAACAAAAATATCATTACCGATGTCAAAGTTGACACTGACTCCAGCGTAAGAATCACATTGTTTATTCTTGTTGACACTGAATTCACATTGTTTATACTCAATCAAACAAAACAGAGACACAATAGCAAGCAAACAAGAAGCTCAACTCTCAAAAAAAAAAAAAAAAAAACCCAGAAAAGCCATCCAATTGAAATTGTAAGATTCAAGTCCATCTACATATCATCACCCTTGACTGTAATTAAGCTCTCTCTCACTGGTTCTAATGAAAGAGAGAAAGAGAGCAAATAACATTGTTCGTGCTCTCTCTCTCTCTCGATTAGTTGTACCAAAGCAGCCTCAGAAATCAAAAACAACAAAAAGGTTAGAATTTTAGTTTCTAGCACCACCCAGTGACCAGATTAAACCTTTACCCTCGATGGATAAATCCAAGATTGTAATCAGAGCTCTATTGCTACTCCTACCTCATCTTTTCATATCCTAATTCGAAGAAACATAAACGAAGGCAGCAAAATTGGAGTAAGGGCTTACCTTGTCGACCCCCATTGGAGCCAGATTCAAGCTGAGTGCTACTAATTCAGAGATTTTTCAGTGCATTTTGGATCCGTCGCAAGAGGTTTAAGGGTTTCTGATTTGGGTTTGCGTTTTGGGATTTCAGGTTTTGGTCATTGTGGATTATGCCAGTGGCATGAGTGTAAATTGTAATAAAAATTGAGCATTTTAGTCATTTTGTATCAAAATTCGAAGTCAGGCCTGGTTCATTTGGTTTAGGCCTGAACTTATGTCCTTATTTATATAAAACTATTTGAAGGTGGGTTTTCTGTGTTTATATCTTTGGTCGGGTACTAATATGTAATTTTCTATATAAAAAAATTATTGGCCTCCATTATTACACTTCAAATAACCTCGGCATCATCAAAGACCCATATCAACCTCAAGTAGCTTGCTGATGGCTTTTCCCAAAAAGCAACCCTCCTAATCTGACCAACCGGATCAGTCTTTCAGGCTTGTCCAAACTCATGGTTACCAATCCAATGTAATTGCAGGTAACCCGTTAGGATCCCAAAATCTAAAATTTCGGTTTTTCACACGTCAAAAAATTATCAACAAAACGCCGAAGAAATCACTCAGTTGTAAGTCATCCATTCTGCTCCTATCTAAAGTGATGCTAGGTTGCTTCAGCAATCTAGTAATCATTCCTTCAGCTGTAGTGAGGTGAAACGTGGCTGAGGTAAAAGTTGATTGGTATGCGAAAAATCATGTAGAGTTTACGATGAAAATTGGAATGATCACCTTTAGTGGCAGGCGTTTTAGACCATCACAAGAAAATCATGTTACTTATCAAAAGGCAAATACTAAAGCACGTCACTGTTCTTACCACTTTCACACCATTCTTACCATGTTAACACGCATTTTCTGAACGACACTATTCCCAGAAGTCAGTTTTCTGTTGCATATCTCAAGACTCGACTTGAATCACTCCCGCTAAGGGGATTGGCATATTTTACATATACAATACACTTTTAAAGCCTTCCTTTAGGCATTGCGGGTTGAGGATGAACAAATTAAGAAGAAAAGTTAGGTTCAGCTACTTGACTTTTGTTCTTATTAAGATCACTCTTAATACTCACGATAATCTGGTGCACTTCGGTTCAGCTAGGAATTAGGTAAGTAATAACATGAAAAATAAAAGCCTCTATTTTCCTTAACCAACTCTTCCAACATTTACTCACATACAACACATCACGCAAGCTGTATTATACTTGAATAAGTAGTCTCTTCAGAGTTCATCAACCTCCTCTCCACGTACTACATTTTAAACAAATTCTTACCAGCTTTCCAATCACCAAGAGAATACTTCTACTCTAAACCTGCAGTGGTCGAGTTAGATCCCATAGAAAAGATGGCATTTAAAGTAATTTATTGGTTTCTCCTAACCCACTTCCTCCTGCAAATTTCTAGGGTGTATGCGAGAGTTCCGGCAATTATTGTGTTTGGAGACTCTTCAGTTGATGCAGGAAACAATAACCAGGTATCGACAATCCTAAAAAGCGACTTTCCACCCTACGGTCGTGATTTCTACGGTGGACAGCCTACAGGGAGATTTTCCAATGGTAGGATTCCACCAGACTTCATTTCTGCAGCTTTTGGGATCAAGCCATTGATACCTGCATTTTTGGATCCATTTTATAACATTAAGGATTTTGCTACTGGAGTTTGCTTTGCCTCCGCAGGAACTGGTTATGATAATGCCACTTCTGATGTCCTAGTAAGTCACACTATTACTCAATCTAGTATGCATACTGAAGGCAAATGGCTTTAGGCCAAATAACATCTCCTTCCTCCTCAAGTATGGAGTGGAAGAGTCAGATGGCGGATTCAATACCCGCTGGTGCATGAGCAAATCTACAAATTGAAAAGAAGAAAAGAAATGACTATTTCAGACACGCTATTATTCAGAGATTCAATTAAATTTTGACTTCTGATTTTGATCAAATTTGTTAATGCTTTTGTATTTATTCAGATAAAAGTAATGTTTAAATACAATAAACTAAAATCAAGAGTATACAGGCTTGTCTTATTTACAGCCATCTTACTGGACTTGCAGTCTGTGATACCTCTTTGGAAGGAATTGGAGTACTACAAAGAATACCAGCAGGACCTCAGAATCTATCTAGGAAATGATGAAGCAAATGAGATTCTGGGAGAAGCACTTTACTTAATGAGTATAGGAACTAATGATTTCCTAGAAAACTACTATCTATTATCAAACAGATCATCGGAGTTTTCCACAGAGGAGTACCAGAATTTTCTAGCAAAAATTGCTGGAAATTTCATCACAGAGCTCTTCCAGCTTGGAGCTCGAAAGATATCTCTAGGCGGCCTTCCTCCAATGGGTTGTCTGCCATTGGAGAGAAGTAGAAATCTTCTTTTGGGGAGTGATTGTGTTGAGACGTACAATGATGTAGCTAGGAGTTTCAATAACAAGTTGCAGGAATTAGTTGACAGACTGAACGAGAAACTAGTTGGAATCCAGCTTGTGCATGCAAACCCATACTATATTCTCTCGGATATCATACAAAACCCTGAATCCTTTGGTGAGTTTTTTTTCATGTATTCACTTTAACTCTAAATGTATTGTCACTTACGGTTTCTGTGCTAATGCTAAATAAAATGTGATAAATTTCCTGTTTACAGGATTTGAAGAAGCAGCAACAGCCTGTTGTGGTACAGGATTGTTTGAGATGGGTTACTTGTGTACAAAAATAAACCCATTTACGTGTTCAGATGCAAATCAATATGTATTTTGGGATGCCTTTCACCCCACAGAAAGAACAAATGGTATTGTTGCAGATCATGTATTTAAAACTTGTCTAGCTCAATTTCTATGAGACATCCAAGTATATAATGTAGTGCCTTGTAATCATCATCATTTAACCTAAACATACTTCATTTTTCCCAATCTGAATTTGTCAACATTTTGAGTGAGACAGTATGCAACATTCACACAGAAGGAGAAGAGCAAAAACAGGCATGGAGTTTTATTCATTTAGCAGATGAACTGGCGATTTGAACATAATACATTACCTTTTGAAATTACCAGGATGATCCTACAAAATCATATTAAATAGCAACTGAAAGGGTTGGATTTTTAAATGAAACATAAATTACAGCTGGTGACTTAGACTCCAAGTACTCATAAACTAGTTTCTTACAATTTTAATTACCTAGAAATAGTATAAATACTTCTCATGAGAAAAAAAAAAAAAAAGCAAGAAGATTAACGTGAGGGAAAAAGAAGCACCTCAACTTGGATTGCAAAAGTTATTTAACCTCTTTGGGGAAATGGAGCTTGATCAATGCAGGAAGCTCAGCTAGCTCAACTTGAGGCTTTCCCAACAAAATACTCTTCAACTTCTCATCACAGTTGACCACATTCTTGTTGTTTGGATCCTATGCAAGCACACCAAGACTTCTGGTCAGTATTAGAAAAAGGTCTACATTGCACAAGTATTGAAATTGAGTTGCAGAGTTAGAATCTGACTAAGTATATGAAGGCAAGGTAAAAGCAGATATATTGTCTCATATTTCATTTGAAAAAGTTACAAGAAATATGCCAAGAATAAGTCCATACTGATACGAAAGATTAAACAGTAAGAAACTGCTTCCTACAATCAAATAATTGCAAACATCAACTGCTCTATAAAAAAAACAACACAGAAAGGATGATACACCACAAATCTTTGTTTCATACGATAAATCTAATTGCATTCCAATTCTAGAACAGAGGTTACTTAGCAGAAAGTAAAGGAGAACCTGGAGATTGTTGTCCTTGATGTACGACCAAACACGCACGAAACATCCAAGACGGGAAATCTGAGACTGACCCACAAACTCTCTCAGCGTTGAAGGAAGATTCACCAGGTCAATCAAGTTGGCTAGTTTCTTCGGATTATCCGTCACGGCTTTCTTAATCCCTTGAGGCAACATTGTTAACTTCTCGCTCTAGTACTTCCTGACACTCAAACACCACTGTCCCTGCACAGTAAAGACACAAGGTAAAGCTTATTACAGCAGCTAAAGCTTTCACAATACTCACGTTCCCACCACTTCAGGTATTCGAAAACTGTATAATTTGCCCATAAAAATTATGAACATGAGGTAAATTTCCCCTCAAAATTTCAATAGCAGCTAAGTACAAGTCTTTCAATTGAAAATTCCATTGTAAAACCCCAAACAGAGCTTAAGGGGAATTTAATCGAACATCTGGTGTGCAATAAACACGCACACCCACAACCACAGAAACAAACATTTCAAGAGAACAAAATAGTGCATCGATCTCAAAATTCATATTGGAAAAGAAAACGATTCTGGAGTTGAGAGGTAACGATCATGTTGGTTAGAGTTCACGCAGAGAAATTGCGCGGCAAAATTTACCAAAGAGGGTGGTCTTTGTGGTGGTGTTTAAATTGACCTCCGGGGATTGTACCTCCGTATTAAAGCAAAAGCCCACAAGGTGCAAGCCTCGTAAAGGGAAGGGTAGACGTGAATGTGAGATTAACACATCCTAAATTATTGCTAACATGCTTTCGCATTTTTAAATACAATATTTTCATACATTGAAAATGTATTATGAATATAAATAAATAAATAAAAGAAAAAAAAAAGTATTCCGAATAATTTGTATATGTTTAAGGAAATCTCTAATTTGTGTTTGGCGCAGACTCTAGGTTACTTGACCTAGTGGTAATAGGGTTATAGAAGGATTTAGAATCATATTCAATGTAGAATTACTTTTCTTGTATGTTCAGATTCTATGCATTGTAATCCTCTATATAAAGAGGCCCCTATTATCAATGAGAATACACAGCAATTCTCTCTCAATTCCGTTTATCCACAACACGTTATCAGCACGAGCTCTAATCCTAGCCCTAAAAACCAAAACCCTAAATCTCCACAGCCCCCGCAGCGACCCCGCAGCTGCCCCTGCAGCGACCTCGCTGCATTCCCCGCAACAGTCCTCGTGGCATCTCCTCAGCATCCTCGTGGCCTCGCGACATCCCCGCAGCGGCCCCACAACAGTCCTCGCGGCATCTCTGCAGCGTCCTCGCGGCCTCGCAGCATCCTTGCAGCGACCCTGCAGTATCCCTGCATTGCCAAGCCAACAACTTTTCCGGCCAAGATTTCTGGCATCTTTTCCAGGTAAACTTTTCTAAAATTTCCCGTTTTTGAAGTTTTTCAATTTCTTCTTCTTTTCTCGGGGACTTCCAACATCTCTTCTTCTACCTCCCTTTCTTCATCATAGGGGAGACCTAATTAAGCCGAACTGTGGGGGTTCGTGCTCATCCAAGCTTGGAGCTTGTTGAGATCTCCAAACTTAGAGTTTGTAGAGAATTTATGATCGACCACTTACGTCATTGTTTCGATCTAATCCAATACCACTTGAAATTGAATTTTTTGGAAGCGATTACGCTCAAAAATTCCTAATTTCTTGGAAGCGACTACGCTCAGAAATTTTATATGTTTTCGTGGTAGCATTTTTACGCTCCGAAACTAACCCTAATTTCTTGTTCTCTTTCAGGATGAGTAACCTGTCAGTTTGGTAGTTTCCAAATAACTGATCATGCAGCTTACAAATGTGGTCACTACGTATCTATACGGGGATCTAGATATAGAATATACATGAAGGTTCATGGTGAACTTCATCTACCCAAGTCAAGTGGCTCTAGACCACGGAGCGCGTTTATAATAAGGTTGAAATGCTCACTAAAGTGACTACTTGATTGGGAAGGGATATGCCCACGCGTTTCCATAACAAGTTTCGGATTCTATCGCGGTTCATGTTGGACATGACCTTCATTGAAGCTCTTAAAGAGTTAAGGGAAACCGCTGAACACTTGAAATCCGAGTTTGAGATGAAAGATTTTGGGAGAACACGATTATGTCTCGGTTTGGAACTTGAGCATCGTGTCGATGGATGCTTACTCATTTTGACAAGGTCAAGCCTTCAAGCACCCCCATCTTGATCCTGAAAGGATCCTCTTCGTCAAAGGATGATGGCGAAGATGTGCAAGAGGCAAAAGTGCCCCACTTAAGTGCAATACGTGCATTATTGTACTTAGCTCAATGCACAAGACCGGACATCTCATATATTGTGAACTTGTTAGCTAGGTATAGCTCTGCGCCAACGTGACGCCATTGGATTGGTGTAAAAGATATCTTTCGATACTTAAGATGTACGATCGATATGGGCTTGTTCTATCCCTACAGAGAGATGATGGATTCGGACCCATCACACACCAGAAACGCCTCCAATGCTGGCCTGCGTTTCGTATCCCCATCCCAAAACAACATGTGTTTTGGAAGGTTTTGCTGATATTTGGTATCTCTCTGACCCACACAAAGGTCATTCCTAAACTGGTTAAGTGTTCACCATAGGTAAAGACCGTGATATCTTGGAGGTCTACAGAACATACCCTAGTCGCTATATCTTCGAACAATGCATAGATTATTGCTCTTCACGAAGTGATTCGTGAATGAATATGGATTGGATCCATAATTATGCATGTTCGAACAGTTGTGGTTTGAAGTCTACCACAAATGAGCCTACAAGCATTTAGGATAGTGCTACTTGTTTTGAACAAATGAGGCAAGGCTACATCAAAAGCGACAACACCAAGTATAATCAGCAACAACAAACTCTCCTCAAGATCAAAGTGAACTAGGTTCGATCTGAGGACAGTATGGCAGACTTGCTCACTAAGTCATTGCCTAAATTCCACTTTCGAGAAACGTGTTAGTAGCATCGTTTGCGGAAGTTATCCGAACTCCCATAACCGTAGTCATCAGGGAGAGATGCAGACATCAGAGGGAGATGTCTATATGTATGGTCTCGAAATGTGAAGGGTGTGTTGTGCTCTTTTTCCCCTTCGACCAAGGTTATTTTTGTCCCACTGGGTTTTTGTTACTCGGCAAGGTTTTTAATGAAGCAACGAGAGAAGCACCGCATTTGGGCAACACAAGGGGAGTGTTTGAGGAAATCTCTAATTTGTGTTTGGCTCAAACTCTAGGTTACTTGACCTAGTGGTAATAGGGTTATAGAAGGATTTAGAATCTATTCAATGTAGAATTACTTTCTTTGTATGTTCAGATTCTATGCATTGTAATCCTCTATGTAAAGAGACCCCTATTATCAATAAGAATACACAGCAATTCTCTCTCAATTCCGTTTCTCCACAACAGTATAATGAAAATAAATTTAAACAGAGAAATTTTATATACTCTCACTTAGTTACTTATCGTACACCTCTCTACATTTCTTTTGTCTCACTTTTTCTTCAAACTTTTATTGATGCCCCTCATCATTAGATAAATAAATAAATGGTAATTCTAGTTGGACTTTCAAATTTTTTAATTTTAGAAAATAAAAATAGAATAAGAATGCGTTCAACGACCTATTTTTCAAAACGTTAAAAATAAAAATAAAAATATTTTCAATTTTTACTCAGAGAAACTGAAAACAACAATTCAACGTGTTCACTTTTTCCTTCTCCCAATTTAGGAAATATGGAAAATATTTTTTTACACTAAATTACGCAATGTATTTTCAAATTTAAAACAAAAAATACAATCTCGTTTTCTTTTGTTTGTCTTTAAAAATCATTTTTAGAAAGTCACTATCAAAAACGTTACCAAACATGATTGATATTTTGATATATAAAGCACTTATTTCTTATTTTAATTTTGTGGGTTCTTCTTTATGTTTTTTTTTTTTCAATGAGGAGGGACATAGATGAAAAAATAAAAAAAAAAATAAAAATATATGTATACATTAAGTAATTAAGGGAGTGTATATAAAAGTTCTCATTAAAAAAATGTGTTAAAGAAAAAATATAGGCTAAATACTAATTACTACCCTGTAGTTTATGTCCAAAATCAATTCAGTCCATAGACTTCTAATTTCATCAAAAATATCTCTGCACTTTCAGTTTTTGATCTAATAGGTCCAATTCGTTATTATTATGTTATGGGTTCAAGTTATAGTTGGATTATTCGTTGAAAAACTATTTATTTGATAGATTTCTAACAGTGGATCTCACTCCTAAATTGACTATGCAGGTTACCTCAACACCACATCATAAAACATATGCCATATATGAGTCACGTCAACAAGTTAAATGATTCAATTGTCGGAAAACTAATAATTAAATTGGACCTATTAGATCAAAATTGAAAGTGCAGGGGTGTTCTTGATGAAATTAGAAGTTCATGGACTGAATTGATTTTGGACCCTAACTACAAGATAGTGATCAGTATTTAGCCCAAAAAATATCTTCGCCATCACCCCTGGAAACTATTTGATTCTCATCGATGTCTCAATATTTAGTAGCAATATTGTTTTAAAGCAACACTAGTTACATTGGAAAGATAACTTATATACTATCGATTACCCATAAAGAATCATTTAAATAACCAAGGGCAATATAAATGAAATTTAGTGAAGAAGATAAAAAGAAATCTACAACCGGAAATTCCAATTGAATTAAACACTTGGCACATATGCTAAACTAATTTACACAAGAACGAGAAAAAAAAAAAACTTTAATAGAGGAAAAACTCCCTCGCTACCAAACACCCTTGCTGGTTTCCAAACGTCCTCGTCCGGCGGTGACCGGCTTCACGTCGGTGTTGCTTCCTAAAGGGAGGAAGTTCTAAACCTTGGTTCTTGAGATAGCTGATCCGATGGTTTGTTAAAATTCATGGTGAATATAGAAACTATGTAAAGATCTGAAGGAAAACTAAGAACAAAGCCTAAATTGAAGATGGAGAAGATGAAGAACAATGAGAGCAGGGGCGGATCTATGTACAGACTATGGCGGGCTCAAACCAGTCTGAGATTTTTGGGCTTCAAAAAAAATTAGATGTATACTTTTTTTTTTAACTGGGTATTGTCTAGAGTCCAGACTCCAAAAGCCCAATAGCCCTTCGGAGGTAACTCCCCAATCAGCCACTCTCGACTCCACTCATCGAGTCATGGACTATGGCCTATGGTCTCTCACAGTTTCACTCTCTCCTCCTCCTCCTCTCGTCGCCTGCGGCTCTCCCTTCTCCACTTCTCTGAGCTTCCAATAGCCCAGCCAAAGTAACTCCCCACTCGACTCCACTCATCGACTACGGCATATTCGAAGTTTCGAACTGGATAATCATCTCTCACAGTCTCACTCTCTAGGACTCTTCTCCTCCTCCTCTCACCACCTGCGGCTCTCCCTTCTCCACTTCTCTCAGAGATCAAGTCGTATCTACTTCTCTTACTCTCCCTCTTCAATTTGGGGCAATGAATTCAATGTAAGTTCAATTTTGTTCAATCCAATTTAGGGCAATTTATAGGGTTAAGGAATGATGTGTAATTCAATTTGGTAGGTTGTATGGATTGAAGAATGAAGGTTGCAGTCAAATCTAAAATTCTCTTGCTCTGGAAATCATGTATGCAACATTCTCTCTGTCTCCTTGTTCTGCAAATCTGCAATTTATTGTTTAATTGATGTGGGTTAAATGTGATGTACTGATGTGGGTTTAAATGTTTAATTGATATGGGTAAGTGGGGTTTAATTGATGTGCGCCTATTTCATAGATGCACCAGAAATTGCAATTTGATTCACTCTTTCGGGGCTTCTGTTGAGCTTTAGACTATAAAAGAATCCTTGCAGTGTGTGCCTCTCGGATAAACTAAAGTCTTGTTCTTCTCCTTCAATCAAATTGGCATAAATTCCAGTTTCAGTGGTTCAAATTGAACCAAATTGCAATAATCTTTTAAGGAAATCAAGCTACTAGTGTAACTGAATATAGTAGTACAGAACCCAGTCTTTGTACAGATATGCATTTGAGGGGTAAGGCTTATTACGTCCCCCCCCCCCTGACTAGGTGTATCATTTTTTCAAATTAATAAAATTCTCTCGCATCGTCGAGATTCTCCATAATATATATATATATATATATATTTTTTTAAGAAATCGAAGCCCGCCCAAGATTTCAATCCTGGATCCACCCCTGAATGAGAGAGAACAGAGGAAACTAGAAAATGGTTTTTTCTCTAGGTAAATCTTTACAAAGATGACTTGCTACTTACAATAAAGGATAGAATTCCTATATATACTAACTTGACATTATCACTTTGACCGTTGACCATCTCTGTTGATTTTGACATATACTCTTAACAGAGTGGTGGTGCTGGCTGTGTTCTAGTTGAAGTGTCATTGTAGCTAGGGCGCTTAGGGTCTCTGCTGGCGAAGTCAACGAGATATGGTTTCTGTTTCCAGGCTTCGGAGGTAACGAGAGCATCATGATAGAGGTAGATGGCGGCTCCAATGCTAAGGTTCGTACCTTTTGCTTTCTAGGGTCGTTGTTTTGTCCTCTTGGTAGTGACATTTTTGTGACGGCGGTTGTTGCGTGACGTGTCATGGTGGCTGAGGCTGCACAGCAAGTCGGAGTGGCAGATGGTCTGGTGGAGGCATCGTGGCTGTGGTGTCCAGCAGAGGGGTTAAGCAGTGTGGTGCATGGGTGTGGAGAACTGGAGATGGAGCTGCGACTGGGCCTTTACTGTTGAGCCTAGGGCTATCTTTCTCTAAGGCCATTTGGGCCACTATCTAGTCGATTTTTCTTTCAAATAATTTCCTATTTCTTTTAGGGACAAGACTATTTGTTGGCCCTATTTTATTATGTCTTATAGCATAACTGATAGATTTACTTTTTTATAAGTGAATACTGATTGTATAACGAGTGATCTATCCCTATACATCACTGTGGTACCTCACAACCTCTTGCTTGTCTAGCCGTTAACAGCAGAGAGATATGTAATGGTTATTCTAACTTAAGATTTAATGACAATCACAAATGATTGATTCAAAAAAAAAATAATAATAATTTACACGAGCTTGTAATAATTGTAGGGAACAACAGTGTTTTGTGTTTCATTGCCCTTCTTACATCATAATTCTTTGTGAGGAATGCATGCATTATAACAGAGTAACAAATCCCATCTTTCTCAGCCCTCGGTCCTACAAGTGTTTCCCCCAAAAACAGAGGGTCCTATAAGTGTTCCCCCGAAAAACAAAAATTGGCATTACAAAATAAAGAGCCTATGAATATTCTACAATGATATCTATCTAAACTCAGGGAAAGACTACAACAAGGGCTGAAGGCCCGAGTCATATTAAATTACAGCAGTAACCAAGACGCCCAAGAGCAATGCTCCTTTCAACATGTACATTTCAAAGAAGCTTTAGTTCGAGATACTTCTAAGAATTCCAACACCCATTAGTCGTATGGATTTCTGAAATTCTTCAAAAGCTCCGGTATATCATAACCCAGCATGTCATCAACTGCTTTTATCATACTAGGCTTCAACTTCTCGAAATTGTCAAAGCTGTAACCACTTAAGGTCTCCCTGAATTGCTCAACATTCGGAAAATCCCCTGGAGGTAGATGAAATTCCCTTTGAACCTGTGTGGCATGTAAAGTGTGAAAACATACATATGGTACTGATTGGAGGTACAGCAGGAGGTAATGAATATTACCTTTTTAAACTCATCTTCCAAATTATCAGTAAGTTTCTTTTGAGTCTTAGCTTTCCCAATCAAAGCAGGCATCTCTTTTCTCAAATGGCTAATAATGTAAGCATGTATCTTGGCAGCTCTGGCACGCTTAACAAATTCATTGATCTGTGAAATAAATGACATAATCACTCCAACAGGGATCTTGCAGATTTATTCAATAGCTAAAGAAATAATTAAAATGCAAATCAATAGTTCATTAACCTGAGTTCAACATGGAAACTACATGATAAAATAAAGGTTACAAACTCACCCGGCGATCACAAGACTTCTTAGGAATATCCTTTAAGTCAGAAAGAAGATCCTCTTGTTCTCTCTCAAAGAGTTCTTTCCCTATTGGACCAGAAGCAGCCTCATTTACAGGTTTTTCATTGAATGATCTGCAAAACAGAAATTAGCTTCCTTAGAAAGAATGAATCAAGTGCTATGGGACACTTCATGTGAATTAGAGAAATACTACCAAGATATCATGCACAAACGACTCTTAACATTACTAAGACTCGATCAACTAAGTTCACAAAAATTCAAATGAATACATATTGATAGATAGGCTACCCAATATAAACTCGCATGACCTCAGGAGTATTCAGAACCTTTCCGAGGGACCACATCAATGCTCCATAAACCCTCATTAACTGCATAAGATGAATAACAAGATCCATTGCAACATCAAATGACCTAATCAATACCCTCAATAGATGTGTATTATGTAGAATACTGACGAGGCAACCATGTCTGGTATATGCTTACTTGTTGGGTATCAATTTGATCTGCCTTATTGAGTACAACGCGGATCTTATCGTCATGACCACGTAAAGATGAAATCACACGCTTGAACTCATCACTCACATCAAGTTTGTGAGGATCAAACAAAAGTAGAATGAGGTCACACTTTGAAGCGAACCATGAAGTTACTCCAGTAAAATCATAGGCTCGTTGGGTTCGTTGCTTCTCCCCAGATAAAACACCAGGAGTATCTACAAATGTGATGTGCTCCAACAACTATGGACACAAAAGAGTAAGTTTCGGTGTTTCCAATGGAAACTTATTCCATAGTGATTATGGAAAGATAACTTACAGAATGTGGCATTTGGGAACACTCAAACTTTGACAAGAATGATGTTCCAAAAGATGTGAGACCACTAAATGGCATGTCAGCTTGCACCGCAATAGTATTCCCAGGAACACTTCTTTCATCAGGTCCGGACTACAGGGAATTAAAATCATCAAGCAAAAAATATCAATTTGAGAAAGAAAAACAGAATATAAAAGCATATTGCAATAATAACTCAGAACAACAATTAATTAGTTTGGAGAAATTTTGGGGATACATTCAGCAAAATGAAGACCTCAAATTTGTATGCGAGGTGCGAAAGCAGATGGGTGTGTTGAAAAGTCAATTTGCATGCAATAAACCCGTTTGATATTAACTACAGAAAAGGAACTAGTATAAAAAGTAAAGGAGAGAAACATACTGCTAAGATTATTCCTGTTGCTATGATAACCAGCAGGAATAATAGAGATGATTGTGAAACAGACCCCTAAAACTACAGATAACAAGAGCAATCTTGACAAAATAGTTTATAGAATAGTAAACCAAGGAAAAACAATCTGAAGCCAACCCAAACTGCCATTCATGTTTTAGAAAAAGCATCGGTACAATGATTTGATCAAACATTAAAACCTAATCGATTGGCTACAAGCCTACGACTATATATTCAAAGCCAGAGATTTCTTGACAAATGTATCACCAATAAATTCAAAACCTGACGAGAAAGATTGCATTTCAAATAAAACATGATATTCTAGTACATCAATGTAAATCCCAACAACCAAACTTTACAATTTTACTCTGATAAGGATAGGTATTTGTAACAAGACAAACGAAGCATATTAAAAGCAGAAATTAACCCATCACCAGTGCACCAAAAACTTTGTAACAACTGAAAGAAATATTGGAATTGTAATCATAGTTTAGTTTCTAAAATTGCTACTGACTCTAAATAGAGCTCAAGTGTTTGGTAACTTTCAAACATGCAGGAAACCATATAGAACAGATCAAAGTAATATTCTATTGCTGTGTAATATAAGACTACTAGGAACAGAACAAAAGGAGATGAATTTGAGATTACCATAACAACAACAAATCTATCTGTTGTAGGCTCAGGACCAATGTGAGCTCCTGTCAAAAGTGACATGCAATAAGATATGAAAAAGATCAAAATCTGTTCTGCGCAGGACACAAACACAAAAAAACTATGCAAACACGCACTTGAACACAAACTACTTGCCTGGATAACTAGTTTTAAGCAAATGTTTAATGAATGTTGTTTTCCCAGTGGAGTATTGACCCAAAAGCATAACCATGGGTTTGGCATCAAAGTCACTGTTTGTCTGCAAAATCAACAAATAAACATTAATTGATCATTATGGTATACAGTAACCTACAATCAATGACATGACCTAAATAGATTTAAGAGTGACCAAGTATTAATCTCAAGAAAGGACCGAAAGCAAAGCAGGTATTTTTTTTTTTTCAAAAAGGAACTGAAATAAGAATATTGCTCACTCACCAGTAATGGAGATACAAAATCATTAAACCGGTAAGTAACTTCTAACGGCTTCAGCTTCTGGATATATAATCTCTTCAACCCATCAACAATTGATGTTACAGCAGAGAGCGGAACCTATCAAAATGCCAAAGAATTGACAAGTGGTTATTGTCAATCCATATATGATATCAGCAAACTAAATTATAGGAACAATACTACAGAATTGCAATCCATGAGCACAAGAAAGTTTAGCCTCAACTCTGCCACCAAAAGAGTACTCTTCAAACATGTTCGGCTAGTTTAAAATGGTGAAATTATTAGCAGCATTCTTTTATGTCAACTAATATCAAGCATAAGTAAAAACACTCTTGAAACTGAATTATATAAGCTTCTCCTCTCCTTTTCTTTTCCACTAGGCACGACAGCCTCCTGCAGCAGTCGTGCTACAAAGTGTAATTGATCCAAAGCAGTTGCATTTTCCATTGCAAATGTTATGATTTTTGGAAAATCTTCAAGATTTGGAGAGACTAGCATACCAAGTCATAAATACAAGGTCAACAACACGTATTATGAAAACTAAAATTCAATTTATTAACTAAGAAAATTTGAATAAAGCAAAGGAAAACAAAACTCTTTCTTTCCGAGAAACTACTAATACCTTTTTTGCTGATTTTGAAGAAAACCAAAGTGCTGAAGGTGATTGTTGCACCACAGGAGTACCTGCATCACTGGTTATTAGTAAATGCATATTCAACACCAAAAATGTGAAACCAAGTCTCACTTATAGATTGAGAGAGTCCTCACCGTTTACTTCATTCTCATTTGTCTTGTTCGAACGCTTTTTTTTCTGAATGAAGTATTTAAGTAGAGAAATCAATTAAATGAATTATTTAAGTAGAAGAGATCAATTTAATATAGAAAAAAAGCATAAAGCAGGATAAAATAAATAAGATTGTAGCATATATACCGCTAATAACACATCCAACCCCTCCATGACAGGAGGTTTCAAGTTCTCCAAGTCTGCTGAACAAGGTAAACATTACAAAATTCAAATTACTTGGCCATACCAAGAAAATAATACAACACATCCATAGCACACATATAAGTATCCACTACAATTTGTAAGGGAAAAAGAAAAAACATACACTACAGGTTGTCAGCTTAAACAAGTGGTTATACTTATACCACTCCAATGCATACATCACAAAAACAAAGCTAAAGCAACCCACCATTGCTGGTCAATAAATCATTTGTAATCTCATGTCCAGCTTGTGCAAGAGAAACTAGCTACAAATGAAACAAGTAACAATACGTCAGATTCTTAAACATCAAACTATAGTATGTTGCAGTCCATTGAAATAAACCAACAGTAATAAATATACCTGCATAGCAGCAATGAACTCAGTGAAACCGAGAAAACCCTGCCTCTTTGAATCGGTAATCGCCCACACCTTAGTAAAAGGAAACCAAATAAGAAACACTTCTATGAAGAAACAGAAGCCTCTAGAACAGAAACTGAGATTGCCTCCTTAATAAATATTACATGTGTGATTGAGATCAATCTTAAGCTTGAATCTAGCAGTGAAAAACACACAATATGCCTTGAGGCCAACTTCAATTGCTCTAATTGCGCGTTACATCTAACCAGAACTTGCATTGCTTAAAGGAACAAAAATTTACCATCTTTAACTCAACTAACACTAATCTGTATATTCCAAACAAATCCATCAAAACACAAACAGTACTAAATTACTGAAGAAACTGAAAAATAACTGCTCAGTAAAAATCAATTCACACAAACTTGACGCAATCGAAGCTAACCTGCTTGAGATCTTGCCGAGACAGATTGGACATGCCGAAGAACTTAATAGCATCACTCCCCGTAATGCGGCCATCTTTATCTGAACAAGTGAAAACCAAATCCACAGATTTTTTTATTATTTCTACACTCCCTCAATTTCTCAAGAACCAAAGGAAACAAGAACAAGAACGATCTTCAAGCTTAAAGAAAAAAAAAATGGAAGAGAATGTGTGTGCAGTGATGCACTGTACCTGAATCTGCGAACTGAAACCACTCCAGGTAGATTTTCTGGTGCTCTTTGGAGCACGAACTGATCGGAACTGAGGAAATTTCCATGAAAATCAAAGAGTTTCGGATTTTCTGGATTTGAATTCAAAATTTTTGAAGAGAAACAAAACGCTTTTTGGGAGGGTTTTGTTTTGTTTCTCCCATCCAGCGGGTTCTTTGGGCCTGTGCTCCTTTCCTTTTACCCCGACTCGAAGCAACTACGTAGACGCGTACGTCGTCGTTTTGTTGGTGTTGGAATGACGCAATTTACTTGCTTTATTGGGGTCTTGGGGAGTCAAGGTGGAGTACGACGACGTATGATGTACTCCAAGTGGCACGCGGAATAAATAGAGAGAGACGGCGAGTGGATGGCGATGAGATAACGTCAAATCAATAAAGAAAACATGTGAGCTCACCGGAAAAAGATGGGAGACCCTTTAAGGTGACTTGCATCGATGGTCATGGGCAGGTCGGCCTGAGACTGAGACGAAGAATTAGATTGTGGTCTCATTCATTAGGACAAAATTAGATAAATATAATTTTTTTTTTTTTTGGTCAGTGTCATGTGGAATTTGGTATTTGATATTTCATTGCTTGGTAAAAATAAGTTTATATACAACAAACTTAGTTTAACCAACAAGATAAAACTTACCGGGATGCTAGCAACAATAAAAAAAAAAACATATAGAAAGAGGAACGCGCCCCACGCGCGGAAAGAAAAAGAACAGAGGAGTGAGAGTGCGATCTTTCCCGGCCGAACGCCGCCGGCACTCCAGCCGCTGCGTTCCGGTCCAGGAGAGGATGGTGGTTCGAGCTAGCGGTGCTGTTCTATGGCAGAGGTGTGGTGCAAGGATAGTGATGGGTTGTTTGATTTTGGGGTGGACAGATCGATTTTCTTTTCAAATCGTGGGTGAGTGCAGATGAGGAGCAGCGCCGGCTTGCGACCTGCCGGCAGCGGTTTTTGGCATCACAGCTGCAACTAGGATCTGGGCAATGGTTGGGATTTCGATCTCATGGTGGAGACAAGCCCGGAGAGGGTTTTTCTCATTTGGGATCTGATCTCGGATGGCGGCTAGGTTTTGGGGTGGTCTGCGGTGTATCGCGGCGGCGTGGTGGCGTAGGACTGCGGCACTGCGACGTGGCTGTGCAAGGCAGGGGCGTGGTGACGACGGAGCACGTTGGCACCGGGGTTGGTGGCCTGTTGCGCTGTGTCCTTTGGGGGAGTGGTATTTGGGCCAGGCCTTTGTTTTAGGGCCTTGCTGGTGGTTCTTGTTTTATTGTCTGTTCTTTGTTTGTTTGGTTGTTCTTTTTTCTGTTGTTGCTTTGTCGGTAATAAGCTTCAACCGTGTTCTGGTTGGAGGCAGTGGCTTGTGTGCTAGTAGCCTGTGTGCCAGTCTATGCACCTTGTGTGCCTGTTTCGCTTTAGGTAGGCGGCGAGTTCCTTGCACGTGTAAATGGTCGTTGCACCCTAATAGCAGAGTGAAACTAAGTGTCATTGGATGGTGTTTCCAATGGCATCATGATGGGAAAGTTGTGAGTATGGTAATTATGCTTTGCTGTAATCGAGTTGCAGACCAAGTTATCTTCCCGTTGTGTCACCGCTGCGTTAAAGCAGTTAAAGCAAATAGAGTCGGCAGTAGAGCGCTCTTTGCTAGTAGGTGCTTTGTTGAGTACAAGCTTTTAGTAGAGACTGAGGATAGTATTTCAGGATGTTCTCTAGGTACTTATTGTAATCTGGGGTTTAGGCTCATTGTCCCCCTTTGTATTCGACAGTTTCTTTAATCAAGGTTTGAGGGCTGCCTCACCGCCCTTCTTCTCAAAAAAAAAAAAAAAAAAAAAAAGATAAAACTTACCTAAATACAATTGCAACATAATTGCAGTAAGAATTAAATTCAGTTTACTCTCTCGAATTTTACGGCTAAAATCAATTTAGTCCATGACCTTTTTTTTTAATCACAGTGGTCTATATACTCTCAAATGACATCATCCGAGTCTAAAATTTGAATATGGGTCCAAAAATGAGGTCACTTTCTGAGTTGGAGCCGACATGGAGGACACCATCTCATATCGCCACAACCACTTGAACTAGAACACAAATCCGATCAAAGCCCAAGCTTCTTCACTGCATTGCACCGTCGTCAGCCTTCACACATGACAACCCAAGGCTCTGCCACCACTGTTTCACGACCTTCACTGATTTTCAGTCATCTCCTCACCATGCCGCCAATGCCTTCACCAGAGTTGTAGTTGTTGCGGAGTCTGAAATCCATCTCTAGTCACTTATGGGCTATGCTACAACAAAGAATGAACTCAAAACCCCTCCTAACTTCTACCGTCGATTCTGATGACCAGCGAGGTGACGATGTCGGGTCAGATCGAGGCCTTCATGATGTCGAATCGGATCTAGACCTTTATGACTCAAGTAAGGCCACAATTTGGGCTTGATCGAAGGCCATGTCTCCTTCGATGAATTGGACTGAGACCAAGGGATGGATGGCGGCGATGGTGGCCATTTTTGAGAGGTAAGGATTGAAGAGGATAGTGGAAGTGAATACTCTTTGACTCTGATGCGCAAGCTAGGGTTTTTGGTTTGAATTTGATAACAATAGGTTTGAGCTTGGGTTTTGATGGGTTCAGAAGAAGAAGAAGAAGAAGAAGGAAAGGGAATTAGAGGGGTTTGGTGGCGCACGAAGACATTCTCCGAGTTTTTTTTTAATCATTTTATTGTGAAAATATCTGCTTTGCCCTTCTTGTGGGTTGAAAAGCTGAAAAGTTGGCCCAAGTGTCGACTCCAACTCAGCAAGTGACGTCATTTTTGGACTCATATACAAATTTTAGACTCAAGTGATGTTATTTGAGATTATAGGGACTATTATGATTAAAAAAAAAGTCAATGACCAAACTGATTTTTGCCTCAAAGTTGAAGGGACTAAACTAAATTTAATCTATTGAGTAAACTATAGAACTATTTTATTTACAGAGCATGACTTGTCTAATAACTGCACTAGGAGAACCTTAACTGTCTGTGTAATCCTCGTTGTCCATTTAATCCTCACAACTGCTTGAACCATTACTACTTTACCCTTTTGTTATTTAATTGATTTGCTGTAGAGTTTGATGAAGACAGAGGTATTTACAGAGCCTTTAACCATAAGCCTTATTGACTTGATTAATACTGATATCAATTTTATCTATTTATTGGACAAACTGCAGAACTACATACTTTATCTATAAAGCATGGTTTATTTAATAAGAAATATGATAAAGAAGACTTTAGTTTTAATTGAAAGTCTTGTTCATCACGTGTTATATTTCATACTTTTGTGTGAAAAAAAAAGAGAGTAGAATATGAAAAGAGGATCACAAAGAAGACAAAAACATAAGAAAAGGGAAATGCACAACCGGAAAGAAAAAGCAAAAGAAGTAGAAGTGAAGAACACAATCTTTGAGACAAAGTACTACTATTAATATAATAAATGAAATCGGACGTAGGGTTGAGTTCCAAATTCTCTTAAAAAAAACAAAAAAAAAAAACTACGAGGACAACATACTTAAACACAAAAGTGGATAGAACTTTATATACATACCCTTAGTGTCCAATCTCCCAACTCTCCCCGTCTCTCTAAAAATTTTACCTAAGAAATTCCATTAATGGTCTTCCCCAACAGCCAGAGAATTAATGAAAATTCAATCATAAATAACATGTGGAGTGTAGTCCTATCCAACGTGAACCCGTAAACAGTAATGCCGGCTTTATTGTTCTCAAAATAGGTCACTGCAAACCATGGATATAAACAGTTATTAGCGAACAAATTATCCGAAAGAGAAGCTATCAAAAAGAAATTATCCAAAATGAAGATGGACCCTTGTTATAACTTAGGTATTTCAATCATGCATTTTCATAAGGCTTTGCTTGATTTTTTGCTAGAACAGTCTTTGAAGCGGAATGTAAAATATAATTATCAATATATGATGGGTATGGGAGTGATTAACTTCGTAGTTTCACCCTAGAGCGCTACTAAATATTTTGTTGTTCATTGTGCTATCTAATAATTGATGCAAATAACAAAGTGTAGTTTAGGTGGGCTTACCCAGAGCTTGACGTTTTTGGTAAGAAATGGTATGAGATGAATAAGATGGCACCATCTTGGTGTTTTCCAAGTCATTATCTTCATCACTAACCATATCCCCGTCTGATTCTTCGTCGGTGTTAAAATAAAATGCTGGATCATTCGCAATTTGAGCCGTTGGAGAATCCACCTCGGTTCCATCAAACGACTCCAGTGTGGCACAAACATGCCACTTTGTAGCTAGGCATGCCACTGCTTGGGCCTTGTGTGTTATTTTAGTTGCGCTGCGGAGTAAGAGGAGGAGGCCAGTAACCAAAGTTATGGAGCATAACTGTACCAAAAAAAAAAACAGTTATATAAGTTTTTGAGGGAAAAGTTAGAAATCCATACAATAATTATATGACCGTAATAGCGTTATATACGCTAGGGTTCAAGTCCCCAAAGCAAGGGCTATTGCTTAAGCAACAATTGGCTTAAAATCAATGTCATACTCTAGTAAATAATACACATTCAAATATTCGAGTTGTACAATTTATGCGGTGACTACACTAGAAAATAAGAAGAAGAAGAAAACTGACATATCTAGATTTACATGACTCAAAGTAAAGTAAACTAGCCAACCGCCTAAGACCTCAATTGATTATGTCAGTTGACTATCAAATATGGGATAATAGTCGGTATTGTACATCCTTTTAGCTTAGGTTTTGTTTGAGTCCTGTTCATAGATGTTTTAAATATCAAGTAAGTAATTGCATGTCTACAAAACATTATTTTGACAATAAATAAAATGTATCTTGTCAGCAAATGATGTGATATGGAAACATACCACAAGTTCCCCAACTCTGAAAATATGCATATAATCGACAGCGGCACTGGACTTGGTCGTGATGAGCAACAATGCGAATTGGCTCCCTGTGATCAATGTTAGAGACCACAGTATGAACCCCCGGAACCTATGGCTTATGATCGTTAAGTGCCTTCGGATTCTAAGGTGCTCGGACATAATTGACGCCACATCGGATTCGACTTGAAACACTGTGGCAAAGTCTTGAAGCCTTAAGATTTGGAGGTAGCAAATCAACCGAAACAGAACACACACGAGGAAAAACACGGTCGTCCGGTAGAGCCATGAACACAGTTCTAGAATGCATGCTACAGTGGAACTTATGTAAACATTAGCCACGAAAGGCACTTGTGAGAATCCAGAAGTGTACCACCATATCTTATACACACTTTCGGCAAAAAAGCATGGTAGGACAAAGATGGAGAGAATTTTCATTGACCTCTACAATAAACAAAATTTGTCAGTGTAGGGAAGAAAACTAAGGTATTATCTCAACAGTTCATTGAATTAATAGATTTATTTTCTGGGGCGAATGAATAAATTATAAATACAAGCTCAAGGCAAAAGGGCGATGGAAAAGTTAAGACAAAGAAAACTAAAATTAAAGTAATAGTCATCGATCAGCTACCATAAAACATTACATCGAGCAGAAAAATCAAATTTAATGATGAACCATTTAGCAGAAAAATCATTTTGCTACTTGAGTATCAATCCTATCTTTTTGGATTTGATCTTCTGCTTGCAACAACTCTTGAATTAGTGTTTGTACCAAAAATAGCTTCTAGCTCTAAATTTAGTAATTAGTAAATTAATGTGTCTTCCAAAAGTGAAGTTACTAATTTTTGTATTTAAATCGAAGAGATCAAATAAGCGATTTACTACTCGAAAACAAATCATGTCGTCTTTCTTTTATTTTTATGTTTAAATTATACTTTTTTTTAAGGGACTTTTTCTATTATTTTGAAAGTGGGGATTTGAATATAGACCTTATTATCGTTGTGGAAAGAAATACCACAATGAATTAGTAGATTCATGTATTTTCAAAAGGAAAGTTACTATTATTTTAGGGGGTGAAATTTGCACACCCCACTTTACATTTTGCACACCCTTTCTAATTTTTTAATATTTTCTAATGTTCTCTTCTATTTGTTTCCCATATTATCCTTCTTCTCCAACCACTCGGGGCCTAACTTTGCTTCTCTCTTTTCCTCTGTCTTCTTCCTCTTCTTTCTCTTTAGCCAGTCAACCCCAAGGTTTAAAATTTCAGGTTTCGGTTTCGATTCGGTACTTCAAATTGAAGGAAATTTTGGAGAAAGTTTCGATTTCGGTGGAAATTTAGGTTAAAAATAAAGAAATCAAATTAATTACATTTATAAAATGATATTTTTGAATGAAACTTTTACATAGACTAAACTAACCTATAATAAACATATTTACAATGTAACCTCTCTAAAATTATACATTTATAATAAAATTATGATATTTTATATGGACGAGTAATTAATTAGTACTGTAGTAGGTTGCTAAATAGTGTTTTTATCTATGTGTATTGATAATGTGTTGTATATTGATATGAATTTCGTTTCAGCACTTCAAAATTATGGAAATTTCGAAGGAAATTTCGGCAGTTTCGAATAAATTTGAAGCCTTGGTCAACCCTAAGTCCCCAACTTTGCTTCTCTCTTTCCTATGTCTTCTTCTTCTTCTTCTTCTTTCTCTTCAGCCAGTCAACCCCAAGTCCCTAACTTTGCTTCTCTCTTCTCTCTTTTCCTCTGTCTTCTTCTTCTTCTTCTTTCTGTTCAGCCAGTCAACCCCCAATCCTTGACTTTGCTTCTCTCTTTTCCTCTGTCTTCTTCTTCTTCTTCTTCTTCTTCTTCTTTCTGTTCAGCCAGTCAACCCCAAGTCCCTGACTTTGCTTCTCCTCCAAAAACTAAAGAACCCCCTCCCCGTTGTCTATTCTCCTGGAAGAGCCATTAAATCTATACACAATTTTAGTATGTGGCCACTAACAAGAATTGTGATTTGGTATTGGAACCGTGCTCGATGAGGCCACAGCCGGCGGCTGAGTACTAGCCGGCGTCAGAGAATACACTAGAGCAGGCGCTGGAGCATACCCCGGAGCAGGCGCGGGCGCCGGAGTGTAGCTTGAGCCTCTGGCCTAACCGCCAGGGTTTCCTCTTCCTCTGCCTCAACCTCGGCCACCGGTTGAACAACCGCGATTAGACATTGCGGTGTTGGCTCAGATTGAAAGAGACCGAAAGAGGAGGGACTAGATTGGAATGGGTTTTAGAGAGAGAAAAAGAGAGTTTTGCGGTTTTGGTGTTTTAGAGAGAGTGAGGGGGCTTGGAGTCGCCTTCGGGGGTGGTGAGTTTGCGGATGATTTTGCGGAGCAGAGAAGGAGGAGAAGGCGGTGGCTGAGGGGATAAGGGTGATGGGGATTGGGCGCATCGTGAGGTTGGTTTTAATGGTTGAGTCTTTGGGTGTTGGGTGTAATGTAAAGGTTGAGTCTTTGGTAATGGTGGGTTGGTTTAAAGATTGAGTCTGTTAATGGTGGGTTTTTTTTTTTCAGAGGAGGAAGAGAGAAGAAGAAGAAGAAGAAGAGAGAAGAGAGAAGCAAAGTTGGGCCCCGAGTGGTTGAAGAAGAAGAGTAATATGCGAAACAAATAGAAGAGAACATCAGGAAATATTAAAAAATTAAAAAGGGTGTGCAAAATGTAAAGTGGGGTGTGCGAATTTCATCCCCCTTATTTTATTGCTTGATTAGTTCTAAACGTTATTAACCTTCTACCTTTCTGGGTATCAGTTTGGTGTATGTAATAATTTATTTTATTTATTTATTATCAATAGAAAATGATTGAGTCTAATTTGAGACATCTACTCATATTTTGTTGAAAAAAAAATATCTTATAACATCTACCAATATTTTGTTGAAAAAAAAATCTTATAATTAGATTAAGGGTGAGGCTATTTCCACCCTACCAAATGCTTTGTTCACCATACAATTAAATTTTTATCATCAAATTTCCAATTTTACCCTCAAATAACTTTAAAAAGAATAAAAGATATTACCATTGAAAATGTGAAATGGGAAAAGAAAAAAGAAAAAGAAAATTAGCATACCATCAACCTCATGCCTTCTAATTTCTTTTTACTCTTTTTCCCTCTTCTCTATTTTCTTATTTCATCAACTACTATAACATAGAATCAAACACGATTCACATAAAGTAGAACAAAATAATACTAACTAACAATTCTTTTCACTTGTTGCTATAGCTTCAAAATTTCATCTAATTATTTGTTTGGTCGGCTAGCAATGAAGAAGCTATGATGATAATATATATATATATATATATTTGTATAGAAAGCTGTTATAATAATTCATAATTAGGATGTCGGTTGGGTAAAGTTTTAATTAAAAAAAATTGATTTCTTATTTTCATTGTTTTCTATTAATAATTGTTGTTAAGAACAATTTTGAGATTTTCCAGAAAAAATTTGGTAATAGGGTGAACAAAGTATTTAGTATGGTGGAAATAGACGCACCCTTAGATTAAATATTACTCTGCAATTGTGAATTTGGCTGATAAAGTTCAAAATCATCGATAGATTGTGCATTTGGCTGATAAATATTTTGAACTACGCATATTGAAACCATTAGGACAGCGGAGCAAATATGTGCACATTTTAATTCAATCAATAAACGATGTTTGAAGTAATGAAACTAAACTAAACTCAATGAAATGAAATTACTTCTCTAGAGATTCAGAGGAAGATTAAACTCACATTTAATTGTGCTGTATATTCCCTCCTGACGGTTTCGCTCTCATAATAAAGCTTATCAAAAAACAAGAACCTTCGGAGCCCAAACTTCCTTACAAACCATGAGAGGCACACAAATGACACCGTCGCGACGCTGCTCAATGACAATTGCACGACACTGTCATAGGGCCTCTTGTGGTTGCCATCGCAGGTGGCGCAGGCAAAAACGAAATGGGAAATGGCGGGGACAACGATTCCAAAGAGAATGAACATGCACCAGGAGAGACATGCTCTCCAAACATTGGATTGATCCACGAACATCCATCGCAGGTAGGATCTAAAGATCTGTAATTCATCATGTGCATGTGAAACGCAGCGCTGGAACTTGTTGCTCTTTCGGTTTAACAGGGCATCCACATTGTCTCCCATTTTTCGGTTTCAGTGATCAAATTTCTATTTGGGTTGAGTATGTGTGCAAGTTTAGAAAGAACATGTTGTTCGGGAGTTTAAGATAAAAATAGAAAGAATTTGTAGAGATAAGTGGTAACAATTAATAGATGTGTTTGTAAGCTTATTGTTGCCGCAATTTGATGTATACGTGATAAATTTACCTTCCACATTTGCTTATATGACTGTCCCTACAACTTATCTTCATGTTTTCTTTTGAAATATTACATTTTAGAGTAATTATATTAACACAGTCCTTTTTCCTAAATACACATCCCAATTTCTCATCATTTTTTTGGAAAAATTAATCCCGATAATGCCCACACAAATTATTAAAAACATAACCCAGATTGCACGAATGATGGAAGGAGGCTGCGAATAGGTAGAGTCAGGAACACCTTGAGTTCGGTAGAGGCAAAACTCGTGTTCTCCACCTATTTTTTTTTTTTGTCGCAATTTTTCTATACCTTTGAGACAATTTATCTTCCATTTGATCTCAATTCTTCCTTGATTTGTATTTTTCATAACCTATGCGAGTAACTAATTGAGCGGGTAAAGTTTTGATAAGAAAGAATAGTTGATCTGTAAGTTTCAAGCTTCCATCAAGTACAGTTGTATTCTATTCCCTTCTTCTTAAAGTTAATCAATTCAATTGTCTTGTACTCTTAAAGCTGGGATTTTTAAGTTTAGTTAGATTTCCACATCTACTTGTGTTGTAGTATATTCACAATGGGAATTCCTATATTGCGATCTGATGCAACTCGACTCAGGGAGAGGGGTGAACAGTATATTGTCTTGGGGTTAAATTAGGAATCCGAGGGAACAAAATACAAACAAAAATATTGGAGGTACACATCTATCATATAGTAATGTGCAAATAAAATTTCTTTACATTTTATCCCCAGCAACAAACAATCACTAGAAAGCTAGGAAACTCTTGACTCCACCACAATATTTCTCTGAGGGTAATTTGTGAAATGACCAGCTCAAATTATAGAATTACATGTTCGTAATCACAAAGAAGATGAACAAGCAGGTTTCCGGAATAGATCTAACCAAAAATTGCCCTTTGTTAAAATTGAGTAAGTATTTCGGCTTTTAGCTTATTACACTACAACTGTGGAACAACCGAACAATACGTTTTCATATATTACGTTGATTAGAATCATATCTTACATGCAATAGTGTGGGAGTAGTCAACCATTTTCGACGTGCAATTATGACAAATAACCAGCTATGAATGTGGCTATAAATATCGGTCATGAAAGCGGTGATTATTATAGCTTTAACTACTATAATAACTATGCACAGTAATTACGAGTATGAATGCGCAATGAATGACCATCGTAAATGTGCTATGATTAACCGTAGTTATTACAGCAATAAGTATCATCATAAGTGTGTAAGTAAATGCAACCATAAAGGCGGAGATAATGATGGCTTGTCCTCCAAGTAAGTCATCGCCTATATAAAGGATGCTTAACGTCCAAGTAAACCATCTTATGCCGACTCTTTCTATTCCATACAACTAAGAAACGTATTGACTTAGACATCGGAGGGTTTTCTACAGGTACCCCCCTCCTCATCGAGCCGACGGTCAAACTTCGAGTCAATGCTCAAATAGGAAGCTTCTAGATCATTCTTGGTCAGCTCCCGCTCCAGTCTGCATTCATTGGTGAGTCAATATCTTCTACTGAATTTTTCATCACCAACAAGTGGCGTCGTCTGTGGGAAACACTTTTTCCTAGAAAGTGATGGCGGGAGCTGCCCCTGACGGGATCCCATTTTTGTCACTGAGGACTGAAAGTGACGAAATTCCACCCCTCCAACCCCCGAATGGATCTATCTCGAATTCAATCACCGACCTAAAGTTGTCTCCAGTTGATGAAATGCAAAGGATAAGGCAGGAACTCAAGCAACTCTGGAAGGAAAAACAAGACTGCTAGGCCCCCGCGACGGTGAAAACTAGAAAAAATTCTACAACTTGACAGCGACTCATCAAACGGCGACGCTGACGGTGACCTCAAGTCAAATGGAGGGAAAAACGGCCGGGCTAGACTAGGGAAATCCAAGAGAGCATGCAACGAATCATGGCATGAAAAGGTGGAGAAAATGATTGATGTATGCAAGTGCACTGGCTCTCGAGAGCTCGTAGTCGAAATCAATCACAGGGGACGTAAATGAGTCTCCATTCATTGATGACGGTCATCGAGGCCGACTTCATCGATGTCGCAGCTATGGAAACAACAATGGCAGTTATCGAGGCCGGCGTCACGACCATCAAGATGGGTGTCATCGAAGCCGGGGCATGTAGGGAAGTGAAATATACGTCACAGCCATAGAAACACCGATGACGGTCATTGAGGCCGGCTTCATCAATGCAGCCATGGAAACAACGATGACGGTTATTGAGGTCGGCGTTGCAATCATCAAAAAAGGCATCAATGACTTCGGGGCCTGCATCGTGGTCATTGAGAAAGGCGTCACAGACGTTGGAGCTGGCATTGCGATCATTGAGAAGGACATCACCAACGTCGAGAAAAGTGTCATGGAGATGAGCGCCATCGTTGTTAGGACTAACGTCGCCGTCATCCAGACTAGCGGCACGGTCACCAGGATAAACATCGCGGTCTGAGGGACCAGCGTCACGGTCATGGGGACCGGCGTTACAGAGACTAGCATCGAGAAAAGTGTCGTGGTCATAGGGACCCACGTCACTGTAATGACCTGAATTTTCGTATTAATTTCTCATATTTTTCTTGAAATTGATAAATGTCTCAGTTAGTATAAATTATGATTTCGATGCTTTGTTCTTTTGGTTAATTGTGAATTAGATATATTTTGAACTATTATTCGCTGGAAATGTTTCGATTCAAGAGTTGACTTTTTATAAGTTAGGATTCTGTGAAAACTTCCTTCATAAAAGTTGTAGAATGCGTCGATACGAGTTCGTAGACATGTGAAACACAAAAATCAAAATTCGTATGAGGAAGTTATGGCATTCGGAAAAATTTTCCATTTTTGGTTAAATAGAAAAATTTAGGAAAGATTTTAGAAAACCCTAATTTTCCAAAAAAGAAAAATTCGGATCCCTTTTTTCTCTCTCTTCCTCCAGACACAGGAAATCGCCGGATTTAGTTTTTCGTTCGTTTCTTCCTCTTTCGGTCACCTCTGGATGAGTTACCACCGGCGTTGGCTTCGCCTCTTCTTCCTCTACCTCCTCGTGGTAACATCTCATCCCCTCTTGGCGTCTACACGGTGGTGGCTGATCCTAACCCAGTTTTGGGGTCAACGCCGGTTTCTTCCAACTCCCGCCACCACAACTCGAGATCCTTAGCTCCTTAGACTCGCCTGAAGATGCAGAACATGCTCCTAGAAGGACGCTAGCTGTAGTGGAGTGTAGAAGGAGATCGGAACTTCGTCGGAAAACGGAGAATTTCTGAGTTCACCACTTTTTCAGGTAGCTTTTCGGCCCTTTTTACTTTGATTCAGACCTTGAGCTAGTTATGAAAGTTGTTCACTTTATTGAGAAGAAGTGATGCATATGGGTGCATTTGGTGGGGCTTTTTTTGCTCCCCTACTTATAAGCAATAGCAAAAGAAGTGTTTGGTAACTCAACTGCACGCCTGCTTCTTCAGAAGCCACGTCTTATAAGCTGGAAAAGTAGAACTTAGGGCACCCTTGCTTTTGGAAGAAAAAGCAGCTGCTCCTACTGTAGCGAGATCTACTGTAGATTAATGACAGTTTGATAATACTACCAATTGCCCTCCCAGTCTTGAAGAAATTACAGATGGCCTTCGGTCTAGGTCCTCTCGATCGCAGACCTATTCAAATTTGCGGAGGCAATCCAAAGCCACCAAATCCGTCTCCAGGTCCTCCAAGCCCGGCCTCCAATTTCTGGTAGAATGTATAGCTTGGTTCCTCAAATCCGACAAGTAAGCCGAGCTAGTCGGCGCCGGTGCTCCGGTCTATCTATCTGTCATCCTCAAATATCTCGCTACTAGTGTTTTGGGTTTTGGTCAGGACTAATTTGGTTTGTTCATTAGCTAACTGCTAGTTTGATTTTTCTGTATTTAGCTAATTGGGTTTGGGTTTGTTCACGAACTAGCTGAATTTTACGACAGAAGTGAAAGTTTGATTTTCTCTATTTAGCTTCAATACCTTATATTCAGGATGAATGACCAATCATGATTTGCTTTGCAATTTAGCAGTTGTCTTTTTCTCTGTTTTTGTAGCTTCTTTCCTAGCTTGGTTGCTTGGTAGAGATTGGACTGGTTTTGAATCTTGGGGTTTTCTTTTTCTCTTTATGCCCTTTCAGGTTTACAATGTTTCTGATTTTGGTTGCTTGGAAGAGATTGGACTGGTTTGCAATCTGGGCAAGCTAGTTATGCTACTTTCTGATTTAGAATTGTATGTTTTATTTTAGATTTCTTTATGTGAAGAATGAAGAGGAATTTAAAAGGATCATTGACCCAAAACACCAAAATAAGCAAGAATTATCTCACTTACCCTAGCAACAGATTTTTGTTCTCACATACATAATTTCACATAAAAATACCATTATGGCCTCAATTCAATTAAAGATTTACAATCAATGCCACTCTGTCTCCTCTTTATGGGGACGTTGATTCTCTCTCTCTCTTTTCCCCATCTCTCTCTCCTGTCCTTGTCCACGCCGGTGTCGATGCCGCGGTAGAGACCGGCCGGGGACCTTCGAGCTTCAGAATGGAGCCCAACCGTGGTCCTAGTGTTCAATGGTGCAGACGGCAAAGACAGTTTTGGCGAAGTCATCTCTGCACCGGATCTCCGCCTCCTCGTCGAATGTCGTTCAGCTTCTCGCCTCACTCTCCGACCACCCCGACGAGGTCTACATCGACCAGGTTATGAAGCAGATGAGCTCAACCACGAAAGAGGTGAGGAGAAGCAGGAGTTGCTGGACTCACTCTCCTGCTGTAATCAGAACCGGAGTTGGTTTTTTTTTTTTTTTTTGGCAAACAGTAACCTGGATGTTTTGAATTTGATTTTGATTTCTGATGGTTGCTTTTTTTTTTTTGGTCTCCTTTGCTTTTTCTTTTTCTTTAATTATCTATTGTATGATTGAGGTGCAACCTGGCCTCTTGTCTTTTTTTTCTTTTTTCTTTTCTTTTTATGTTTTGGTAAAATAGAAGGCAGAAGGTTAAGAAGCAAAGAAAAAAAAGTTTTATGTGGGACAATAGACGTCTTGAATTAGTGTAATCTCATCTTTTTTTTTTGCTTATTCAAAGTTCTATTTGCCTAATTTTAGGAGGATTAATTCCTATTCTGACGGCCGAAATGTCTATTGAGGGGCAATACAGGTCTATTGGGAGGCAATACATGGCTGATAGTCGTCTATTGGAGGGCAATACATGACTGATAATTGTCTATTGAGGGGCAATATATGTCTATTGGGGTTAAAGAAACCTTTCAGGTGAGATTTTCAGCAAATTCTGGTGGGCAGCAATAGGTGAACGGAATTCGACGACGGCCACCGTAATCCAGCGAAAGTTGGCCGGATTCTGACACGTGATTAGTTCTAGCGAAGTCTCCTATGGTTTCTCTCTCTCTCTCTCTCTCTCTCTCTCTCTCTCTCTCTCTATCTCTCTCTAAGTAATAAAGGGGTGAGGGTAAAATGGTATTCAAAAAAATTAAAAAACGAAAAAGAAACTTAATTGGGTATTAGGAAAGACCTCCTTAGAGTGTTTTGGGTAAGAGGGAATTAAAAAAACTTAATGAGGTAAGTGAGAAAAAATTCACTAAAAATGGGGTAAATGGACAAAACCCCAATTTAAAATCTGGGTAGGCTTTGGTTTGCAATCTGGGTAAACTCTGGTATTTAAAATCTTTTATGCTATAGTTGATTGATTGTTGCTCAGTAAGTGGTGTGGTGGATAATACTATATGTTGGAGGTAGTATTGATATTTCAGTATGTAATTGGAAATGAGTAGATGTAATTTCAGTCAAGTTTCATGATTTTGCGTTTTTAAGTAGAATTAATTTTGATTTCTGTTGCATGCTCTCTTCGGAACTGGGAATGAGGCAACTCTGTTTAGGGTTTAGGATCAAATGTGCATTCCTACTATTCCATACACATGTTAGGCTATCTGCTAATATCTTTGTGTGCGTTTGTCTGTATTCAATGATGTAGTGAAGATTATTATAAGTGGTGCTTTACTAACTTGTTCATGCCAGATTTTATGAGTTAAATATATTTTGTTTGACTTGCTTATTTTGGTTGCATTATTACTTTGAATGAGAGACTGGAAAAGCTTATCATATGAGTCAGTAGTGCCTGTGCCTTTTGCTATTCAAATCTATGTTGTTAGGAAAATCAATTGGAGTTCTTGGAACTGGAATACCAATAGGAGCTACTGCAGTTGATATTTGAAACGCCAAAACAGTAAAAATTCATTCTTTTTCTCTGTTTTTGTACCTTCCTTCCTAGTTTGGTTGCTTGGAAGAGATTGGACTGATTTTGAATCTTGGGTGGGGATGTAGTTCTCAGATTCGTTTGCCATGCTCAAATTCCATTGACAAACATAATTTTCCTGTCACCAAGTTTAGTATTTAGTTCAGTATGGCTTGGTTCATGTGATTCTTCAATACTGTTAGACCCAAACGAAGATATGAAACACAAAAAAAAGGGTAGAAACTACTTGTGGACACGAGAGTGAGTCTAAAATATTCAAAAGGATTTTCGTTACTGAATGCTAAGAAAGCGACTTGAGTTTTGATTCCTGTTACATAACAAATACTAAAAAGTTCTTCCTATGGTATGCAGTTTCGGCATAATGAAGTTCAACATGAAGATGACATCCCTTACAAGTATGGATTCTTCCATCAAGTATTTTCCTTGGGGGCCATGTATTTTGCAATGCTATTCATCAGTTGGAACCTCAATAACTCAGCTAAGAAGTAAGAAGCCAATTACCATGTTTTATACATTCCGATCTCCGTCTGATAACTTTCACTTCATTACAATCATTGTACATAACATTCCAAAACAATCAGGTGGAGCATTGATGTTGGCTGGGCTAGTACATGGGTAAAGATTGTCAATGAGTTGATTTGAGAAATTAGTTGGGAAATTCGTGGCCTGGGTAAACTTGTATTTGGCCATCATAACTATATGGTGACCAATTAGTTGATTGGAGAAGTATAGGTGTGTCTGTTGTAATTCAAGTGGATATTGCAATCTGTAGGTAAATCTTGAGAAATTATGTTTGTAAAAGCTCTACTAAGCTCCCATTCATAGATAGAAATGAGCTTAGTATGACTCTGATAGATTTGATTACATGATGTAGATTGCAATTTTATATGATGAAGAAATAGATTTGAGTACATAGTTATTGACAGAGTAAATTTCATAGGTGTTGTGTTTCATCAGTTCATAAGAATAATGAGATTTAGCATGATTTGAGGTATTCAAAAGAGCAAGATCCTCAAAATAACCTTCTATTTAAACTTGAACTACATTATATTACCAAACAATCAAGGCAATATAATCTTTCATGTCAAAATTGGTCATTCCACAAACAAAAAGCACAAGTCAGTTTGAGTTTACCAAACACTTTGTCACTACTTTTGTCGCTGACAGCACTTATAAAAAGTCAGTTTACCAAACACTCATCTGTTTTGCTTTTCAGCCACTTATTCTAAAAAATAAGCAGAAACCAGCTTTTCTGAAAAGTACAGCCATACCAAACATAGCCTATACCATTCAAGGTGGTTGGTGGCGGCGGCACCACCGTTTGTGGAGTGGTTTCCGACAACTTTCAGCCACCACAGAGATAGTTTTTGTCCCTATTTTCAATCTACACATCGATGTGAACGCGTCGATGCACAATACTCAATTTTTGGAAGTCGTATGAGTAAGTTATGAATTTTACCATTTTAGTGTTTTCGGTTCAATCTGTTTTCGATCCGTGTGGATTCGGTTGTCCGATCGATTTGTAATTTTGATATATTGATTGTATAAGTATTCTGAAGACCTCGGGTGGTCTCGGATGAAGTTTCACCTCGATTGGCATTACTTTCGAGATTTTAGTGCAAATAGGGGTTCGACATTTGACTGTTTTCGATTCGTGTACTAAGTTGTGACGTACATTCCTTAGGTAATTGATGGAAACTAATTGATACCTTATCTCTGAGGTAAGAGAAGACGCAGCCGGATTTTGAGGTGAGTAAATTTCACATGGTTCATTTACGAACCCAGTTACTTAATATTCAGAATTAATTGATAATTGTAAATCGTTTTCGAAAATGAATATTTGTTTTAAATGATATGAACTTGATCGACTACGGTTCGTAGAACTGCGGTTCATAGGTAAGAAAATAAGTTTAAGTATAAAAATGAATTTCTCTGTTTTAAATACGTATGAACTATAATTGATATTAGTGGTCATTCCTGAAAGAATGACTACGTGTGTGTGTGTGTGTGTGTGTGTGTATACACGTGGAATATATTGGATGATGTGACATTGGGTGAGGTAATGACTGAGAGTTGATTGAATTGTTATTTCGAGAATACAATTATCATTATGTGTTGATTATTGTGTAAAAGAGTGTATTGCTTGAGGAAAGGATTTGAGTTAAGTGGACTTTCAAATGTTCGGTTTAAGGACCTTTTGTCACATTGGTGATCGAGACAATTAAATTGTATACTTGAACCTTGGCCGAGCTAACAGGTTACATTCAGTTAGGGCTTTAATCTGTCTGCCAATGTACTGCTTGGGGGATAACTTTGCGTTATCATGCTCTTGAGTATTGTTGGATCATAATTCATATACATATTTGTGTCCTAAAACATAGAAATTACTTATTCTAAAGTTCAATTTAATGATGACTAATCTAATTCCATTATTTTCCTAACCTTTTACTTTTGCTTAACCTTTGTGTTTATTTATTTATATTTATTATCATGCTACGAAATGATGGAGATGGAAATGCACTAAAAAGTCAACCTTAGCACATTTTCATATTCCGGCTAGGAGAAAGCTCGCTAGACAAGGAGGGAGGGGAGGTAGCCTGACCAAACGAACACCAAATAAGTTGAAACTTTCTAGATCCATTATAGACATCCTAAGGATCATTTCTTATGAAGAGTAAAAGAGCTAGTTTGGAGTGTAAGACCTTCAAAAGATCAGTCCAAGTTTCTGCCTAAAAGACAAAAAAGCTGCAAAGGAGGACCTGTATGGATTCCTATAGCAATTCCGGCAAAACCATGGTGCCATAAATTCTGAAATTTTACCAGGATAATCTACACTTATCAAGGAACATTTGGCATGAAGAAGTCGAAGGCTCGGTAGAGATTCAATTGAAGGAAACTTCAGAAGCAGAAAACAAAGTCAAAAATGGTAGTTTGGCATAGAATTTTCTTTGGCCGGATTTCTTGTGCATTTTTGGAAGATCTATGATGTTGAAATTATCAAGGAGAGCTCTAGAAGAATCCCACAAGATTATGGCAAGATTAATACATCATATTATCTTTCGGAAAATAGGCATCCCTTGCACACTTTCTCTCCCATGCTTGTCACCTTGACTTTGGTGAGCCAAAACCACTCAAACACTCTTCATTTTCATATTTTTCCATGAACAATAAAGAGAGCAGCTGCTCATCTCTTCTCCTAAGACATATTTTTCTACTCTACTCTCTTTAATAGCTCATTAGTACTTCCATCTTTTTACTCCATCTCTTCCACACTCTTTTCCCTTGTTTTTAAGATCTATTACCACTCTCATACTCTACCTTCATGCTTCTTTGTTGCTTGAGCTGCTCCTTTTTGCTTACATTCATCATTTTACTTCTCTCTCTCTCTTCTCTATATAAACATCCCTTCATTACACTCTTAAGGCATCATCCATACCACTCCATAACATCTTTTTTCTCTCTATATTCATATCCTTTATTACCACCACCACAACCTTCATCATCTTTTCTATCTACCCATTTCATTTCATAGACAAAAAGCTTCACCACTCCACCATTTCACCACTTGATCATCTCTACATCTTATATTCCATCATCAACTGTTGAAGAAGACGAAGAGGAGTCTAGCATCACTTGAGGAATCATCATGACCATCACTATTTTCACTATGTCAATGACTTCATGAGTTCATTTACATCATCCTCAACTTGATTATCACTAGTCCATTTTCTATCCCTACTTTTTAGTTTGATGTTCGTAAATATGTTGAAGCTTATGTATTTGATTATGAGTGAGTAGTTAGTTTGTTGGGGCTAGGGTTGAAAGCCCTAGCCAAACTTGTAACTAATTTATTCTTGAGTCTTATATGATGCATTTTCCATGATCATCTTCACATGTTAATTCAAGAAGTGGATGCTTGTATTTGAATCTAGCTAATTTGAATACTTCGTATTTGTCATTACATGAACAATGTTTAGAGAATAGCTAGCTTTGGACATTGAAAACATGATAGCACACTAGGTGTGTATGTGAGGGTAGTGAGTTAAGATCACCTAGATCTAGGATTAGTTTGCTTGCTTGATTATCTAAACTCAAATCTTTATGCATCTAGGAGTAAGGAATTGATACTTATCCGGTAATATAACCTGTTATTGGGTAGTTAGTTTCACACTTTTCCTGTGGAAATTGATAAAATCAAAGAGTTTAGGCCTTAGTAGTCTTATCCGGATGCTAAGAGGGTAATTGGATACTTGGGATTGCATCACTTATAGTTTGAACATCAATGCATGCAAGGGAGGCTATGGTGAACAACCTAAAGCTCTAACTTCCATCCAATTTATCACATCTAGTTTAGTATAGCCTAGTTTACATTTCAAGTTTTTATTGTGTGTTAATTTGATTCGAACCAATTCCAAAGCCAAAATCAAACCACTACACCATATTGCATATATTCACCATGAAATTTGGTTCACTTGTGAGCCCTTGTTTATGACTTATACATTTGCATATTCATTTAGCATCCTTTAGGTTTTCCTTAGCTAGTGTGAGTTTTCCAATCACTTGGGTACCATATCCCCTACTCATAATCCCCTATACTATAACTTGACCATTATACTTGAGGGTGACTATTTGGCTAACAAGTACATTGTACTACTTATGGGATAACTTTGTGTTATCGTACTCTTGAGTACATGTTTGTAAAAGAATGTTTTGAGTGATTCTTTCATTAATTGTCCATGAGGGACTTGAATCATTATTGATTTGTATGACTTGTATGACTTGATTCATCCATGATTTGAGGAAATGATTAAGCATGTGAGATTTGTGTCTTTTTATTTGAGTTTACTCATACGAGCTTCAAAAGCTTACCGGGTTGTTGTTTGCAATCTCGATGCACTATTCCATGGTATAGCGGTTGTTCCTGTAGGTCAAGACTACTAAGGTGTTGATCGCGGGGTGTAGTTCAGTAGTGTTAGGTTCATGACCTATTTTTGTATTGTACTGTTGTATGTAGTATGCTCCTAGCGAGCACTAGTTTTGTATTTCTTTCTTTCGAGCCTTGTAAACACTCGTTGATATAACGTTCGGCTCGAGTGATTGTGTCCTTCTGGAGAATATGTTTTTGTATTATTGTTATTGCTTAGATTAAATTGAAAAGTTTCTAACCAATTTCGGGAAGTTGGTTATGTTATCGCATTTCAGATTCAAATATCTTTATTCTAAATTATGGGCGTGACAATCACGGTCATCATCGGCAAAAGGGCAAGCGTCCACGCCCTAGGAGATCCACACCGACATCCTCGTCGGCTATGTCTAAGGGTATAGACGCTGACGTCCTCATTGACTATGTCCAAGGGGGTCGATACTGACTACCTAGGGGATCGACACCGATGTCCTAGAAGATCTTCATCCACGTCCAAGGGAGCAAGCATCCGCGCCCTAGGAGGCCAACGCTCATAAGCTTAAAAGGGCAAGTGTTCACGCTCAAGGGGACCAACACTTGTGCTTAAGGAGGTGTTCGCGACGAATGCTCAAACCCGTTGAGATAACAAACTCACCTCCAGGTGACGACCCTGTCGAGGTTCAAGGAAAAAGCTCCATCAAGGTTAGAGGGAGAATGAGACTGTACGACGTTGGAGAAGAGAGAAACTCTGAGCCCAGCTCAAGTCAGAGCTAGGCTTTGAAAATTTCCTCTCAGGACGAATGTCCAAAGATAAAATTTAGGGGCATTGTGGGAGTAGTCAACCATTTTCGACATGCAATTATGACAAATAACTAGCTATAAATGCGGCTATAATATCGGTCATGAAAGCAGTGATTATTACGGTTTTAACTACGATAATAACTACGCGCTGTAATTATGAGTATGAATGTGCGAAGAATGACCGCCGTATTGACCGCCATTATTGTAGCAATAAGTATCATCATGTAAGTAAATGCAGCCACAAAAGCGGAGATAATGGCAGCTTGTCCTTCAAGTAAGTCATCGCCTATATAAAGGAGACTTGATGTCCAGGTAAACCATCTTATTCCGACTCTTTCAATTCCACATGACTATGACGCGTACTGACTTAGGCAGCTTGGAGGTTTTCTGCAGGTACCCCCTCCTCATTGAGCCAACGGTCAAACTCTGAGTCAACGCTCAAATAGGAAGCTTCTAGATCGTTCTTGGTCAGCTCCCGCTCCAGTCCGCATTTATTAGTGAGTCAATATCCTTTACGAAATTTTTCGTCACCAACAAATGGTGGATTGGCGCTATGTCTACCACTAATTTATGAAGCCGCTACACTCAAGAAATGTACCATTTATGTAGTTCATTATTGCGTAAAGTAATGACACGCTTACTAATTTATATATATCGACATGACATGCTTACTTATTTAGAATAGAAAAAGTCATAAATCGGAGTTGATTATGAAGGAATTGATTCTTAAACCCAAACCCTCATTAGGTTTTAAACTTGGGCCCCGTTTGGATGGCAAGAAATCATGGTATGGAATGGGAATCAATTTTATTTTCCATTTAAAGGTTTGGTTGTAATAGGAGTTTGGAAAGGAAATAAAAAAAATGAGATTTGACTGGAAATTGATTCCCTCATAAAACCTGAATAGAATTACTTAGCCAGGGGTGGTATTCTATTTCCATTTCCCACTGTAAAAAGCAAAATTATATAAATTATTCCTCTAAAAAATTTATATTCTTCCACCAATATTCCTTATAAGTTGATGTCATATTTGTACATTAATTAGTAAAATGGTATTATTGAAAATTATAATTTTATATTTCATTCTTATGACTTACTAAATTCTATACTAGGAATGGAAAATTAATTTCAGAATTTAATTTCCAATAATGTTCCAAAAATCTACATGAAAATGCCAAAATCTATTCCATTCCATATCGGTATAGAAAGGAAAAAAAAATCATTTTCCTATTTTGACATTCATGCCAATCAAACGGGGCCTTGGGGTTATTAAGGAATACGTTCATGACTTTGAGGTGGGACTTACTTTCATTCCAATTCCCTTGCGTGTTAGTAAATGTAGAGAAAAACATGTTTTGAAATATTTAATATTTATTTTAAATAAGTAAACGTGCCATAAATGAATTATAATATTCTGTAAACAAAAAATCCAAACACTGAAAAAATAATTAAAAAAATTGGATTGATATACATTCTTTTTTTAGTAGAAGGAAGTCAATCATTTTTATTCAATATGGGAAAAGAAAGAGTACATAGTGACCGCTCTAGTAAAGAGACACCGTTAAACGCAATACTACTCCACCTATTAAGTGAAACTCAAGGAGAGTAAACTAATAAGAAGCTGACAATAAAATTTTTCTGCAGTATCTTTCAGTAGACTTACTGACAACCTCATACCAATAAGCCCTGCAGTTCCTTGCAGGTATTTGATCTTAGTAAAAATAAAAAGTTGGGTGCCGAGACGAAACTCGTTCTTGGATCCTATGTTTTTATAAAAAAAATCTCTAGGATCCCAAATATGGATCCAGAAACATAGTAAGCCCACAAGTTGCAGCCCTAGTCAACCCAATAGGGCCCAAGCCCAGTGTAGAAAACATAGCAAGGCCCAAACCCAATTAGCCAACTCAAAGAATCTCTGATCTTGCCGCCGCTGCACTAAACTGACCAACCACCGGGACCGCCCGACAAATCCAATCTACCACTAGCCATGTATTGCAGTACCCAACCTGGCTAAAGGCCATCGCCGGTCATGCTATCATCGGATTCAGAGGGAACCAACTCTGGCAGATGAACATTAGAGTCGCGGCCCACTCGAGCACCATCAAACCCATCCACATCTACGTTACCCGCCGTAGAACGAAGAGGAAACTAGTCTAACAAGCAGGCCACTGATGTGGCATAGACCAAGCCAGTACGTCAAGACCGATATAACAACTCCATAATTGGTCCTTGACCCGCCCTATTCCGATCGACCCCCTACACCCAGTTGGAACCATGAGAAGCCCTAGATCTCAAATCCTCCAACTACCAGCAACCACCAGTTCAATTGGCCACGGAACCGAACTCAGCTTCTAATCCTAGGACGAGACCGTTTGAGAAGGAGAGAGAGCCACCGATATCTACTTGAAGGAGAAAAACAAAAAAGCATCGGGCGCCGAACTGAACTTAGCTTCAAATCCCAGGACGAGACTGTTTGAGAGGGTGAGAAAGCCACTAATCTCGACTTGAAGGAGAAAAACGAAAAAATGGGAAAGATGGCTTGGATTGTACTCGACAGCTATGACACCAAGAGAAGTGCCAACATTTTTCTCCATTGAAGATGGATGCAGGTACAGAGACGTCTAGCCATAGGGGGCGCTCTCTCAAACCCGAGTAGAGAGGGTTTTTTATATTTTTTTTTTTGGAAAAGTTTTATTGATCGACGGATTGATGTACATTATATCCAATTCTAAATTCCTATGGCAATATGAACATTAACAACACAACAGAAGAACCCATGAAACAAACAACCCAAAAATGATGTAAACTTATTTACTTGATTAAGAAATTCCATTAATGGTCTTCCCCAACAACCAGAGAATCAATGAAAATTCAATCATAAATAACATGTGTAGCGTAGTCCTGTCCAATGTAAACCCGTAAACAGTAATGCCGGCTCTGTTGTTCTCGAAATATGTCACTGCAAGTGAAAAAGGAAAAAAAATATCATTACATCGGCAAGCGCCTCAGCAATAAACCATTTGTAATTTTTTCTTAAAAATAAAAAATAAAAAATTTACAGCTTGTGATCAGTAAAGAAACAAACAAATTCAAGCAGAGAGAGAAGCAATGTGCTATTTCACAGATGGATTAATTACCTAGAGCTTGTCTTTTCTGATAAGAGATGGTACTATATGCATATGATGGTATCAACTTGCTGTTGTCCAATTCATCTTCTTCATCCCCAGCTTCGTCCTCAGTCTCATCGTTATCGGATTCTGCACGGAACACTCGGCCGCTACTGGCGATCTGAGCCGTTGTTGCATCAAACGAATCTAATGTGGCACAGACATGCCATTTGGCAGCAAGACACGTGACTGCTTGCGCCTTGTGTGTGATTTTGGTTGCACTGCGCAGCACGATAAGGAGCCCGGTAACTAAAGTTATGGAGCAAAACTGTACCACAGAAGAACCGTTGTTATGATATATGCTTCATCTTATTCAAGCCATGATCCAATCAAAAATAAATGAGGTTCATAGTTGTCATCGTCATAATGGGGAAAGGAAGCATACCAGAAGTTCTCCAGCTGTGCAAATATCAAGGTTGGCAATGGCACTGGAACTGGTTGTGATGAGCAAAAGAGCAAATTGGGTCCCTGTGACCAAAATGAGTTTCCACAATACGAAATCGCGGCACCTGTGGCTTATGATCCTCAGGTGCCTTCGGATCCTAAGGTGCTCCGATAACACTGACCCAACATCAGAGTCCACTTCGAACATTGTGGCAAAGTCTTGTAGCCGTAGGATTTGAAGGTAGCATATGAGACGGAAGAGAACACACACGAGGAAAATCACGGTCGTGCGATAGAGCCAGGAGAATAGCTCCATTATGCATGCCATTGCGGCACTCGCGTAAATATTGCCCACATAAGGAATCTGCGAGGCTTCGGATGAGTACCACCATATCTTGTATACACTCTCGGCAAAAAAGCATGGTATGACAAAGCAGCTGAGAAGCTTCAAAGATCTCTACAAGAAAAATAACTTAGCTTGTGATTCACCTAGACATTGAAAATGGATAGAACATAAGAAATGAAAGGGTCCTAAATGTGGACATGCATGCCTATGCGGTAAATTTTGTACATTACTTCGATCATGTACAAAAACATAATGAGATATTATATGCACACATTTCTATCTACTTGATGCACATCCTCAATTCTTAGAAATTTTTAAATACTCTTGCCCTTCTAAAAAATATAAGAGAGGAGAAAACAAACTTACACACCTTCATGGCAGTTACTATCCAATCTGATCCCCCTCACTTCTGTTCATCGTTGTAGGTCATTTTATTCATATAATTCATTCATCGTGGTTCTTATTTTAAATCAATCCTTTGAATAATAAGATGATTATTCAATCTACTCTAGCCTACATATCTGTGTAACCACCTTTCTGCACTCAATCCATTTTAGATATTTGATACTACATATCTGGCTCATAATTAAGTATCTCCCTCTTCTTTAGTGTTCCCATCGTCTATCATCATCGTCTTTGTCAAACCCATAATCTCTATGGTAACTCTTTTTGTTAATTTTTGTTTTGGATGAGGCTATTGTCACCCTATAATTTGCTTTGTTCACCCTACGTTTATATTTTGTCACCAAATATTTTAATACTACCCTCCAATTAAAGTGAAAAAAGAAGAAGATAAAATTATATAAAAAGAAAGGAATAAAAGGAAAAACAAAAAAATTAAGACGCTTACATTGAAGAGACTCTCATATCACCACCGGACCACCATTCTAAACTCTTATGCCCCCAATGATCAATTTCCTTGTCTTTTTCTAGGATTGGGTTGGGGATTAAAGTCTGATTTATTTATGGATTGGAGGGACTCCATTATGTTAAGACAATTCATGTTCTCTCCTACGACGCCAACTACTTATATATGGAAGAGAATAATGGGGGCTGTGGTTGACCATTGATAGGTGGTGGCGACAATTGAGGCAAGGATTTGTAGTGAGAGACTGGTGGTATATTAGGGTACTAATGGTTGTTGCAAAATGCAGATATATTTTTGTTAATCAAAAGATGAATTTGCATAAACAGATGTTGATGTTTTTTTAGTTAAGGTTGGTATGAGAATATTTTATTGAATTTTTCTATGTAGAGTGAACTAAGCATATAGTAAGGCGGCAATAGACACATCCTTTTGTTTTTCACATGATAAGGGCATATTAAAGAAAAATTTTAACAAAAAAAAATTATGAGGCGTGTATTTAATGTTTAAAGGTGTACAAATAAAATTTCTCAAACATAACTTCTGTTTTTTTTTTAAATCTCGGAATTTGAGTCACCATCATACTTTTGGCCAAAAAAAAAAAAACAAACAAATCGACCGTCATACCTTCATTATCTAATGAAACTACTAGTACGAATCTATCCTCCATTTGATTAAAAAAAATTACTCATTGTCGGGGGGGAAAAAAAAACTCAGATGAAGGAGGTAAATTATGAGTAACTCACATTGAGCTGTGCGGTGTATCCCCTCCTGACCGTCTCGCTCTCATCGTAAAGCTTATCAAAAAACAGAAACCTCTTCAGCCCATACTTCCTCACAAACGACGACAGGCACACAAACGACAACGTCGCCACGCCGCTCAGCGACAGCTGCACTACGCTGTCGTACGGCCTCTTGTGCTTGCCGTCGCAGGTGGAGCAGGCAAAAACCAAATGAGACACCGCCGGAACGACGATCGTGAAAACAACGAAAACGCTCCAAGAGAGGCACAATCTCCAGACGTTGGACTGGTCGACGCACATCCACCGGAGATAGGACCGGAAGCTCTTCAACTCGTCGTGGGCGTGCGAAACGCAGCGTTGGAACATGTTCTTTCTCCGGTTGGCTAACAAAGCTTCTCTGCTGCCGCTTTCGTCCGCCATGGTTTTTGAAACGAGTCTTGGTTTCTTGAAGGGGTTTAATTTGATTTCTGTAACGAGTTTTAGAGAGAAGGGTATATATATGTAATGGTTTTCTTTGATGAGTTGGTTATAACTAAAATAAGTTGTAGAGAAATGTGGAAGACTGGAAATCATGTCAAAAACTTCTATATATAATTGTTTGTCCTGTACGTTTCTCTTAAAAAGAATCTGAAGCTATATTTGTGGGCAAGGAAAATGCATGTGTCTAGAAAAGTTCTATTTTACACTTTAGGTTACGCGTCGAATTAATTGTATATTGATTTTACCTCCTATTGTACTTCTAAGTTCTAATTTTTAGCAAATATTCAAAACCTACTTAACTAAAAATGTATCAATTTATGCATCGGCCATTATGAGTCTCATTGATCAGAACCATCTATGACCATTAAATTTATATTAATGTAGTCGGAAGAGTTACCTGAACATATTTTGAACTGTTGCAAAATTAGGAAAGAAATTTGGAGGCTTTCAAAATGCAATTTGTTTTTTATTTTACTTATGTCTAATTCAGATCGTTATGTCTATTGTGAGATGAATATGAAATGAGTAATCATTCCTGATTGTCCTTCAAGTAAGTTCTTATGGACACAGCTGGTGATTGCGAAAGGAGCATGATGGCATGCAACGTGTCCAACCAACCCACCATTCACGCAGTTAGCCAGCAAAAGATTGCCACATGAAGAAATGCTCACACTCAAAGGTTAGGCTTTGTTTCTTAGCTGGGATGCATTATTAGTTTATAAATTATTAACAAAGGCAATAAGCTCCATCTGTTCAGTACCGATCGACAGAATCTTATTTGTTTAAAAGGAGACGAAACAGAACGAAAGTAATGTTGGGTGAGATTAGCAGCAGCAGCTGTGAAGCGGCTATGTGTGAGGCCATGTTTTGGGAGCACCTGGCTTTCAACTTGTTGGCAGTTTCTCATCTTAACCAAATCGATTAAAAATTTAAAACCTATTATTCAACAATGAAGGCATAAACTATCAAAGATACTCATGTTCTTGTCCATGGACCTAGTAGCTAGTAGAAGAGACAGTTGGGGCGCGTTTGTTAGGGGGGTTGTGTTACCTCGTCTTAATTTTTTTAGGAGTCCTGCACTCTTCAAACCTGGCTTATACTATAGAATGCCTTGACCCACTTTTGGTGCCAGCATGATTTAAATATAGAATTAAAACCATCAACACCACCAACTTGCAAAACCAGCGAAGCTCCAAACGATGACCTGATCAGAACTCCATCGTCAGGCCGCCTCCGGCCGGCTCACCGGTCTGGTTCGATCCGTCTTGTAGTCACCGACATGCCTCTAGTTGGTCTGATTGGTGGGTGTGGAGAGAGAATTGAACGGCAATGTCTCCGGAGGTTTTTCTATAAATTCCGGCGGCTCCAACGATGTTTTATGGTGCATGAGGCATGAAAACTTATCTACTCTTCGTGTTCTACATGCTAGTTTACATGATTTTTGAATTTGATTATATTTTGGTAGAATTGGTTTCTGGGTGTTTCAGCCACCGTCAGGTACAACGTCTATGGTGGTGGTTTCGGGTTTCTTTAGGCTAATTTTGATTCAATTATGAATGTTGGGGCTAGGAATATATGAGGTCTTTGTGCTTAATTTCAAAACGGGTGAAGGTTATGGAGAAGGCGAGTAGAATGAATTGATTCAATTTCCGTGTTCTTCATCAAGGCAGTCAAGTTTAGGGAGGTAAGAATTAGGGTTGTCAATTCCGACACGACCTAATAACATGACTCAAAACAAGATTAAAAAGCGGGTCGGCCGTGGGTCAACTCGCCATGTCCTATGGTCAACCGGCCAACACGAAATGAACCTGTATAACCCGATTATGCTATACTTCTTCTTTAAATTTTGGACGTTGGGAGTATTTGATAATAGGATTAGACAATTTGAAATATTTTGCTTTATAATTATTGGATTTAACTATTTATGAATTATATATAATTATTTATATTCTTCGTCTTGTGGAGTGTTTAGTGAATTTAATCAATTTATGCATTTTTTAGTTACATTGGTCGCATTGTTAACCCTTAAATGAGTTAAGCGGGTTGAAAACGGGTAACCCATTTAATTAATAGGTTGGGTTTGAGTTTGGGTTTAAATTTTTGACATGATTATTAAATGGGTTACGTTTAAGTTTGTATATTGAGACACGACAAATATCTTGACTCGACACGAACCCAATGTAACACGACCTATTAACAGCCCTAGTAAGAATGATTGATGAACTGAAGCAAAGTGGAGAGTGAGAATGAGGCTTCCATAATCCCATGATTTTTGGGGTCTCTATGGTAGAAGGTGTCAAGGGGTTTTTGAGACTCTCTAGTCTCATTTAATATAGTTCTTGTTGTTGCCAAACACGGGATGACTCTTCCACTAAATAAGCATGCCCAATCCTATCCAGTCCCCCCTACCAAATGCGCCCTTGGAGTTTCCTATTTATTTATTTTCTTTTTTAACCTCGACAGTATGAGAAAAATCTAGTGGTTTTATTTTTGTCTCTTGTTTACATTCATTTCTTTTGTCAAATGTAGATGTTAAAATGTCATCCCTAGTCTAGGTAACATTTTCTACTCTAGATGGCCTCTTACTCATCGTCTCTCCACTCATGATATACTATGAATCCCACGCGTTGCTGCGGGTATGTTATCTCCTTGAATTTTAGCTATGTTATGGCTGAGTTTAAATTAAGTAGCAATTACAAACACGGGATATATGATATAACTGTAGAATAACAATCTTTCTCTTTATAACTTCTAAATCTTAAAAAAAAAAAAAATGGAGGCTCTATCCTTATCTACTTTGAACTTTTGAACTTATATTTACAGTCCAGATGAACTTAATTTTTTTTTAGGGATATCTTCACAAATGGTGTATGAACTTTAGATCATTCTATACTTTGGTGTACCAACTTTCATAACTATCAGAATGGTGTATCAAGTTTGCTCAAATCTTTCATTTTGGTGTACGCCGTTAAATTTTCCATTATCTTTGCTAAAAAAAAAAATTCCGTTATCTTTCCTTTGATTTTGTCAGTTTTTTTGTTTTTTGTTTTTGTAAAGATAACGGAAAGATAACAGAAAATTTAACGGCGTACACTAAAATAAAAGATTGGAGCAAACTTGTTACACTATTCTGATAATTATAAAAGTTGGTATACCAAAGTGTAGAATGGCCTAAAGTTCATACACCATTTGTGATGTTTTCCTTTTTTTTTTTTTTATAGCCTTGGTCTTGCCGGTCCTGTGCCAACGAACAACCTGTGCAACCAAGCGATGCTCTTTGTCAATCTTGCGACGCTCCCACTGACCAATTGAATATGCAAATTAGTCCATTCTTTTTGAAAAAAAAATGACTTTATTTAGTATTGATAAACATCTACAACTGATCCCTTAAAAAAGAACATCTACAACTGATATAACTACAAAAGTATGCAAGAATGTTATCGGCAAAGATTAACAGGAACCATGTGTTTCCTGACTTCTTCCATTCCTATGTCCTCAAAACCTGTGGTTATTGACTTATTTCACACTTAACAAACATATGCCATATATAAGAATTGATCAAAAGTTTCTATAATCTTGCTAAGCTAAAACCTTAGATTCAATAACAAATAAATTTTAGGATCAAAATCATTTTTGACTCCCATTTATAATAATTCAATCAAGCTAACAAATGAACTCCATTTCTTCTCTGTTTCTTTTCTATGCCTCCCTCAATTGTTCTATTTCTTCTTCTTTACCCTAAACCCTAAACTCTAGATAAACATATGCATATGTCTACGGAAACACAGATCCAGATAAAACCAAACAACAGTTATCATGGCTAAAATTTTTAATAGGAGACCTTATATTCTTTCTATGTTGGGCAGGTTCCCAAACTTCATAGGAAGAACTCCAGAGAAGCTATTGGAATCAATGGCCCTGCACAAAACATATTTAATTACATTCATCAGAAAGTTCAAACATTAAGTTAAGGGGAAAAGGACACAACTGGTCTTATCAAAATTCACAAACTTTTCAGGGTGGTGATGTTTGCAAGCTCAAGAGGTAAATAACCTGTCAAACGGCTTCCAATAAGGGAACTGCAACAATTCTTAGGTGTTAAAAGCATTTTTATCGAATAATGGCTAAATGACATGAAAATGGCTATGAATATGAAATGCACAAAAACTCCACATCTAACGTTCAAATATTTATTATCCAAATAGTATGTGATGGGACATTAAGATAAACAAACCTGTCTTAGATTCTTCATTTTAGAAAAAAAGAGATGAAAGAACATTGAGGTGAGCATGACATGAATTAAAGAATATCACATATGCACATATGCATACAGAGGGACAAAAAAAGTACATGTTAGGGCACCCCATTCTGGAGGATAGTACCATTCAGGCAGTTGCGGGAGAGGTCACTGAAGGAGAAAGAAAGAAATGAGTCATTGCCTCATTCAAAACTGAAATACAGATAAATTAGTTAATGAAATTAATATGACTCAAACTTGGAGTGGTGACAGTGCGCTTAAATTATTTGGCAATAGCCGATAGGGGAGCCTGATCAGTTCTGGTGGGAGTTCTCCAGGCAAAGTTTGAGATTTCAAAACTCTGTGCTTCATCAAAGTACCATAGTTATATATCTGAATTACTCTATATATAACAAAGATCAACAACTCAGTTAAACTATGCCTAATTAAAAGGAAACACAACCACTGAACTAAGACCAAAACACATGAATTACTCATGAGCCATACGAAAATAGCTACAAAAACAATCCAGCACAAATTTCAGTCATCAACTCCAACCCATTATAAGTTTATAACCAACAGAAGCAAGGATTGCTGGCCTTGTAAGCTTAGCTTCAATCATCCAGTTAAACCTAAGTTTACTTTTGTATACTTGAGGCATCATTGTAAAAGTCATTGTCATTTCATCGTTCATCCAATAAGAGATAGTTTTCGAAAATCACTTCTCACTTGTGCTTTAAATTTCACTTGAAGCAAAAGTCAAAAGGGTGTGTAGAAGTTAGCATACCAGGGGAGATGTAAGGCTGGCGGCCATTGCCAGAGCTGGAAATTCGGGATTGTCCTGGAAACAAATGAATATACATACATAAAATTGAATCAGTTTCAGAAATTAAAACAGGGCAGTTGAATTGACAAATGTAGGGATTTGAGACCGGTTATGATCGAGAGAAATGAAAGATCGGTTCAATTTTATCTTTCCTGAATATTATGATCGAGATCTTTTCAGAAATTAAAACAGGAGAAAGATAATTCGAGAGAGTGTCTGACCTGGTGGAGCTCTCCTACATCTCTCAACGCAATTCCAGAACATGGTAAACCGATGCACTCCACAACCAAAACGAAAGAAAAGAGATGGCAGCAGCGGAAGAGACAAAGGCGTAGGTGACGGAAATCCAGGAAAGCACAAAAACGTCAAAGAGCAAAGAAAATAGGGGGCAAAATGGGGTGGTCACCGTTGAATAAACAGTACTCATTCCCATTTTCCTTTGAGTCGGAAATAAAATGAACTAGAAAAGTCTGGAAAGCGCTGCACAACGATGGAATTAGATTCTGGAAAGTACCTGGGCCTCCTTGGCTTACTGATATTGTAACGGAGAAAAGTCTAGTTGACTATAGGGGTGTGGCATTCTTATATTAAGGCCACTTTAGCGCTTGGAATGTAATATCTAAAGGTCGGAATAAAATTATTATTTTGATCAAAGAAAAAAAAATTGATACCTAATTCGTGCTCACCCCTCACCAAGACACGATATTTACCTCATGTACTCTAAGCTCTTCATATGGAGGCAGAGGCTTGCAGGGCTGTTTGTCTTTTAGCTATTTTCTAAGATTGGAGGGCTTTTGACCTTAAAAGTGATTGCTCACTTATGGTTGTTGCATTACATCAGAGTTTGGAAGATTGATTTGAGGTAGGGCGAATTATCGCTAGTATGAATTACATTGACTATGTTTGATTAGATGAGTCTCCTGTGATTATCCAGGATGTACTCTACGAGAATTCATGTATGAATGCTAGAGGTCAAGGCCCTCTGTCCCCTGGATGCATTTTTCTTATTTTAATTCAATAAGTCAGGCGTAAGGATAAGCCTCTCAACTTGACCGAGTTTCAAACCCCTTTAAAAAAAATGATGTGATATCTTGATTGATTTTGGTGTAATGAAAACTGACAAGACCCGACCCAGAATTTCCCCCTGAAATTCCAAGTGGCCCTGCGGGGTCCATTTTTCGAGAAAATTCAACAGAACTTTCCCTAAAAAATGAACAACCCTAACCTGCAAAGAATTCAAATTACACTTTTAGCATACCGTCCTTATACTTCTAGAGCCATCATGCTCCCCAAAAACCAACAACTCCATTTTCATAATAAACAATTCTCATAGGTTATTAGAGCAATTCTAAAACAGATGAAAAGAGAATAACGATCGATAGATCCTACAATGCAGAAGTAGTGCTAGCTATGCCTCAACTTCATGTACGTCCGATCTCGACTAATATCGCCTGCAAACTGAGCATTTGAAAACAAAGGGCCCAGGGGAAAGTAATTTAAAAACACATTAGAGTTAATTAACAATATAATTTAATTGAACGAAACTTTAATACTTTCCCATAATTTGAAATATTTACAAAAATTTCAATGCATGCCACATTTATAAAATATATTTCTCGCCACATGAAAAACTCGTGAAATCGGGCTAGCCTCACTAATCAAATAATAATATCAAGAAAAATATGGGGAAGAACGATTATCACCATACGAGTATAACAGAGCCCCTTAGACTCTACCCTCGACTCCCTTACATATAAATTATGTGAGGAGGAGAAATAACAACCTCTACTACTCACGTGAGGAGGAAAATAAATCACCTCGACTTCACTCACAAACACAAAGTAAGTGAGAAGGAGACACAATAACCAACTCGAGTATGGTGAAGGAAAATAATCCAAAAACTTGTAAATCCATAAAGCTTCCCCAATTCCTCGCGAAAAAAATACATATATTCCAATTACATGGCCCCGCACGTCAAAATATTCTCAAATTCATAAACAAGTCGGCTAGAATAATAAATGTAAATAATTTCCTCGAAAATCTCATCTCCGATAATATTCCAGAATCTCAAAATCGACGAATAAAATATAATATTGAATTACGGAAATCACCTCAGAAAATAATTCACCGAAAATCACATAAATCACATTTTCAAATAATAATTATATATCGGAGATAAATATCGAAAGTTCAATATCCAAAAAATAGTATCACAAATCCATTTCTCAAATCATAATCGAGATAAATCATAATTAATCTCCGAAATCAATTCATATTCTCAAAAACAAATCATAAATCCAAATTCGAGCATAATAAGTTTATATCCGAAATTCATATGGAAAAACCAATACCAAAATTATAATCCAAGACAAAATATTATGCTCGCTAAATAAAACATTAATTAAATAAATGAATAATTTCAAAATAAATGCATGCATCATTATTCAAAACAAAAGTCTACTCACAGTATACGGCTAAACTTGCCGTTTATTCGAAGTTTCCTTCATGTGGTTCCTCCTCATGTCCTGTATAAATATAACGCTCATAAATAAATAATTACATGACGGAAATCTAAATTTACGATAATTAAATCGAATTCCTAAACGTCTCCTTTTATCTTAACTCCCTCAATTCTCCTTGATATCCATCCAAACTTCATCAAATTCACATATATCAACTCTTCATCAATTATGTGATTTAATTAGCTAAAAAACAGAATTTAATTTACTGTTCACCCGACGACACTGTTCACCGCTGCCACTGTTCACGAGGCTGCCAACTCCTCCGATAGTCACCAAATTTTTGCAGGACCTTCATCTCAACCTCTTAAGTAATTCTCTTAACTACCACAAAGTCAGAAAAAGACTAGAATTATATGAACAATTAAGAAAACAGTAAACCCAAATGTGAATATGGACTCCGAATTTCAAACATTTGATTCTTCCTTCATGCTTCAAATTTGATCAAGAAACTTTGAGGAATGGTTGTATGATCCAAGAGCTCCAAGACCCAGAAAGAATCATCGCCGGAGGTGGCCGGAAACTCAAGTCCCGACCAAAAATCCAAAAAAACAGCAGTACCGTCCTCTTCTTCTCGTTTATGCACCTTCCATAATTCAAATTAAGCTACCAAACCAACCTAGAAATGAAGATAAGGAAGAGAGCTTTCCAACGACATCTTATACGTCAACATCCGTCGCCGGATGAAGGAGTTATGGCCGGAAGAAGGTGAAGAGGTCGGAGAGGAAGAGAGAATCGGGGGGAGAGAGAACTCGGTAAGTTTATGAAATAGAAACTTACTACAGTAACTCAACTATTTATAGACAAATTATCACAAACAATAACTTTGATATTTTGGCCATAACTTTCTCATATGAACTCCGATTTAAGCACACCACATATGCACGTACTCGGTTTAACGTCCTCTACAACTTTCATGAAGAATGTTTTCTCAATTTTTGAGCCGAACAAAAAGTCATCTTTTAGGGTCCCCTAAAAGTTCGTAACGGAGCCGAAAATTAAAATAACTCTCATTTACCGTTCGAAAGACCTATAAGTCTATAAGTTTTGGTTCGGGTCGTAACAGTCTCCCCTCCTTATACAAATTTAGTCCTCGAAATTTCATATTGTCGAAGTAAAAATGCAACATATACACTAATCTGAAATTTAACATTCCCAATGAGGTACCTTGTACACTAAACATAACAAAAAGAGGATGATAGTACACAGAACGATGTAGAAAACTGATCCAAGAATTGGCCACTTAACTGGTAGATCAACGCTTAGAAGGAAATAATCCTTAAGATAAAATCTGGTTGATTCTTGTAATTTGATCAATTTCCATTGTGTTCATGTCGCATTTTCCATCCCGGAAGATAAAGTTACTTCCAATTGTTACTGAAAGTCCTTATCAACTAAAGGAGAAACTCATCTAAGCATTAAGTTCAAACCAATGACAAATCCATAAGCAGGAAGAATTTCTTCCATGGTCTCTAATAGAATTATCCAAGCAAGATATCATTCAATGCTCTCAGAGACTTGAAACTTGTCCACTCATCCTTGAGTTAAGTTTTCTTTCACAACCTTAAGTTTACTATTTTAACAATCAATAGAGCTTTCAACAATTACACTAGCAATTAAAAAAAAACATGCTTAATCAAGAAATTATCAATGTCCAAAGTCAATTCACTTGCCTTGCTTAGCAATGTAGCGTTGCATACTTGCAAATACATGAATTTCCGCATTACGAAATTTGTGTCAACTAATAACTTAGGTGACTCAAGGTATCGACACCACAAACCATTCTGTTGAAATAATGATATTCATAACCTTTTTATATAAGTAGCACAATAAATATCCACCCCGTTCTCCAACACATTGTGATAATATATCAACCCATACTTAATACATTTTCATAAGTACGTGCCTTTATGGGGGGTAACCCAACCGCTATTAATGTATCATAAGATGATCGCTACTTACCAATGAGTCCAAAGCAAGTAATTTCTTCACTACCACAAACAATACCTCCCTTTCATCTGTTTGTGCCTAGATTCTGGTCAAATGTCATTTCACGTAAATGTCCCACTGCGACTAAGAGTATCAAAGGATAACCTCAATCAACCGATATATTCTCATTTATATAACTTCTTTGGCTGCCATAAAGCATCACCCTTCAATACTACTCACCTGTTCATGCTCAAATTCTTGTACAAGTACTGCTATCAGAATGTTTCACTCTTTTCTTCATGTTCCATGATTGTAATATTTCAACAATCAATATCAAACTACAAAGTACTTAAATATAGTCACCTCTTCTTTTCTTGACTCAAAATGGACATTCTCAAGCAACACTTGTCATTTACCAAGCTAGGGATAAGGCTATTGAAAATCCGCTCTCTAAACAACACTTATTTAGGATGATTCCAGCTATAACAATCCAATAAATAGTAGGTATATGCCTATGTATGGAACTGGAGGAATATTGAGTTATGGTACAATTCACCCCAAATCTTTCCTTGAAAAGAAATTCAAGCTAAAGAAGAAATAGTGAGATCAGAAATTTCAACCTTGACCAGTCCTCCTTCAAATATTCATAACCTGAAGTAACAAAGTCGGAATGGAGTGTAAACTAGAAAATACGCTCATAGAGCTTTCCATCCATGCAAAATAGGTTGTCCAATTTCTATTTAAATGAAAATGGTAGCTTGTCAAAATTGATCAACTGTTCTGCAAACTACTGCAGACATATAATCGCTCAAACTGTCACTTTTTTCAATTCCATAAGATTGAAAAGAATGAAACCACATAAAACAGAAACTAGACACATTTTTCCTTCTTCACATAAAAATATCACAATTCAAATAATTATGAGTAGACAACTATAGGTCCACAACTTCACATTTCCTAAAAATAAATTCTGATGTAAGCTAACTCTGATATTGGTGTACTTCTCTGACTATTGTATAAGCTATATAGCACCAAATTAAAAATTGTTTCTAAGATACATGGGAGACATATATGTCTAAGTCATTGCAAATTTTTGAACTAATAATTTCCAAAGTCAACCTATAGTAATTTCCTTTTTGCACTGACTCTCCAGCATTCTAATCAATGTTCCAAAATTTCTACCATTCCAAATGAAAAATCCTTTTATACGAAAACACTAGACATAGAGAAGTACAATCCCACAAAATCTCAAAGCTTATGCTCTCCTAAGGTGTGAAATATAGGTCTCTAAATTTGATTGATATTTCTGACACAAAAACTGCTCAGCAACCAATCAATATCCTGGTTCTATCCTTGACAAGGATTCCTTGTGTATGCCAATAATTCCACACCAAATTCGTACTTCATATTCACTTCAGCTCACTAGTAAGCATGTCATGGTGACTATATATCAATTACACCAATTACTTCCTATACTTTCCAATCAAGAGTTGTCATATTATGAAAACGTTGATCAAGGCGAGAACCAGTATCTCAACAGATTAATCTATTACCACCACTAATGACATGAAGGTAGTAAAGACTCGCTTAATTTCTCCAAACCAAAATATTTCACACAAGTATTCAATTCCAGTTTGATAAGAAAAACAAAGGATACTTATCCAACATTTTGTATCAAACCAAAACGATACCTGGTTCTAAAAGTGGTCCCACCACATAACGATCCAATGTCTCGAAATACACATTATTAAAGTCACTCAAAGACAGGCTACAATACATTTCACCTCATAAAACTAGAATGCTAGTCAAGCCATGACTTCAAATATTTCCGGAGCCAATTGGAAACTTATTTCCGTAAAATTATTCCACTAGCTACTCTTATAAGATCATGACTCATTTGTCTAGCAAAATCTTTATCAAAAACTTATCACAATTCAACCTTCATTAATGATGTCAATTACTGAGTTGGATAGGACCCTATTTTTCAACCTTTACCCCTCAATTTGCACAAAATGTCCAAATTAACACTTGTTGCCCCAAAAATCATAAAACAAAGACCGCCTCTCTCTTCTCCTCCTCCTCCTCCTCCGCCATTCCCAGCTCACCAACTTTGCCGACTTCCTCACCTCCACCACCAACCCTCTCGCCCTCGACCTCCTCCTCTCCACTCCATGATAACCTAGAAGAGTAACCACAAATTATCAGAATCTAATGTCCTTACCATTCCTAAAAACCTCTCAACAAACCAAACAAGCTCGAATCAAATCTAGACAAACAACACCAAAAATCTAACCCCGGATTTTGAAACCCATTTCTTAAAAGAGCTTTGCTATGCATAATTTCATTTACTCGCTAAAACATCTGTAAAAGAATCAAACTTTGTCGCTCATGTGAAAATAACAACACAAATATTTCTTCATCTTCTTAAATCTTTCCCAGTAACCAAATTAGGTCAAGGTTTCCATCTTTCAGCAAAAAAAAAAAAAAACACCAAAAGACACATTGCAAAATCCCAAAACCAAAAACCCAACATGTCAAAAACCCCAAAACAAAACAAACCCATCACAGAATCCATCAATCACAACCTACCCAAAATCAAAGATCAAATTTTTATACATGATCAAACCCACTAATCAGAATGAATTAAAAAGCACAAGAAAGTACCGTCAGAAGCATCAGTGGTGCCACTAATCCTAGGCAAAGCCGCAAAGACCAAACCCAACAACAAAAACATAATGAGAAAACGAGTCACAGAGCACGACCGAGGAGAGTGGCAATCATCCATTGTACTTGTCTTAACGAGGCGGTGATTAGGAGCAGTGAGGCACATGTAATAGAACCATGGATCCGCAGACTAAAATGAGTAAGGGAAAGCAATGAGGCAGCAGAAGAGGAGCTCAATCTCTCTCTTCGCTCTTTGTTCTTCTTTTAATCCATACATACCCAGTCTCGGACTCGACTCGATCTTCACCATCGAAATCGTCAGTGACCAAAAGAACTAGAAATAGCAACCAAAACCGAAGATTAACGACGAAATTGATGTTGTTGATGACGTCGCCGGAATCAACATCGTTGTCCATGCTATCATCAACGTTGGAGTTCAGATGCGGTGGAGGAGGCGGTAGAAGAGGGCGTGCAGTGGTTCGATTTGGCTTTTAGGTTTAGAGATATGAGAGAGAGGTGAAGTGAAGCAGAAGAGAGAAAAAAAAAGGAAGAAAATTAGGTTCTAAAAAAAAATTAGAAATTAGATTAAATTCTGATAAAAAAAAAAATTATATTAAATTGGAGATGTGCATTTTGCCCTTCTTAGCAGTTTAAAATCTGAAAAGTGGGTCCCCATGTCAGTGCCAACTCAGCTTATGACGTCATGTTTGGAACCAAATTTGAAATTTGAACGCGGGTGATGGAAATTGGAAGTGCAGGGACCATCTTGATTAAAAAAAAATTATTAGGGACCAAATTGATATTTGCCCTAAAGTTGGAGGGGGCAAACTGAATTTAGTCCTAAAGTTAAAAAAAAAAAAAAAGACTAAACTGGAAATATGACCATATTTGGAGGACTACAATATTCAAAAGAAAATTGGAAAAATATTAACGCAAAATCCTTTTTCTTGGTGTTTTGGGAGGAGTGACGGGGTGACTTCTCTTGGTTCTACCTCTGCTAGGTAGATATGTTTCTTGACATCATGTTGTAGTGGAGTAGGGCAAGGCTCAAGTGGGTCTATACCTAGGTGAATGTTGGGTGTCAGCGACTCAAGCCCGGGAGGTCTGGGTTTGGGTTTGTGATGGTGAATCTGCACAAGGATGAGGTTTGGTGGTGTACCTTCATCTTCTCCAATTTCTTTGTGGTGCCTCGCTTGTAGGTTTGCCTTTCAACCATTAGAAGCTAGTGGCGGCACATTTCAATGGTGTACGGGTCCTCATTGTGGATATGTAGTGTTTGGTAGGGGTGGGCATTTTGTACCGAAAATGCGGTTACCAACTCGAACCGCACTGAAAAAACGGTTCGGCAACCTCACCGAACTAAAATGGTGTCGTTTTATGATCACACCGCACTGAATCGTATAAAAGCGGTTTGGTTGCGGTTTTGGGTCATAAACCGCCCGATTTAAACCGACCCACACCGAATTTATTTTAATTACATTTTAATTATTTATTATTTCTCTATTGATGGAAATGTTGGTTTTCAGTATATAAGAAATTCATTTTTGATTGGGTTTTCAGTTTGTAATAAGTTGCTATGTTTGCTTGATCATTGACACACACACACACACGTGTGCGTGTGTGTGTGTCTGTCACGCCCCGAATTTTAGAATAACAATTCAAAATCCGAAACATGAAATACTACAAACTCAAAATAATCATCCTGAAAATTTTTCTTTTCTTAACATACTCACCACACGAAATAAAATCAAACCGAATTTAGTCTCGGTTAATTATTACAACTCAAATCCAAATGTAATGTAAAGCTCTAAATGAGCATACACACACCTCACCACTAATTAATAACAAAACACCTGCAGGAATATCCGCTACACCATTGAATAGTGTACCGGGATTGCAACAACACAAAACCCGGTAAGCTTACGAAAGCTTGTATGAGCAAAAGAATGAACTGTTACTTAATTTAATCTCATTTATTTCCACACACAGTAACACTCAATTATTTCCACATATGCAATTAATAAACAATCTCAATCAACACAAATTCAATATATCATGACAACCCCACTCACAACTTTTCCCACAACTCTCATCATCGTATTTATAAAAATACGATACTTGACAGACTAGAGCTCTAACTGAATCGTAGCCCGTCACCTGGCCTAGGTTATGGCATCCGACATATTTATCAATTATTGTATTTCATCAATATGTATACCTATATACATATTTAGAGCGTCCGATTACCCACTCAGGTCATTACGTTGACCCTAAACCCATAAATGAACCCAACATATAATATCACATACTGAAATCAACCCAACCAAGATACATCATATTATTATGGAATTACACAATGGTAATATAATCAACTCATCAATTCAACTCAATCATATCATAAATCAAACAATCCACTCATCAATATATATTTTCCACGTAAATATATATACGTAATCATCCACTCAGGAATGACCACTATTACCATATATAGTTCACACAAGAAAATTATGAAATTCATTTGTATAGTTAAAATTTATTTTACTTACCTATGGACCGTGGTGATTCAAGTCCATGAAATTTTAAAACAAATATTTAATCCGCAAATATTTTTCACCCAATTACCAAAAATAAATAAATTAAAATGCTCGGTTCGTAATATGAACCACGTGAGTTTTACTCACCTTGAAACTCCCGCTGCGTCTTCAATAATTATAATTTATAATTAACGCCGAATAGCCCACTCATATAAAATCCGTCAATCACCTAATCAAATGTGATTCGAATTTAGCCAACAATTTCAACACATAATTTAACTACTAATTAACGGCCAGATTCTAATTTACATTAAAATCCGACGAGCGGTTTCTCACGAATCGCTCCCCTAATTGCCGTTTTTCACATATACGAAGATCCAACGGTCGGATCTTCGTCCATGACCACACAAAGCCTCTGGGACAGTCATATGATCATCATAACAAATTTACAAGTTCATCCAACGGTCATAATTCCACAGATCACAAATCTAACGATCGAAATCGATCGAAATCACAAAATTCATAACTAATTCATACGATATCCGAAAAATGTGTATAATACGCCAAAATGATCGTATCGAAACATAGAATCATAAAATGGATAGAAACCAAATTTTAGACCTCCGGAGGTGGCCGGAAAAGGCCGCCGGAGTTAGGGACAGAGTCGCCACCAACCACCGCCAATGGTGTCGGGGTCGAGCTTGTCCCCTTCGTTTCATCATTCTGAGCAACTTTCATAACTAGCACAAGACCTAAAAATGACGGGAAGGCATCGAAATTACCGATTTACAGTCGGCGGCCGGAAAATATGCAGAAACCGGTGAGCTTGAAAACCGACGTGAAAACTGCAACCTCAGGCCCCGATCCCTTCTGGAAACTTGTTCAGAACTTCCTTGCGAACTCAACAAGCCAAGAATCACAAGAAACGATCGTGTATAGCTCGAGATATCTTGATCGAAAGTTTCGGTATTTCGATCAATTCGGGTCGAGCTCCGACGAACGTGAAAACGTTCGACCCAGTTTCGGTCCTTCTTGGTGCTTGTAGAGGAAGTTGAGGCGAGCTCAATGAGACAAGAATCAAGTGAAATGATGGAGTGTAGCTCGAGATATCGAGATCGAACCGAAAATGGCCGTTTTCGGTTCGGGCTGTGCCGCCGCCGCCACGGGCCGCGCCGCCTTGTGAAACTGCCTCCGGGAGCTAGAGCAGCTCGAGACGAACGCCTGGGACTTGGTTTGAGGTCGAGAGGTGGTCTGTGGAGGGAGAACAATTAAGGAGAAAATTTCCTCTCCTTTTCGGTCGAGAGCGACTGTGAGAGAGAGAGAGAAACCCAGTTTTTCCAGAAACAGGAAGAAGAAGAAGAAAGAAGAAGAAAAGGAAAAAAAAAAGAGGAACCGGTAGGGAAAAAAAATTAGGGTTTCCAAAATTTTTTCTATATATACATGTTTCGGAAAACTTCGAAATTCGATAACTAATTCAGAAAAAATCCGATCTTCGTGTTCCGCACGTGTACGGACTCGTATCGACGAGCTCTACAACTTTCATGAACGAAGTTTCTCCAAATTTCGTACGTAGAAAAAGTCGATTTCTCAAACCGAGTATTTCGAGCTTTTCGTTAAAATAAACGTTTCGAAACTTCGATAATTGTAAAAATGAATGATTATCGATCATAAATCGTGAAATCACATAATAATCATTCGATACAATCACACGAATTTAAAATGGAAATTGCGGTTATTACAATCTACCCCCCTTAAATGAATTTCGTCCCGAAATTCAAGTACCCAATTCCCCAAAAAGCTGTGGATACCTCGTCCTCATGTCAGATTCTAACTCCCACGATGCATCACCCTCATCATGATGACTCCACAACACCTTCACGAGATCAACCTCTTTCCTACGAAGTTTCTTTGTAGACCTATCCAAGATACGAACAGGTTCAACTACAAACGTCACATCCGGGTTCACTTCGATCACACCGTGGTCAATCACATGAGACTCGTCTCGAACATACTTCCTGAGCAGAGACACATGAAAGACATTGTGCACACCCGACATGCTAACCCGACTTACCAACCCTTTCCAGAATCTCAAAGGGTCCAACATACCTCGGTTCGAGTTTCCCCTTCTTGCCAAATCTCACCACACCTTTCATAGGTGAGACTTTCAAGAACACATGATCACCTGTCTCAAACTCCAACGGTCTCCTCTTCAAGTCAGCATAACTCTTCTGTCTACTCTGAGCGGTTCGGATTCTGTCCGGAATAGTAGTGACCTTCTCTGTAGTCTCCTGTACAATCTCAGGTCCGATGAGCCCTTTATCCCCTGCTTCCGCCCAACAGATAGGAGTCCTACATGGCCTACCATAAAGAGCCTCATATGGAGCCATACCGATACTAGAGTGATAGCTGTTGTTGTAGGCAAACTCTACCAATGGCAGATGATCTGCCCAACTACCCTTAAAATCCAGAACATAAGCTCTGAGCATGTCCTCCATCACCTGATTCACTCTCTCGGTCTGTCCATCTGTTTGTGGGTGAAATGCAGTGCTCATAGCAAGAGACGTAACAAATGCCTTGTGGAACCTACGCCAGAATTCTGATGTGAAACGAGCATCACGATCCGATACAATCGTCACAGGCACTCCATGAAGCCTCACTATCTCGTTCACATATAACTTACACAATGCATCACCTGAGTACGTTTTTGCCACCGGAAGGAAGTGTGCTGATTTAGTCAACCGGTCAACGATCACCCAAATCGAGTCATAACTTTGTCTGGATCTGGGCAATCCAGTCACAAAGTCCATAGAGATGTCTTCCCATTTCCACACAGGAATCGATAAGGGGTTCAGCATTCCTGCTGGTCTCTGATGCTCTGCCTTCACCTGTTGACAGGTAAGACACATCGACACGTGTTCCGCCACATCCCTCTTCATACCATACCACCAAAACTGCCTTCGTAGATCCATATACATTTTAGTACCTCCTGGATGTATAGTATATCGAGACCTATGTGCTTCTCGCATGATTTCCTCCCTGAGGTTATCAACACTCGGTACATACAATCTCCCTCGAAATCTCAACCCTCCATCAGCCCCAATCATCCACTCAGAAGGACCCTCCACATCTGGGTCAGCAGTCATCTCAGAAATCCTCGCCTGAGCAAACTCATCAAGTGTCTGACCCTGAATGATCCTGGAGATCAAGGTGGGCTGTAAGGTGATACTACCGAGAAAGATTCCCTGTCCTGCTCCTGCGGGCAGAAGGTCGAATTCAGATGCGGCTTCTAACATGTGGCACTCCCGCACCATAATTGTTGCCATGATTACTCGCGGTTTCGTACTCAAAGCATCCGCCACTACATTCGCCTTTCCGGGATGATACTCCAAGGTGAAATCATAGTCCTTAATCAGCTCCATCCATCTCCTCTGCCTCATGTTCAATTCCTTCTGGGAGAATAGATACTTCAAACTCTTGTGATCAGAAAAGAGTTCAAATTTCTCACCATAAAGATAGTGCCTCCAAATCTTCAAGGCAAACACCACAGCTGCTAACTCTAGATCATGAGTAGGGTAATTCCGCTCATGTACCTTCGACTGTCTAGAACCATAAGCAACAACACTACCATTCTGCATCAACACACACCCCAAACCCTGATGAGATGCATCGCTGTAAATGACTAATCCACCACCACTAGTAGGAATAGTCAACACCGGAGCTGTAGTCAATCTAGTCTTCAGCTTAATGAAAGCCTTCTCACACTTGTCCGACCATACGAACTGAGTGTCTTTCCTGGTCAATTTGGTCAAAGCCGAAGCAATACCAGAAAACCCTTCAATGAAGCGCCTGTAATACCCGGCCAATCCAAGGAAGCTACTGATTTCTGTAACCGTAGTAGGGCGACTCCAACTCATCACTGCTTCAACCTTCGAAGGATCCACAGAAACTCCATCCTTCGAGACCACATGACCAAGGAACTTGACTTCACTCTGCCAGAAGTCGCACTTCTCGAACTTGGCAAATAGTTTCTGCTCTCTCAATGTCTGCAGCACTATCCGCAGATGCCTCTCATGCTCAGCTGACGACCTTGAATAAATCAAGATGTCGTCAACGAACACTACCACAAACTGATCCAAGTAAGGACTGAATGTATGGTTCATCAAGTCCATAAATGCTGCGGGGGCATTCGTGAGACCAAAAGGCATGACAAGAAACTCAAAATGTCCATACCTGGTCCTGAACGCCGTCTTTGGAATATCTTCCTCCTTCACCCTCAACTGGTGATATCCAGACCTCAAGTCAATCTTCGAGAATACAGTAGCTTCTCTAAGCTGATCGAACAAGTCATCAATCCTAGGTAAAGGGTACCTATTCTTGATGGTCACCTTGTTCAACTGTCGATAATCCACACATAGACGAAGTGAACTATCCTTCTTCTTCACAAACAATACTGGTGCGCCCCAAGGAGACACACTTGCCTGAATGAACCCTTGTGCAAGTAAGCCCTCAATCTGAACCTTCAACTCCTGAAGTTCAGCTGGAGCCATTCGATAGGGTGCTTTCGACACAGGTGAAGTACCTGGTATCACATCAATGGAGAAGTCCATTACCCTTTTCGGAGGTAAGCCAGAGATCTCCTGAAACACATCATCATACTCTGAAACTATAGGAATCCCTGTAATCTTTGAAGTACTACTCCCTGATTCAATATGGGCCAAAATCCCTATCCTCATGGTGATGTCAGACTTCAGACAACGGTAATGATACACCGGTTGTCCCGGAACATGGAAGGACACAATCATCCTAAAGCAATCAATAACAGCATGGTTCGGGCTCAACCAATCCATACCCAAAATCACATCATACTTGTGATCCGGAATCACAATCAAAGACGCAGAGAACTCTGTGCCACCAGTCCCAATAGGGCAATCATCACAAAGCATGCTAAGCTCAAGAGACACACCGAGAGGTGATGTAACACACAATGATCTAGTCAGAGGCATAGCAATCAAACCCAAAACATCCACAACCGAACTAGATATGAAAGAGTGTGAGGCTCCCGTATCAAACAGTACTCTAGCAAGAAAGTGATAAACAGATAAGGTACCTTCCACTCCCGTGCCTGCCTGACCGATGGCAAAGACCCTAGCATGAGCAGGTGGTAACTGCCTCTGCTGGTTACCCTGCACTCTACCCTGAATCCGAGGACACTCCCTAGCCTGATGCCCTGCCTGTCCACAATTGTAGCATAACCTACCCCGTGGCTTCGTGCACGCACGAGAGATGTGGCCCGGCTCGCCACAGTTAAAGCACTTCACTGGAGCTGCTGGTGCTATCTGCCTGATAGGCATAGCCTGAACAGGAGGAGCTACTGCTGCCCTGGCTGGAGCCTGATGCTGAAACTGAGTTCTCTGTCTCTTCCAGAACCCACCCCTGAAGTCTCTAGCTCTACTGCTCCCTGCTATGGCCTTTCCCTTGCCCTGGAAGTCTCTCTCAGCAGACTCCTTCTCTCTACGAATCAGGTTCTGCTGCTCAATGATCTGTGCCTTAGCCAAGATCTCTCTCTTGGTCTTCAGCTCCAAGATGGCTACATCACGCTCAATCGAAGGACTCAACCCTCTCTGAAACTTCTTGGCCAAGTCCTCATCCTCCATCTGCCTCACATACTTGTACAATCTGGAGAACTCTGCATCATACTCAATGACGGTCATCTTCCCCTATACAAGTGCGAGGAACTCTCGCTCCAACCTCTCCTTCACTGCTGGTGGAAAGTACTTCTCCCTGAACAGCCTCTCAAAGCCGTCCCATGTCAAGGTAGACACCTCAATGCTCCTTCGAGTGACGTTCCACCACACCCTAGCCTCATCCTTCAGCATGAAAACGGCTAGCTTCCTCTTATCGGTCTCAGTGCAATCATGCAGATCGAAATAAGTCTGCAAATCCTCTATCCAACGATCCGCCACCATATAATCAGTGCCTCCTCCAAACTTGGTTGCTCCCAAGCGAGTAATTTCCCTTGCTAGCATTAGCAATCGAGCAGGATTATCAACCACAGCTACAGGAGGAATAGGCTGATCCTTATAAGGTGCATCTTCCTCCGACTCGAATACTTCTTCGACTGGAGGGGCCCTACCCCTTCCTCGGCCTCTACCCCTGCCACGAGGTCTACCTCTACCCCGACCTCTGGCCTCGTTTCCCTCAATCTCCATTACCTAATAAGCATGATATACTTGGTTAATACACGCATAACACTTAAACAAAACATAAGTCAAATGCAAGTCCATATTAACCAAGTACTGATCATACATAACGATGCTTAAATTTCCTAAAAGTACTAACGTTCCTAGCCAACCTAACGCACTCACATACCCAATGACATTGTCAATACCGAAGAGCACACGATGGGGATCCGCTGCAGACGGGCCATCACTCGGTAAGTATTGACATATCACCAAATATGTACCTTACGCTCTGATACCAAACTGTCACGCCCCGAATTTTAGAATAACAATTCAAAATCCGAAACATGAAATACTACAAACTCAAAATAATCATCCTGAAAGTTTTTCTTTTCTTAACATACTCACCACACGAAATAAAATCAAACCGAATTTAGTCTCGGTTAATTATTACAACTCAAATCCAAATGTAATGTAAAGCTCTAAATGAGCATACACACACCTCACCACTAATTAATAACAAAACTGCTGAAACACCTAAGCAGCTCGGTCACCTCCCTGGTTATCCTGACCTGCAGGAATATCAGCTACACCATTGAATAGTGTACCGGGATTGCAACAACACAAAACCCGGTAAGCTTACGAAAGCTTGTATGAGCAAAAGAATGAACTGTTACTTAATTTAATCTCATTTATTTCCACACACAGTAACACTCAATTATTTCCACATATGCAATTAATAAACAATCTCAATCAACACAAATTCAATATATCATGACAACCCCACTCACAACTTTTCCCACAACTCTCATCATCGTATTTATAAAAATACGGTACTTGACAGACTAGAGCTCTAACTGAATCGTAGCCCGTCACCTGGCCTAGGTTATGGCATCCGACATATTTATCAATTATTGTATTTCATCAATATGTATACCTATATACATATTTAGAACGTCCAATAATTCCACATACTCAACCAATCGTATCCCATCATCCACACTAGGATTAGAGCGTCCGATTACCCACTCAGGTCATTACGTTGACCCTAAACCCATAAATGAACCCAACATATAATATCACATACTGAAATCAACCCAACCAAGATACATCATATTATTATGGAATTACACAATTGTAATATAATCAACTCATCAATTCAACTCAATCATATCATAAATCAAACAATCCACTCATCAATATATATTTTCCACGTAAATATATATATACGTAATCATCCACTCAGGAATGACCACTATTACCATCTATAGTTCACACAAGAAAATTATGAAATTCATTTGTATAGTTAAAATTTATTTTACTTACCTATGGACCGTGGTGATTCAAGTCCATGAAATTTTAAAACAAATATTTAATCCGCAAATATTTTTCACCCAATTACCAAAAATAAATAAATTAAAATGCTCGGTTCGTAATATGAACCACGTGAGTTTTACTCACCTTGAAACTCCCGCTGCGTCTTCACTAATTATAATTTATAATTAACGCCGAATAGCCCACTCATATAAAATCCGTCAATCACCTAATCAAATGTGATTCGAATTTAGCCAACAATTTCAACACATAATTTAACTACTAATTAACGACCAGATTCTAATTTACATTAAAATCCGACGAGCGGTTTCTCACGAATCGCTCCCCTAATTGCCGTTTTTCACATATACGAAGATCCAACGGTCGGATCTTCGTCCATGACCACACAAAGCCTTTGGGACAGTCATATGATCATCATAACAAATTTACAAGTTCATCCAACGGTCATAATTCCACAGATCACAAATCTAACGATCGAAATCGATCGAAATCACAAAATTCATAACTAATTCATACGATATCCGAAAAATGCGCATAATATGCCGATATGATCGTGTCGAAACATAGAATCATAAAATGGACAGAAACCAAATTTTAGACCTCCAGAGGTGGCCGGAAAAGGCCGCCGGATTTAGGGACAGAGTCGCCACCGACCACCGCCAATGGTGTCGGGGCTGAGCTTGTCCCCTTCGTTTCATCATTCTGAGCAACTTTCATAACTAGCACAAGACCTAAAAATGACGGGAAGGCATCGAAATTACCGATTTACAGTCGGCGGCCGGAAAATATGCAGAAACCAGTGAGCTTGAAAACCGACGTGAAAACTGCAACCTCAGGCCCCGATCCCTTCTGGAAACTTGTTCAGAACTTCCTTGCGAACTCAACAAGCGAAGAATCACAAGAAACGATCGTGTATAGCTCGAGATATCTTGATCGAAAGTTTCGGTATTTCGATCCGTTCGGGTCGAGCTCCGACGAACGTGAAAACGTTCGACCCAGTTCGGTCCTTCTTGGTGCTTGTAGAGGAAGTTGAGGCGAGCTCAATGAGACAAGAATCAAGTGAAATGATGGAGTGTAGCTCGAGATATCGAGATCGAACCGAAAATGACCGTTTTCGGTTCGGGCTGTGCCGCCGCCGCCACGGGCCACGCCGCCTTGTGAAACTGCCTCCGGGAGCTAGAGCAACTCGAGACGAACGCCTGGGACTTGGTTTGAGGTCGAGAGGTGGTCTGTGGAGGGAGAACAATTAAGGAGAAAATTTCCTCCCCTTTTCGGTTGAGAGCGACTGTGAGAGAGAGAGAGAAACCCAGTTTTTCCAGAAACAGAAAGAAGAAGAAAAGGAAAAAGAAGGAACCGGTAGGGAAAAAAAATTAGGGTTTCCAAAATTTTTTCTATATATACATGTTTCGGAAAACTTCGAAATTCGATAACTAATTCAGAAAAAATCTGATCTTCGTGTTCCGCACGTGTACGGACTCGTATCGACGAGCTCTACAACTTTCATGAAGGAAGTTTCTCCAAATTTCGTACGTAGAAAAAGTCGATTTCTCAAACCGAGTATTTCGAGCTTTTCGTTAAAATAAACGTTTCGAAACTTCGATAATTGTAAAAATGAATGATTATCGATCATAAATCGTGAAATCACATAATAATCATTCGATACAATCACTCGAATTTAAAATGGAAATTGCGGTTATTACAGTGTCACACCCCGAATTTTGAATAACAAATTCAAAATCCGTAACATGAATAATAACAAATACAATAACATTTTGAATTTTTTTTCTCAGAAATCATCACGCCTCACACCACTCAATATTACATAAACCAAATCCTCAAGTTACTTATTATAATACACTCTCATCAAATAAAATAGTAAAGCTCATTGAGCATAATAAAACTCACAATACGACGCAGTAAATCAATACTATCACTTAAAATCGCACGATTACCACTCTGGTTCTCCTGACCGGGATTGCAACAACACAAAACCCGGAAAGCTTTTGAAAGCCCGTATGAGTAAATTTAGAGATTGCACCATTTAAGCTAACAATAAAAACACACAAAGTAACTCCAAAATATACTGAAACATAAGGGAAATAATACTCTCAAGACTCTCTTTTAAAACTCATACTTATGAGTCTCAAGTAACATCAACGTTACCCTAATAAGACCACTCAACATTTAGCAGACAGACTGGAGCTCTAACTGATCACAACCACCAGCCCGGCGCGAAAGCGTGGTTCACGATTATAATGCTATTAGCAACCACCAGCCCGGTACAAGGGCGTGGTTCACTGATAGTATGCCATGGTCACACTCATGACCTATTGATCTCCACAGATCAAAACAATTTATTGTTTCTCAAACAATAAAACTCAACACCTCTCTCAATATATCGTTCTCGAAAAGTAAACATCCAAACAATAATAGCAACACAATCATGCATATTGTTTCCTCAACACAATCCATCAATAAATATATATCATCACGTAAATAATATATATACATAGATATTCACGCAGGAATGCCTACTAATACCAACTACAGTTCACATGCATTAAAACAAAATTCAATTTATACTTAAATTCATTTTGTTACCTGTGAGCTACAGCCCTATGAACCGTAGTCGATCAAGTTCAGATTATTTCAAACAAATCTTTATTTTCTTAAAACAATTTCCACACATTCACAATTCAATATAAATCACTAAATTTCGGTTCGTAAATGAACCATGTACGATTTACTCACCTCGATATTCCCGCTGCATCTTCAATTTAACACAATTAACCCCGAAACCGCTCACCCAAGTAAAAACCGTCAATCACCTAATCAAATACTATAATTAACTTAGCGTGCAATTCAAAAACGCACTTATATGAAGATCCAACGGTCGGATCTTCACTCATGACCACACAAGGTCATCGGGACAGTCCTACTATCATCATATCAAAACTATATGTCTATCGGATGGTCCAATCTTCACAGATCACAAATCGAATGATCGAAATCAATCGAAATCGTAAAATTCATAACTAATTCATACGATATCCAAAATTTACATGTTATATATAAAAAATGATCGTATCGACATATAAAATCTAAAGATGAGCATAAATTGCTCTTGGGGTGGCCGGAGGTCACCGGAAACCACCACCACCACAGTGGCGGCGGCGCCGCCATACCAAAGTCAAAATTTGCCAAAACTCCCAACATTAAAGTTCTTCATCTCAACTCTAATTACAACTCTAATTACAACTTTCATAATTAGCACAAAGTCAAATTTCAAGTCTAGCCCCCGAAATTTACCTAAAAAAAAAAGAGGCCGAAATCGCCCAAAATCGATCAAATATGAAATTCGTCTTCCTCGGTTTAAATGAAGATGTGAAACTTGGTGAGTTTGTAGAGCATGGCTAGACGAACAAATCCCAGTTGGTCTCCCCTCCTACTTTGGCCGGAGTTGGCTGGAATGTGAAGAAATGCCGGAAAAAGATCTGACATTCTTTGCTCCGATTCGTTGTCTATGGTGAATGATAGGATGCAAGGCATATATGTATAGAAACCTTGTTTCAAGGCGAAGAGATAGGGACAAGCGGCTCGTCAATTGGAGGAGGAAGAAATCAGTCGGTGAAGGGAAGAGCAGCTCGGGCGATTTCAGCTCGACCTGTGCAGCTTCTCGACCTTGTAGCAACTCCCGCGATTCTTTTTTCACTTCGATGTCTTCTAGGAAGTTTTAAATGACTTCAAGGCTAGCAAAATTGCTTTTAGAATCAAGTCAATTGGTAGCCAGAGGAGGAAGATATGGCTGGAAGAAGAGAAGCCCATATTTTCCGTTGAAAATGGGGGAGAGGGAAGAGAGCTCGGGGGGCTGAAACGTAAAAATAGGAAAATTCTGGATTTATGAATAAATCAGAATTTTTTCTATATTTATACTAAAATCTCCAAACTTCAAATCGTCATAACTTCTTCATACGAACTCCGATTTTCATGTTCCATATATGTATGAACTCGTATCGACGCGCTCTACAATTTTGATGAAGAAAGTTTTCTCAAATTCCCTACGTTTGGACTGTAGGGGTACGGTGCTGGTTGTTGGTGAGCAGTGAGGTTGAGGGTGGGCTACAGCTAGTGATGTCTATTCTTCTCTTCGTTGGTTTTCCAATGGTATAGTAGCGACGGACCAGGCTACTGAGGGGGAATATGGCCTGCCATGTGGCGGGTTAAGGAGTTGGTGTGTATCTTGACGAAGTAGGCTGCCAATGTTAGTTGTATGGTTGGGTTGGTGGTTTTGGGCCTTTTGTTTCAAACCCTAAATCACTTATCTACAATTAGGTCCGGGTTGGATTGGTGCATCCCTTGGCTATTTGATGGTAGATCTGTGGCATGCTCATTCCATAAGCTAGTCTTGTTGTAACCAATTAAGGGGTCGATAGGCGGATTTACTAGTTGATTGTTAAAGTCATGTAACACCAGATAGGTCAAGAATTTTTCATGTCTCGTTTTACTTTTTAGTTACTCCGAATAAATGTGTAGGGCAGTTCTCACTTGCTAGTTGATTTTCTCCCTGGTTAGACTGAAAATGCATGACAATTTGTTGCTTTGGGGGGCTTAGGCTTTGATGTATATAATTTCATGGTGATGACTCAGTGTAGTCGTATTAATATATGAAGCTTTATTCTCCTAAGAAAATAAGTAGTCACTCAAAATAAGTGTGTAGGGCAGTTCTCACTTGCTAGTTGATTTTCTCCCCCGTTACACCGAAAATGCATGACAATTTATTGTTTTGGGGTGACTTAGGCTTTGATGTATGTAATTTTCTGGCAGTAACTCAGTCTAGTCGTACTAATATATGAATAATTCTCCTAAAAAAACTAAGAAAATAAGGAGTGACTAATTTAACGCTATAATTTAATGTGACTCAATATCAAACTTAATTTGATGAGGTGGGTTTCGTAGTTAATTGTGCCGCTTTTGTCACCTATTTATTTTTAGCTTCAATCATGTAGCTCTCATAATTTGTTTTATAAGAATTATGTTCGTCATTGACTATAAATGATGTCAACATTTCTAGAGTCAATCATGTGATTATTCCTAATTCGTATCTTCAGATATATATATATATATATATATATATATATAATAGGGTTTTTGTCTATTTACCCCATTTTTAGGGGTTTTTTTCCCACTTACCTTATTAAGTTTTTTAAATTCCTCCTTACCCAAAACACTCTAAAGAAATCTTTCCTAATACCCCGTTAAGTTTTTTTTTTTTTTAGACTATTTTACCTTCACCCCTTTGTTACTTAGAGAGAGAGAGAGAGAGAGAAATGGAAGAGGGAGAAACCATAGACTTCGCCGGAGCCCCGTCACCGGCTACCGGATTTCTACCAACTTTCGCAGGAATCCGGTCACCGGTCTCCGGATTCCGACCAACTTCGCGTGAATCAGGTCACCGGCCACCGTCCACTGGACTTTTTTGAAAATCTCACCGGATGTCCCTAAAGAGGTCTTCGGAGATTTCATAGGTTGTTGGAAAAATTTATTGCCCCCAATAGACGTTTATTGCCCCCTAATAGATATGTGTTGCCCCTCAATAGAACTTTGAGTCGCCGGAATGGAAACTAATCTTCCTAAATTAGACAAATAAAACTTTGATTAAAGAAAAAAAAAAAAGGAGATTTCATCAATTCAAGACATTTATTTCCCCCTAATAAAACCTTTTTTTTCTTTCCTTCTGGGCCTTCTGACCAGATTTCACCGAAAAAAAAAATCTACAGTAATTTTCTAAAAAAAAAAAAAAAAAACCGATTTGGGCACCAAAAAATGCTTCGAGCACCCAAGTCAAAAGCAGGCACCGGTGCTTCGAAGCTCCACCTCCGAGATCGCCTACCAGGCAGTCATCTTCACGTAGCTTCATCGTCTTCGCTCATCAACACCAACCGCCGCTCACCTACCAGACGTTCGACTCTGGCGTTTCTCTTCGTTCGACTCCGGCTACAATGTAGCTTCAGGTCGCCTCCTTGCTGCCGATGAGCCAACCAAGATCAGAACTATGCAGGCAAAATAGATCCAGCCTCGGTGACTTAGCGCCGACGAGATCCGGTGCGGCATCAACGCCGGCGTGAACAAGGATGGGAGAGATGGAGAGAGAAACAGAAAAATTTTAACAAAATATCCCTCAAATATTAAAAAACGTTTGAACTGAAATATTTAAGAAAGACAAAATGGTCAATTCACAAATAAAAGAAAAACAAAGGAAATTTAACAAAAAAAAATTCAAAAATAAAAAACAAAACATGTGCAGCAATTTTCTCCACATTCTGTAGAATAACTTCCCACGTAATTGCCCATCACTATTTGGTCTAGTGGCATACCCCTTTATAAGTGGGAAGTCGTGAGTTCGACTCACAATAGACTAGTTGTTGTATTTGATAAAAAAAAAAAAAAAAACTTCTCACGTAATTATCCACATCCATAAGATGTGTTTGGAGTCTAGTTATTATTAAGAGAAGAGGTTTTATTAGCCAAAACTGATTTTTTTACCTTTTCAACTCTCGAAGATTAAAATATCATGGTTAACAATTTATTCATCAGGGAAAATTGTCAAAACATAATAAACAAAATAAAAAAATTAATTAAATATATTTCCCAAAACTACCCACTCATATAAGCATAACTACTACTCCCACACCCATCGGTTGTAGGCAATTTCTAGTTTATATTTAAGAGAACCCACTTTGTCAGCCAAAGTGGACGTGAAAAGACAGTAAAACTCTTAGATTTTATATTAATTTTAAATAATTTTTAATAACTGAGTGACAACATGGTAAATAGTAAAATAAAAAGATCGGTTCTATTCAGACATCCCATATTATCATTTAGACCTCCACTAATTTTGCAAATTTCAAAATCCTATTTTACCCCTCTTAAAAAAATATGGAACCTTTTTCTTCTTCGTTGTTGTCTTCTTCTCGTTTAATTCAAGTTACACGATATAATCATATCTCATGTACCCTATTTGAATCGACATAGTTTCAATTGTTTCTCTTAGTGAATCTGTATCTTAAACTTATTGGGATCAACCAAATATATTTTCATCACCTCCCTTTTATTATTTGTTTCTCCTGGAATTCAATAAATTTCTCTTTCTTTGTTTTTTTTTTTCCTTTCCCAGTTCCTACTTCCTTGTTCTTTCCCTTTGTTCTTTCTATTGATTCACTAGAACTTGCCACAGAGCTTCCTCCATTCCACCGGTTCTTCAACTACATCCAATTGTTTGGTAACAATTCCAAAGCTTAAATAGATCAAATTCAGTTATTCCTTCGACACATGAGAAGTCCTCAACTATTCTTTCTGGTTGAGTTACTTTGTGTTATTCTCAGCTTTAGGCCATGGATTAGCGTTCTTCTTCCTCTTCTTCATGGAGTCAGGTATATTGAGTAATTGTGATAAAGGGACAAAATTGGAGTTTGATGGTAAAAAACATTGTTGGAGGTCTAAATACTAAATTTGGAGGTATGAATAGAATCATTAAATAATAAAGAACATAAATAAATTTTCAAACAGTTAACTATCAATGTTTACAGAAATCACCCATCATTCAGATAATCTCTCACTTGTTTCAGGCAATCAGAAATTGAGAGAGAATGATATGTGCTTTCATTGATAGTAAGGGCCTCTTTATATAGAGGATTATAAGCAGAGACTATAAGGGTATGTCCTGTAATGTTTTATGAAACTATTTTTGTAATACTGGATTGTAGAATGAAAACGGGGAATTAAACTACAAGTTTTTAAGATGTAAATACATGTTCGGTACAAGTATATCTAAACTTGAAATATAGGGCTAAATACTGATTACTACCCCATAATTTAAGTTCAAAATCAATTCAGTCCCTGGACTTCTAATTTCATCAAAAACACCCCTGCACTTTCAATTTTGATCTAATAGATCCAATTCGTTAATATTGTGTTATGGATTCAAGTTACAGTTGATTATTTGTGGAAAAATTATTTATTTTTAAAGTCGGACTCAGTCCTAAATTGACTATGCATATCACCTTGACACTACATTATAAAACATAGGCTATATATGAGCCACGTTAACAAGTTAAATAACTCAATTTATCGGAAAACTAACAAATTGGACCTATTAGATCAAAATTGAAAGTGTAGGGGTGTTTTTGATGAAATTAAAAGTTCAGGGACTGAATTGATTTTAGACCCAAACTACAGGGTAGTAATCTATATTTGGCCCTAAAATATATCATATGAAATTGCAAGTTCTTGAATCTTTAGTTCAAAAAGATAATTTAATCAAACGTCTCAACCTTAGTTGTTAAATCCTCTAGCTCATGAGATAATCCAATTATATTGAAGCATAAAATATCAAAGCTTTCACCCTAAATCATCCGTATAAATTAGATTTGACACTAAATCCCTCATTCTTCTCTACTGCATGATTTTCCAAGTTTCAATTGATTGAACAAGATGGGGAAGAAGAAAATTAAAACACAGATAAAGTAGATGAGATCATGAGAAGAGAGGATAAGTCCCAATGAAAATTATGAGAGAGAAAGAGAGAAAGATCGAAAGAGAGGAGAAGATTTTGTGGATCTATGTGCTTAAAAATAAAAAAATAAATCACTTCCTCTAATTGCAGGACGGGTTGTTTTTGGAAAACGATGAAAACGTCAAAAAGTTATTTCCCATATTTATTCATAGTTCCTGAATTATTTCCTAAAATTTGTCTTCCCTATTTTTCAAATTTAATGCACCAAATGCAAATACATAAGTTTTTGAATTCGTAAAATAAAAAACAGTAACACAAACTGATACTGAACGAGCCTTAAGTTTTACAAGGAAACTGAATCATACAATGATTAGGATATCTGTAAGACTAACCATATTACAAGTTGGATAAGTCACAAGAGTTTGGGCTAGACACATAAATCAGATGTCCTTAGACACTCCCCATTGTGTCGCCCAAGCGTGGTGCTCCTCTAGTTGTCTCGTCAAAAACTTTTCCGAGTAACGAAAACCTAGTGGGACAAAAATAACCTCGGTCGAATGAGAAAAAGAGTACAACACACCCTCCACATGTAAATACCATACATGAAGACATCTGCCCCTGATGTCTGTATCTCCCCTGATGACTACGATCATGAGAGTTCAGATAATTTCCGCAAATGATGCTACCAACATGTTTCTCGAAAGTGGATTTAGGCAATGACTTAGGGAACAAGTTTGCCACATTGTCCTCAGATCGAACCTGGTTCACTTTGATCTTGAGGAGAGTCTGTTATTGCTAATTATGCTTAGTGTTATCGCCTTTAATGTAGCCTTACTTCATTTGTTGGCAAGTGGCATTATCCTCATAAATGATCGTATGCTCATCTGTGGTAGACTTCAAACAACAATTGGTGTAGAGCTATATCTGGATAACAAGTTCACTGCAAATGAGACTTCTGGTCTTATGTATTGAGCTAAGTACAATAATGCGCTTATTGTGCTCAAGTAGGGCACTTCTGCCTCTAGCACATCTTCGTCATCCTTCGGATGAATATGATCATTTTTAGGATTAAGGCTACGGACGGTCATGGGTGTGCTAGAAGGGTTAGCGTTTTTAGAACGCTTAAGCATCCATCAACACGGTGCTCAGGTTCCAAACCGAGATAAAATTGTGTTCTCCAAACCGAAACGCTTAAGATCCTTCATCTCAAAATCGGATTTCAAATGTTCGGTGGTTTCCCTTAACTTTTTAAGGGCTTCCAATGAATATCATGTCACAAACATGAACCGCAATAGAATCTAGAATTTGTCATAGAAGGAGAAGGCATTGACATATCCATTCCCAATCAAGTAATCACTTTAGCGAGCATTTCGAACTCATTGCAAACACGTTCCTTGGTCTATAGCCACTTGAATTGGGTGAATCAAAATTCATTAGGAACTTTCATCTATATTTCATATCTAGATCCCCATAAAGATATATAGTGATCACATTCATAAGCTGCATGTTCAGTTATTCAGAAAACTATCAAACTGACAAGGTAATGGAGTGCAATAACATCTATTATGGGAGAATATGTCTCCTCGTAGTCGATTTCATGGGGCTTATGAGAAGTCTTGTACCATAAGGAGAGACTACCATCTCATTTTCTCGTCACACTTTCTAATGAATACCCATTAGTCAACAGGTTTTATGTTAGGAGGTGTCGGCATCACTGGCTCGAAAAACCTTCCTTTTTGTTAGAGAATCCAACTTAACCTGGATTGCATATTGTCGTTTAGGCCAATTTTCTCTATGTTGGCATTCATTCATCAACGGAGCACGGTTCGATATCATCAGACTCAACAAACTCATGCGCAATGAAATGCGTGAATACATCATCAATCACGATGGAGTTTTTATCCCACATCTCATGTACACTATTGTAATTTTTAGAGAGCTCTATATTCTCAGGAGTAGGTTCTGATCTTGAGGCGTCCCCCAATGATAACCTTAATCTGGAACATTATTATGAGACGGATTTGAGTGTCGATGATCAAATGATTGAGTTATGCCAAAGTATCATTCGAACCTATGGGCCTCCCACGTATCCTAGCTGGGGCCATGACTTGTAAAGTCAGAGTGCCATGCTCTATGGCATTGATGTCATGCCTACCTCTGTGTAGGCTCTACGTCCTCTCGTAAGAACGTCCATCCTTGCAGGCATGTTTGCAGCAAATATGTGTGATCTCATAACTTTAGCGGGGATCGAGATGAGACATAGCGGGGACAGACCATGACAATTCTTGTCATTCCTATTGAACATCCGTGTTCTTATCTCCCCCTAACGACTAGAAGATTGTCTCATCAAAGAGACAATCTACAAATCTAGTGGTAAAGCAATCGCCTAGCCAGGTATTAAGTGGCAGACGATTGTTGGAGTCTTAAATCCAAAGTATTTGCCCATTCGTCTATTAGGACCTATTTTAGTGCAATGTGGTGGCATAATAGCCACGTAAATGGCACACTCAAATATGCGTAAGTAGGAAATATTGGTACCCAATCACTAGTTGTAACACTGAAATAGATTGAGTGGCGGTGGGTCATAAACGAATTAGTATTGCTGCATGCAATATTGCATCACCCCAAGCAGATATAAGGTGATTGGTGTGCATTATCAATGTCCGGGCTACCATCGTAGTAGTTTTTTCGAGACCATTTGGTTGTGTGCATGGGAATATGATGTCCAACATCAGTCCCATTGCAATAATCATCGAAAATCTTCGATATAAACTCTCTAGCATTGTCATGTTGAATTGAGTGAATAAGATGATATAAGGAGTAAGCCCATCACCATATGATATGTGGTAGGAGTGTAGTATGAGCAGCATTACAAGTGGACAACGGCACAACACGTGACCAGTGTGTTTGCGAGTCAACCAACATCATGAAATATTTAACTGTCCGCAAGCTAGTTGAATCGAGCCACAAAACCCCCTCAGATTCTATGTAAGAATGTAATGAGTATTTTTATATCTTTTGCTTAAGACAGCCTCAGTCCTAATTTCCCTAAGAAATAGGTTTTGTAGAACGAGCGAGGGGCCTTAGAAGCAACCAATGTGGATTTTGGTTGGACGAGGGCGTCTGAAATGCTATTGGAAGCAAAGTTGGTGGCTGCACCATCACCTGGGGCGCCATCACCATGATGGATGCCATCCATGGCATCATGGATATGGACTGCGCCATCCCTAGGATGACAGTAGACGGTGGTTGTGCCAGAGGCAGAGGTAGCGGTCATACTTAGTCCAAGAATCAACCTTTGATTCTTGCTTCATTTCGCTCGCAAGAATGGATGTTTGTGTGAAGTTTTTAGTAGATGGATCATCATATCATAACTAGGAGGACCTACCTTATCGTGACAAAGACAATATGTGTCTAGATCCAAGAGATATTCTCTCATAACTTTATTGGATTAATAGCTCAAATAGTGGTCACATAAAGTCTATTAGAGAGACACATAAGTTTTTCTAAGGTGCGCATTTGTCCACAGTCATTAAAGGTAATGCAAAGGAATGCATTTTAGTTCTCAATATGCCTTTTCGCATGGAATCCCTTGGCTCAAATAACTCAATAGAGTTTGCTTTGCCCTATGAGCGTAGAGAGTTTATGCGACAATAATCAAGGTGCCATTCCATATCCTTGAATTAATCCTGATGGCCCAGCCATCGTAGTCACAGAGGAATATGCTCAGAATTTAAAATGGAGTCATAATAAAAAGAACTCAAAATTTTATTCATAAGCCAATGGAGTACATCATTGTTTCTTAATCATAAAGCAAATCTAATCTGAAAGATAGTCGTTGGACTTCTTTCTGTAACTCCAAAATAAATATGACTAGGTAAGTAGAGAGATGTTGGTGGAGCAAAATTCGCTTAAGTACCACTTATTTCAAAACTTTCCTAGACATCATACTTGCTTTGATTGAGCCTAGTTGAAGAAAAACTTAACAAATGGCATTTAGTACAAAATATATGGCAATTGCCTATTACATCTCTTGGAAAATAAAGACTATTTAAAATCGCCAGTCTCTTGATCTTAGCCTGATGTGAAGTCTTCCACCCATAGCTTGAGATCACCTTTTTGATATTCTTGTTCCACATAGCGAGCTTCTCTTGCTTCACAATACGCTTTGTAGGTGGTGGCAATACTCTCACGAGCTCTACAAATGTATGTCAAATGACCGGATGCTCCATATCGAGAACATACATCTCTGTACTCAGGCTCCCTTGATTGAGGCCCTTTGAAAGCATCATTAAGATGGCTCTTAGTGTTGGTGGTGCTACGAACATGGCCAAAGGCATTGCCTCCCTCTCTCTTTCCACGTTGATCTCTTCCGTTCCGTGTCCGCTTTTGGCAGTTACCTTCCTCATTAGAGCCAGAATATGGACCAGAACATCCCGAATTGTCCCTGGATTTAGGGTTTCGCTCTTGACGTCCTCCTTTAAGGGCGCTACTACAATTAGATTCCAGAATAGGGTATGTTCCCACGGGTCTCGAATTATAGTTCTTCATAATAACGTTGTCATGCTTTTCAACAATATTCATGGCTCCAATGAGCTCATGAATCTTGTGATCCATTCTGCAATAACATCAATTTGATAGTTCTTATCAACCATCAAAGCAGTGACTGGGAAGGTAGAGAGTGTCCTCTCAATCATCATCACATTTCTGATCTCTTTACCAGAGAATTCCATTAAGGATTGGATACGAAGTGCTTATGAGTTGTAATAAAAAACTGTCTGAAAATCACAGAAGTGGATATCATGCCATCTCACTTTTAAGTCAGGAAGGAGGGAGTCACAGACGTTACCAAATCGCTCTTCGAGTGAGACACACAGCCTTGTAGGATCTTCTTCATTCAAATGCTCTTACTGGAGCGAATCATCCTATGATGAGTCATTAGGATAATGGCTTTCACTTATTTGCCTCCAAGGCTGCTCTATTTACTTCCAAAACTTGAGCTTGCTCAACTTTTAGCACGTCCTGACTAGGCTCAAGAATATTTTCCACGATTCCGTAGGCCTTGAGATGCTGGAGGACATTATGAACCCACTTATGATATCCAAAGCCAGTTGTCCCCAATGGAGCAAAGTACAGTTTGTTCTGGTTACTCATCTTGTAAAAAAAAAAAAAATAAGAAAATGAGTTAGTTTTAGACCAAAAAGGCTACCACGAAAACAAAATAAATTTCTAACTGTAACCGCTCCCAAGAAATTTGGTTCCAAGAGATCTTGTATTAGATCGAAACAATGATGTATGTGGTCGATCGTATATTCTCTACAAACTCTAAGTTTGGCGATCTCAACAATCTCCAAGCTTGGAGATAGCATGAACCCCCAAAGTTCGGCTTAAGTCTTCTCACAAAAGAAGAAGTGGGAGGTAGAAGAAGAAGGGAGGTTGAGAGTCCCGAGAAAAGAAAAGAAAGTAAATTACTTTATAAAAATTTACCTTAATTTAGGCTCGTCGAAAAACTTGGTCGGATTCTGGTCGAAAAAATTGGCTGGAAAACTTGGGTAGCCATCAGAGGCTGGTCCCTGGCTGGAGGTCGCTAGTGGATGGCCGGAAGGCTGTTAGCATGCTTGTGGGCTGGGTGTGCATGCTTGAGTGCTGGGTAGTAGGCATGTGTGCGTAGGGCTGTGAACAGGGTGCTAGGGCAGGCTGCATAGGGTCGCTGAGTGCACTAAGGCAAAGCTAGGTTAGTGTGCGTGGTTGGCAGGCGAGGCTAGCACCGGGGGAAGAGGTGTTCAAGCTAGGGCTTGGGCCGGGGCTCCAGGCAAGGACGTGCTGAAGTGAGGCTAACGTGCACAGCGGGGGGGACAGGGATGTGCAAGCAAGGCTAACCATACCGGTTCAGAGCATCCGGTGGCCGGTTCGGGACTTTTCCGACCTTTCTGGTGGTTCCGCCGCCGATACTTGACTCCTAGGATGGAGGACTTCAATGTGTGCGGCAAGGGAAGTTAAGGTTTGAAGGTTATAATTTCAGGGTTAGGGTTTCATGCTGATAATATGTTTTAAGAAATCAGAAATTGGGAGAGAATGATATGTGCTTTCATTGATAATAAGGGGTCTCTTTATATAGAGGATTACAAGTAGAAAATATAAGTCTTACGAGGAAACTGAATTGTACAATAAATAGGATATCTTCAAGGATATCTGTAAGACTAACCTTATTACAACTTGGACAAGTCACTGGAGTTTGGGCCAGACACATAAATCAGATGTCCTTAAACACCACTTTTTTTTTCTCAATAATATCACTTTTTTCCTCAATAATAATAATTAAAAAAAATTTACCCATGCTGAGCATGTGAGCATATGGCTAATTATATATTTATATACTAAAGTAAAATTGGTTTGGTACTATTCATTCAACAGTGACAAGACCGTTTTGCCTTTGCATTATTTGGAATTTTACTAAAGTAGAATGAGTTTGGTACTATTCATTCAATAGTAACGGGATCATTTTGCCCCGCTTTCTTTGGAATTTTACCTGATTATGCTTGACAAGTGTCCGTCTTCTACATTACTGAGTTGTTTCATAGGGTTTCTCTTCTTTGCTCCACCGAACAACATAGGGAGCTGAGTGATTCCATTTGTTTCTTTTTCTTTGCTCTGCTACGCTTTGTTTGTTTTCCACTTTTCCTTCACTTGCGTTGAGAGAGAGAGAGAGAGAGAGAGAGAGAGAGAGAGAGAGAGAGAGAGAGAGAGAGAGAGAGAGAGAGAGAGAGAGAGAGAGAGAGAGAGAGAGAGAGACACCATTGTTCGTCTTCTTTGCGAAAGAGAAGGATGGAGTACAGAAGAGCTTCCTATATAAAGAAGATTTTCACGAATCTAGGTATTTGATCTTTGATTCGTGTTTTTTTTCTATAAGTTTCTTTTGGTTTCTCATACGTTGGTATTTTATTTTAATTGTAATACTTTATATTAAATAGCATGAACAAGATGAATTCGAGTTACTGGAGGAAGCAGAACATGAATTGGGGGCCTTTTTTGTTCTCGTCCAGAAAAGAAAAACACTTCTTTCTATGTAGTTGTTGCTTTGTTTTAAGTTTTCAAAAACATAGCCTTTTTTTCATATGTTGCACCGCAGCGTAAGAAAAGTTGAAGAAAAGAATGCATTTTTGGTTGTTTAGGGTAATGGATAAGTTGCAATACTCTACTATACTATTAATGTTGTTAAGGGTCTCTCACATAATAGTGATTAATAACAAGAATTTAATTCGATCTTACTTTCTAACCTCTTCATGCAGCATTGACAATATAGTTGGTATATCAAGTGAAGCTAATTCTTGAGGACACATCAACGATATACCCTAATAATACAAGCAGATGGATAACTAAGTCCAAGTACGATTTCTACCAGATTTTCATAGGCTGATGCAATTTTCCTTCGCCTAACTTTTCTAATATATATTTTATATAGTTTGTCTTCATTTCTAACACTTTGTGAGCTTTATGTAATAGTCTGAGCAATCTTTCAATTACTTTTGAATTTGGGTGTGTACATCTTCTGGAAAGTATTATGAGCATGAAAGCGAGTCTTGTTTTTTTATAGCGATTAACATTTTGCATATGTGGGTTTTAATATATACAGCTATGTAAATTTATAATGCCAGTATAAAGTTTACAAGCAAACAAACCGACGGCATCGTGGGGGAGAAATTAGCTGGTATTTATTAGGCAAATAAATTCTACACATTGAAGATGACAATGGAATCTGAGTTGATGACTCTCATAGTCTAATGACATTGCACGAGTAGCCTATGTTACATGGAAGAGCTGTTTGTTGCTGTCATCAAATTGAGGGTATAAATATTATATCGGGTTTGAAATGAATGTTGAGATACAAAATTTAAGAATTTAGAATTAATGTACCGAAATGATGAACAGTTTTTAGTTAAGTGGTTATTTCTAAAAAAAAATTATATTGAGTTTGTTGTATGCATCGCAGTGAATTGAAATGAAATTTTCAATCGAACTTACTGCTTGACATAGGCTGCACTCCTCATGTTGAAGACTGACGTTGGTTTCTCTCTCTCTCCCCCCCCCCCCCCCCCCCCCCCCCCTCCCTTTTTTTTGGATAAAATCTTTATATGGTACTTGGACTATCACGAAATGTATTTTTTGATACCTATAAATTTTTAGGGAGTCTAATGGTATCTGTATTATCCCTCCATTAGCCATTTTAGTACTTCAGTCAATTATTTCGTTAAAGTATAGGTAAAATAGTAAAACCACCTATTTTTCATATTTCTTTTACAAATATTTGATTAAACTACATTAAAACAAATTAGACTAGGTTAAAAGAAAGACCTAGAATTGAATTTAGTGAATATCTAGATTTACCTACCATCTCTTAGGCCTCATCAAAAAGCCTGCGGATCAAGTGGGTCGATGGAGGCCAGCCGGCCCTGAGGGCCAAAAGCCCGACCCGGCCAGTCAAAAAGCCTGCAAAAGCCCACCTCGGTGGGCCGATGGAGGCCCGCTAAAAAGCCTGGAAAATTCCGGCCTGGCCCATAGGCCCGGCCCGTCAAAAGCCTGCTAGGCCCGACCTGTAAAAGCACGCCTAGGCCCGGCCCGTAAAAGCCCGTAAACTATTTTTTATATATTATATATATTTGTGTGTGTTTGTGAATATATATATATATAGATATATATATATATATATATATTAATATATATGTGTATGTGTGTATGTTTATATATATATATATATATACACACATATATATATATATATAATAGATATGTGTGTGCACTGTGTGTGTGTTTATATATATATATATATATAGATGTGTGTATGTGTGTGTTTATATTTATATATATATATATATGTGTGTGTGTGTGTGTGGAAATTCTCATATTTTTATAGAAAATATGTGCATATATATTCTAAAAAACAAGTGACAACGGTTGATCAATTAGATCGGATTTGAAAATATGATGAAATTAGCTAATTTTTTTACCACACTCATAATTTGTTGTAATAATCACATCCAACGGTCGGTTTTTTCATTTTATTTGAATTTATAGAGGTTGCTCTTTGGAGTGTATGATATATAAATATAGGTTTATAATAGTAACTAAGTTTGACCTAGTTGATCGAATTCGAAACGAGAACTAAATTGACTGGATTTTTTACAGCCACTATAAAACATTACAATCTCTCCATCGAACGGTTGGTTTCTCCAAATTCATCTTCCACTTCATGGTTGTTTTAGAATGGACATCAATAATTTTAAATGCAAAGTACAAGTCATATAACTTTAGGTGACAAATTGATATAGGCCAACGTCTTTGTAATAAAATTGAAATTTTTATCTTATGTACACGTACATCCATCGATAGGATATTTACAGATATGATGTGAAAAAATAAGCATGTTTTGCGGTTATCAAACCATCGGTCAATCAAGAAAACATACAAGCGACTACAGTTGACCAATCCGATCGGGTTTGAAACTATGGTGAAATTGACTAAATTTTTAACCACACTCATAATTTATTGTAATAATCACATCCAACGGTCGGTTTTCCCATTTTCTTTGAATTGATAGAGGTTGCTCTTTGGAGTGTGTGATATAAATATAGGTTTATAAGAGTAACTAGGTTTGACCTAGTTGATCGAATTCGAAACGAGAACCAAATTAGCTTTATTTTTTACAACCACCATAAAATATTACAATCTCTCTATCAAACGGTTGGTTTTTCCAAATTCATTTTCCACTTCATGGTTGTTTTAGAATGAACCTCAACAATTTAAATGTAATGTATAAGTCATACAACTTTAAGAGGCAAATTGGTATAGGTCAATGTATTTGTAATTAAAATTGAAATTTTTATCTTATGTCCATGCACATCTATCAATGAAATATTTACAAACGTGATGTAAAAAAATAAGCAAGTTTTGCGGTCATCACGCCACCGGTCAATCAAGAAAGCATACAAGCGACTACGGTTGACCAATCCGATCGGATTTGAAACTATGGTGAAATTGACTAAATTTTTAACCACACTCATAATTTATTGTAATAATCAAATCCAACGGTCGGTTTTCCCATTTTCTTTGAATTGATAGATGTTTCTCTTTGGAGTGTGTGATATATAAATATAGATTTATAAGAGTAACTAAGTTTGACCTAGTTGATCGAATTCGAAACGAAAACCAAATTAGCTGGATTTTTTACAACCACCATAAAATATTACAGTCTCTCCATCAAACGGTTGGTTTTTTCAAATTCATTTTCCATTGCATGTTTGCTTTAGAATGAACCTCAATAATTTAAATGCAATGTACAAGTCATACAACTTTAAGAGGCAAAATGGTATTGGTCAATGTATTTGTAATTAAAATTGAAATTTTTATCTTACGTCCACTCACATCCATCGATGAAATATTTACAAACGTGATGTAAAAAAATAAGCAATTTTTGAGGTTATCACACCATCAGTCAACCAGGAAAACATGCAAGTGACTACGGTTGACTAATCCGATTGAGTTCGAAACTACGGTGAAATTGACTAAATTTTTAACCACACGTATAATTTATTGTAATAATCACATCCAACGGTCGGTTTTCTCATTTTCTTTGAATTGCTATATGTTGCTCTTTGGAGTGTATGATGTATAAATACAAATTTATAAAAAATTAGTGTCTTTAAAAATTTAATTATCAATAAATTAGTATCTATATATAAATATATATATATATATATTTTGGTACAATATAGATCTATTATCTTTGGTTGTATTTGATCATTATCCAATGAATTTCCAAAGCTTGATTAAAAAAAAAAAAATATTTGTGTCTTTAAATATTTATTTATAAATAAAGCCCTCAAAGCCCGGTCCGATAAAGCCCCCAAGGCCAAGCCCGGCCAGGCTCGAAAAAGCCCGCAAGGCCCGCTTTATATGGACGGGCTTGAATCCTTCGATTTTTAATAAAGCCCGGCCCGGCCCTGCCGGCCATTATTAAAAAAATTAGCAATGCCCAGCCCGGCCCAAGCCCGCAATGAATGGGTCGGCCAGGCCCGGCCAGGCCCGTTGACACCCCTACCATCTCTATTGATTAATCCTATTAATTGTTCGAGAAAAAAGTTATCTCTAAATTAATATATATATATATATATATATTAAATTTTCAAAAAATAAAAAATACTAAACAAAAATAAAAGTACTTAAATTAATTGACCCAAGTATCTTGATAACAGTGAAGAATAAATTGGGTATTATTATTTTTTTTTTATGTGTCGAAATGTTTTTTAACTATAGATATTCAATATATTAAATTTTATAATTCTAAATATGAATAAAAAGACTATTTTACCATTGTTATTTTACTCACATGAGTGTCACATGACCGCCACATAGGCATTTTTAACGGAATAATGGACGGAGATACTATAAGAGCTAACGGAGGGATAGTACAGGTACCACGGGACTCATTGAAAATTTATAGGTACAAAAAAGTGTATTTCGTGATAATTCAGATACTATACGGGGATTTTACTTTTTTTTTTTCCCCCACCAATTAAGGCTGAAGAAGGCTGACCCTTTACCCTTCCAAAGTAGCTGTAGTCGTTCAACATTCAGAGAAGAGGGGACACAAAGTTAATGCATTGTCATATGTAGCAGATGTCAGCCTGTGTTAGCATTGCAATCGATATAGCCTTTATTAGATAACTCATAGGCCCAGCATTATTCTGTGAAACCAAATCAATTGAAGAGGCTAGTAACAACCAACTGATTTATCAAAATTTATGGGCATTGAAGGAAAGGGTAGAAATAGGAATGTTGGGTTTGCATGTATTTAACAGTTCGTAGAATAGAGTAAACCATTCTGTTTATACACTTTATTTTGCTCGTACAAGACTGTTGAGAAAAAACTTAGTGTATGTCCTGAGAGTACAGTAAATTTTCTTATTACGGGATCAAGGATGTCATTCCGATTCTTCCTACAAGCGCCCAAGAGCAAGAATCAGTATTACGACGACCTCCGCCAATTAGAGAAAACGGCCCGAAATCCAAATTTGCCTAGCCTACAAAAACAGGGAGTCCACAACAAAAGAAACAAGAACAATGTCTTCTCCTGCATGTATTGTATTGTATACGACTATAGTACGTACCGTAGGCGCAATGAAATAGCCATGAAATCTACGTTACTTAGCCAGCTGGCCATAGCTGCTGCCTTAATCACCACTCCACTCCAGTCGGATTTTTCTGGGCTCTCAAAGATGCCATCTCTGAAAAAAATCCAATATGAAATCTTACATGCACACAACGACAAGTGCATCTACTTGGGAGTCTCCTTCCACTTCCTACTTGAACCATCACAATTCCCACCTACACCACACCCAACAAAATAAAATACCATTTTCAAAGAAAAGTAGGGTTTAGGGGAATGGGAATGGCATTGGCCAAAAGAAAGAATAGGAGTGACAATAATGACCCACCAACCAATGTTGCCCCTGCTAGCTAATAGCTAAAGAGGTTATGAGGTTCCTTTTTTTTTTTTCTTTTTTTTTTTTTGGTGTGAAATTCCAAGTCCAAGTTCAAAATTCCACAAAATGTGCATGCAATTGTTGACCACATTTTATCCTCCTGTTGCTCTCAACTCTCAGCAAAGCAATAAGCACATCTAATGCCTAAAATCTCAAGGAAATGAAATTTCTTCAATTGGGTACAAGCTATATGCTTTTTGTGCTCTTCCATTACCCAAGGCTGCCCATGCAAGTTGAGCCACATCATATTCTTTACAAAAGTTGCAATAATAGGAAGAGAAATCTGAATATGAGCATAAATGTGTGCCCAAATCATATAGATTTGTTGCTCAAAGTAAAAGGTAAAGAAAAACAGAACAAGAAAATAGCCTCAAATCTTCATTTTCTCATTAGATAAGTCTTTATGTAACTTTGTGAACAACAAGCTAGGTGAGATTGGAGAAACCCAGATCCCACATTTTACAAACCCTAATACATAACATTGACAACAACAACAACATCAAGATCCTCATGATAATCTGTTTCTACTCTAAAAATGAGAAAAATAAAAAGGTCATTCTCATCAAACACAAAGCCATAATACAGAAATAAGATCATTTTATCTTATCTAACAAGAAAGAGAAGGCGAAAATTAACCCAAAGATGTTTTAAGTTTTAGGAGTATTGAATCATTGATCATCTTGCTCGTCAAATAATCGTCATCATCAGCATCGTAATAGTAATCAGAGGCACAGAGCAGTCCACCCAAGATCTTGCCCGTCCCCTCCTGCAGCGTCGACCTCATCCAACGGTGGGAAATTAAGATCAAACTCCAGCGGCTTCCGAAACGACGACGCCGCGAATTCTCCGTCGTCCTCAACCACCGAGGACGACGAGTCGCAGTCGCTGTGGCAATCCTCCGGATCCATAGGGGGCGTCCGCGGCTGTTTCCGCCGCGACGACTCCGCCGCGATCGTCGCAGACGATCGCTGCGGGGCCGCCCGGGGCCCGCTGAACGACTCGACGGTGGAGCTCAAGCTGCTCGACGCGGGTCTGGCGGGACCCACCGGGCTGTCGTCGTGGAACCCGTAACCCGCCCCGAACAACTTGCTGTCGAGGTTGGGATCGGCAGGGTTGTTGTAACAGAGATGATTGGAGTAGGTGGGGAAATTGGTCTTGGCTTTGGGTCCGCGGAGGACCCGGGCGGCGGCGTCGTAGGCCCGAGCCGCGTCCTCGGCGGACTCGAAGGTCCCGAGCCAGACCCGGCTCTTCTTATACGGGTCTCGGATCTCCGCCGCGTATTTTCCCCACGGTCTTTTCCTGACGCCCCGGTACTTCACCTCTTTAATGGGTCTGGATCCGTTGGGCTCGGCCGGCGGTCCATTTGCTCTGGCAGCCACGGCGGCGGCTCCACGTCCCCTCCTCATGGCCAATAATCGGGGGCCTTTTCAATGGCAGATTGTCATGGAAAGAGTTGGGCCTCTGAGATTTTGGATAAAATGAGAAATGGGTTTGAAGGAGAAGAAAGAGAGGGAGAGAGAAGATGAGAGAGAGAGAGATGGGTGGGAGAAGAACTGGATGGCACCAGCACCACCTCCTCTTCTACACAGAAATATATTAATAAACCAATAAAAAAACAATCAATATTTTCTTTTGGATTTGGGGTTTTTTTTTTGAATTAATTAAAAACAATTATGGGTTCTCTGGCTGAAATCAAATGGCTTTAGCTACTTTTGTTTTTCTTCTCTTCCTTTCTCGATTTTCTCTACCTTCCCTTGCCCCCACAAGGACTCGATTGCTGCTTCCTTTATCATTCTCACGGGATTTTTCAAATTTTGGTAAAATATGAATATCCATGAGCAATGGCGACATTGTCCTCGAGCTACCCATGATTTCCCAACATTATCCTCATCTTGGAATGCGGGACAATACATTTCTTTTTTGTTTCTTTTACTTTGCTTGTTGGTGAAGTCTGTTTCACTGCTTTGTGTTGAGGGTTTGGTTTGGGTGAAATCAGAAGGGGTTTCAGAACCAATGAATGGTGTGGGTGAGGGAGCAATGATTTGGGAGGTGGAGTATTTGTGACTTTGTGTAACTTCACTTGTTTGGTTTTGCGGTACAAGGAAGTTACATCATTCCAAATTTCCAGTTTGTTTCAAAAAATTCGGCTATATCATGATCTCACCACATCTAAATTCAGATCCCACCAGTTACACCTCACAATGTACTATAAGTTGTTAAAAAAAAATGTACCTATCAATTAGGTGAAAGTTTAGTCTATATTGAGATGGTGATAGAATGTTTCACAAGTCTGTTCGAGATTGTAGATAATAAAGGTTGAAGTTCGATGGAGATACAAAGTATGGCAACACGGAGGCAGAGGTGAAAATTCGGTGTTCAAAGCAATTCCTTAAAAACTTTTCCTCCGTCTTTAGGGTTTCTCTTCTTTACAAGTTTGAGAGTCAGTGGTGATCTCTTCACCCTCCATGGGTGGTTTTTGCTTGGGCTTGTCCCAAATATGAGGTTTGATGCCTCTTTTTCCCTTGTCTTTCTTGTTTTCTTCCTTGTTGGTCTCTGTTATGATGTATCCTATTCAACCCCAATATTCGTATTTTCAAATGTAGTTTTTCTCTCAGATTTGTTTCATTTTTTGGTCATTGCTGTTTTCAATGATCTTTTACATATGCCTTTCACCGTGGCTTTAAGCGGGATTTGCTCGCTAGCAGACATGGGTCAATACCTGCCAGTGCAACATCAGATAATCTATCCTTTGGGTAGTTATTCTTAAGATCTTCTGGATCGTGTTCTGTCTTCTTTTCGTTTAGTTTTTTCCTGCTCCTTTGGCGGCGGATTATGCTCTCTGATATGGAGGTGATCTACAATTTGGTATTCTATATGTCTCTGAAACTAGGAGCTTTGGGTGTTCGATCAGGATCGTCACCTACATTCCTGAAGCTCTTTGGATCTGGTTCGAAACTGTTCGTTCAAGTTACGGTGACGCCATCGTCTGACGCATTTTCTCTGGGTTGGTATGTGGCTTGGGTTTTGTTGGTTTGGGCCTACCTAGTTTGGGTCTTGGCATTTTTCTTTCTTTGTTGGTTGGCCCAACTTGGGTCTTGTGTTATATTTATTGTTTATATGGGGTATCAATTTTCTTTGCCAAAAAATAAGAAATAAAAGGAAATTTTGAAATTAAAGTTTGCAATTTAAGAAATTGTTTGTGAGCAGCATGAAACTATATTTCAATTACCGATTCTCATCATCCAATTTTCAGGATTTTATATATGAACATCTTGGGAAATTCTTAGGTATATGCTATTAGTGAACCAATCAGTTGTTTTCTTTGAATTTTCATAATCCAAACCGGTTATATTATAAGTTAAAATTTTAAAACAATTGGTTAAACTTATTTTCCAATTCAAATGTCATAATGAGGACTAGATGAATTGTTTAGACCAATGCCCATTTTTCTATATACACGTTTGCATCTAATTCATCCAATAAAAGCAGAGCAAAAACCCCAGAGAAAACTAAGCGTTTGTAGCTACTAGATCTCATTCGACAGCGCCTTTTTAAGACGTCGTCGTTGGACAGGTAACGCTGTACTGTAAGTCTACCGGTGAGGGTCAGAGGCGCAGTTGAGGTAGGGTTCGAAGATGGTGTGCAGTCGCTTTGCTCAGGGACAATTTATGGCAATCGACTTTGGGTTCCCTTGCTCATGTCCAATATGATTTCCTCAGGCAGGTAATGTGTTAGGGGTCGCACTTGTAATGCCACAAGCAACCTTGTCCAGGGTCATTAGTTAAGCCTTTGGTTGGTTGCTTGTGTGCTTAGGGTGTTTTGATAATTTACAAATTATGTAATTTATTTTATTTAGCAATTATTCTCCTCGGCCTTTTGCATGTATTCTCCTGGCCCTTTCATGTAAGCCCGATATGCTCTATGGGGAGGGGTTCCTAGTCGGCATGGTTGGGACTACGGAACTAGTATAGGTAAGCACATGTACTTTTGCCTCCCTTGTCGTCTTACCATCAATAAAAGAGGAATTATTCAATCATCTGTGTCCCGTGAGATTGCTTCTTGATCTTTCCTTTCGATTACTCATTTGTTCTTCATGGTTGCCCTAACATTTATATCATTGTGTTCTTGCTTGTCGCTAGTACTATTTTAATATCGTGTGGTTTCATTGTTCCTTGCAAGGTACTCACTTGGCTGACTTGCTTCCTAGCAAGTGCCGCACTCTCCGCTTTACGCATTGCAAAGTTCGACCCGTGACAGTTGGTATCAGAGCCAACTCGGCTCAAGACACTCGCTATGATAACAGGCAAAATGACAAACCAACAAAGATTCGATTGGTATGACCAATAATTAGGAGAACTTGCGGGGGTGCCTGATAGATTGATTGAGATAACTAGCGTGTTGGACCATGTCGACCTAGATGATTTGGTGGAACGGATGATAGAGGTGGAGAGCCTCAGGGACCGAGTTATGGCCCTTGAAAGATGTAAAGCTCGAGGAGGCGAAAGGGAGAGAAATGAGGAAGAAGCTCCCGTTTCGAACGAGCAAACGGGGCAGTTGAGTGATGCCCTTGATACACTCCAGGTGACTGTGGACAACATGGCAAAAGATGTCCGAGCCACCATTGATGCCTTCAAGAACGAGTTGATGGAGATGAACGCCAAGCTCAACTTGACCATCTGTGCGATGGGAAACCAACCTGTGACGGACTACAGGAAGGTAAAGATACCAGAACCTCAAGCTTTTGGAGGGGCGCGAGATGCCAAGGAGCTTGAGAACTTCTTATTTGATATGGAGCAATACTTCCGAGCAGTAAAGCCGGACTCGGAAGAGGTGAAGGTGAATATAGAGACAATGTATTTGTCAGGAGATGCTAAACTTTGGTGGAGAACCAAAAACAATGACATTCAAAGAGGAGTGTGCACTATCGATACGTGGGAGGATCTAAAGAAAGAGCTTAAAGCTCAATTCTTCCCTGAGAATGTTGAATACATTACCAGACAGCAACTAAGAGAGCTCAAGCACACCAACAACATCAAGGACTTTGTGAACAAGTTCTCTGTACTCATGCTCGACATCCCGGACATGTCAGAGAAAGATCGGTTGTTTTATTTCCTTGAGAGCTTAAAACCATGGGCAAGAACCGAGCTTCAGCGGCAGAGGGTCCAAGATTTGGTCTCCGCTCAGGTTGCTGCTAAGAGACTGACAGATTACACATTTGAGGAGAACTCCAGCAAGAAGACTCAGTCCTTTTTGAACACGAATGCCAACAGATCCTTGAGGTCGGGGCCGAGTAAAAGTAGGGGAGCGGAGTTCAAATTCTCCAACTCAGGAGGAGGGGATATGAGGACCACTTATGCAAGGGACACAACAACTTCTAGGCCGGGTGCTTCAACTGGAGTCTTCACCCTTCGACCCTTTAATCCTTCAAGGTACACCCCAAGGCCAATGTCTTGCTTCTTATGCAGAGGACCTCACAGAGTAAACGAGTGCCCTTACAAGACAGCCTTATCGGCCCTACAAGCCCACATTCAATCAAAAGAAACAGAAGACCAGCAGGAGTCGAAGGAGGAACATAGCCACATGGGAGCTTTGAGATTCTTGAGTGCTGTTAAGAAACAACCCCAACCACCCAAAAAGGATCAGGTGAAGGGCCTAATGTTCGTGGATGGTTTTGTCAATGGGAAGGTTGCCAAGAGTGTGATGGTTGACACAGGGATCACGCACAACTTTGTGTCGGAGACAGAAGCATGAAGGTTGGGATTGAAGTTGGAGAAGGATGTTCGTCGCATAAAAGCTGTGAATTCCGAGGCCTCGCCTATGAAGGGGTTGTCCCAAGGGGTACCACTTAAGTTAGGCAATTGGGAGGAAAAAGTAGATGTTATAGTTGTCCGAATGGATGACTTTGATATCATATTAGGGATGGAGTTCATGCTAGCAAACAAAGCTATCCCCATTCCTAGCGCCCAACACTTGCTCATTATGGGGGAAAGGCCATGTGTAGTTCCAGCAAGAATCAGGCAACCATGTGAACCCCGTCTCTTATCTGCCCTCAAATTTAAGAAAGGCGTGAAGTGCCATGAGCCTACATATGTAGCAGTTCCTATAATGAAGGATGATAGCAAGAAGGAAATGGTTCCGAGGGAAATCGAGGGGGTATTGGAGAGTTATGTAGAGGTGATATCACCCGAACTTCCCAAGGAACTACCCCCAAAGAGGAGTGTAGACCACGAGATTGCACTACTTCCGGGAGCCAAGCCACCTGCAAAAGCACCTTATAGAATGGCTCCTCCAGAACTGGCAGAACTGAGGAAGCAGCTAGAAGACCTACTCAAGGCTGGGTTCATTAGACCATCTAAAGCCCCATTCGGTGCGCTGGTGCTGTTCCAAAAGAAACACGATGGAAGCTGGAGACTGTGTGTGGACTACCGGGCCCTTAACAAAGTCACAGTGCGCAACAAGTACCCGATCCTAATGATAACGGATATGTTTGATCAGCTTAGTGGTGCAGAGTACTTCACCAAGCTTGATCTCCGCTCGGGGTACTACCAGGTTCGCATTGCTGAGGGTGACGAGCCTAAGACAACGTACGGCGCCTTTGAATTCTTGGTAATGCCCTTTGGGTTGACCAATGCGCCGGTGACATTCTGCACTTTGATGAACCAAGTCTTCCATGAGTACTTGGATAAGTTTGTGGTGGTGTATCTGGATGACATTGTAGTATACAGCTCTACTTTGGAAGAGCACATAGAGCATCTGAAGCTGGTATTTCAACGGTTACGAGATAACCAATTGTATGTTAAGCACGAGAAGTGTTCCTTCGCGCAGGTGACCATAAAGTTTTTGGGTCATGTTATTGAAAGGGGTCGAATCAGGATGGACATGGAGAAAGTGGAAGCTATAAAGGAGTGGCAAAACCCTAAGAATGTGAAGGAGCTGCGCTCTTTTCTTGGGTTGGCTAATTACTACGACGTTTCATTGAGAACTACTCGAAGAAGACAACCCCCTTAACTAAGCTCTTGAAGAAGAGAGCGACATGGGATTGGAGCAGTAATTGTGAGAAGGCCTTCCAAGAGTTGAAGAAGGCTGTAATGGAAGATCCGGTCCTAGCTTTACCTGACCTGAATCAACCATTCGAAGTTCAGACGAACGCTTCAGACTTTGCTTTAGGAGGAGTCCTCCTACAATGGGGACACCCTGTTGCTTATGAAAGTCATAAACTCTGGGAAGCTGAGCGGAAATACACCGCTCAAGAGAAGGAGTTGCTAGCTGTGATTCATTGTTTAAAAACTTAGCGACATTATCTGTTGGGGTCGAAGTTCCTTGTAAAGACAGATAACTCCACTGTCAGTCACTTCTTGACTCAGCCAAAGTTGACCCCAAATCAAGCTAGATGGCAGGAGTTTCTCGCAGAGTTCGACTTCTAATTCAAACACAAGGCTGGTCACACTAATCAAGTTACGAATGCCCTAAGCCGCAAGGCCGACCTTGCCACCCTTAAGATGTTGGCAGCTTTGTCGAGTAACGTCATTGCCACAGATATCAAGCAACGTATCAAGGAGAGCTTAGAGAAAGATCTCGTGGCCCAATCGCTCATCAAAATGGTGAAGGAAGGGAAAAGCCGTAGGTTTTGGATGGAGGATGGCGTATTGATGGCTAAAAGGGGACGAGTGTTTGTTCCGCGAGCTGATGGACTACGCAGGATGCTCATGAGGGAGTGTCATGACACTTTATGGGTCGGTCACCCTGAATGGCAGAGAACCCACGCACTACTCAAGCAGGGTTACTACTGGCCCCAAATGCGGGACGATGTCACAGAATACACCACGACTTACCTAACCTGCCAGCAGGACAAGATCGAGCGACAGAAGGCTCCTGGGTTACTGGAACCATTGTCCATTCTGACTCACCCGTGGGAAAGTGTCTCCCTTGATTTCATTACTAACCTCCCAAAGGTCGGAGACTTATCTGGAATCCTTGTTGTAGTCGACAGGTTCTCGAAATATGTCACCTTTGTGCCGACTCCAAAGTATTGCTTGGCAGAAGATACAGCAAGCCTTTTCTTCAAGCATGTTGTGAAGTTCTGGGGTGTGCCTTAGAACATTGTCAGTGATCGAGACACCAGGTTCACAGGAACGTTCTGGACCGAGCTATTTAAGCTACTTGGTTCAACGGGATGTTGGAGGAGTATTTGCGCCATTCTGTTCATGCCAATCAGCAAAACTGCGCTCAGTTGTTAGATGTTGCACAATTTTGTTTCAACTCGAAGAAAAGCTCATCCACCAACAAGAGTGCTTTCGAAGTGGTCACTGGTCAACAGCCTCTCTTGCCTCATACAATACAAGAAGTGTACAGAGGGAAAAACCCGCGTGCTTTTAACTTCACAAAAGAGTGGAAGACCAATGCGGAGATTGCACAAGCGTATCTGGAGAAAGCAGCAAGGCGAATGAAGAAGTGGACAGATTAAGGCCGCAAGCCCAGAGAGTTTAAAGCAGGAGACATGGTCCTTGTCAAGTTGCTCTCGGAACAACTCAGGTTCCTACGTTCCAGGGACAAGCGACTATTCAGGAAGTATGAAGGACCACTCCCTGTCATTTCTAAAGTAGGAAAGTGTTCCTACAAAGTTGACATTCCAGCTTGGATGAGAGTTCACCCAGTCTTCCATGTCAGCAACCGCAAGCCGCACCAGCCAGACCTTGAAGATCAAGCGCGCAACCAGCCTGTTCGAGAGCACGTCGACATTCGTCCACCCAAGCTGAAAGAAGTGGAGGAGATCATGGCAGAAAGAGTGATCCAAGGGTCAAAGCGCTCGCGCCAGCAGTTTCTTGTTAAGTGGAAGGGTCTTGGAGACGAAGAAACAAGCTGGGAGAATGCTGAAGACCTGAAGAAGAAGTTTAAGCATAAGATAGAAGATTTCAAGACCAAGGTCGTCGTCGAGAGCGCCGACAGCTTAAGTAGGGGAGGGTGTTAGGGGTCGCACTTGTAATGCCACAAGCAACCTTGTCCAGGGTCATTAGTTAAGCCTTTGGTTGGTTGCTTGTGTGCTTGGGGTGTTTTGATAAATTACAAATTATGTAATTTATTTTATTTAGCAGTTATTCTCCTCGGCTTTTTGCATGTATTCCCCTGGCCCTTTCATGTAAACCAGATATGCTCTATGGGGAGGGGTTCCTAGTCGGCATAGTTTGGACTACGGAACTAGTATAGGTAAGCACATGTACTTTTACCTCCCTTGTCATCTTACCACCAATAAAAGAGGAATTATTCAATCATCTGTGTCCCTTGAGATTGCTTTTTGATATTTCATTTCTATTACTCATTTGTTCTTCGTTGTTGCCCAACATTTATATCATTGTGTTCTTGTTTGTCGCTAGCACTATTTTAATATCGTGTGGTTTCATTGTTCCTTGCAAGGTACTCACTTGGCTGACTTGCTTCCTAGCAAGTGCCGCACGGTTCACTTTGCGCATTACAAAGTTCGGCTCGTGACTAGATGAAAAGGACTAGATAAATTGTTTAGACCAAAGCTCATTTTTCTTAACCCGTCTAGCCAAATGTCATGATGAGGACTAGATGAATTGTTTAGATCAATGCCCATTTTTCTATATACACGTTTGCATCTAATTCATCCAATAAAAGCAGAGCAAAAACCCCAGAGAAAACTAAGTGTTTGTAGCTACTAGATCTCAGTCGACAGCGCCTTTTTAAGACGTCATCGTTGGACAGGTAACCCTGTACTGTGAGTCTACCAGTGAGGGTCAGAGGCGCAGTTGAGGTCGGGTTAGAAGATGGTGTGCAGTCGCTTTGCTCAGGGACAATTTATGGCAATCGACTTTGGGTTCCCTTGCTCATGTCCAATATGATTTCCTCAGGCAGGCAATGCATGCAAGAGGGACGCAACGATTGAGGGATGGGTTTTGGTGGAGACGTCTGCAGTTGCTGAGTTGGGCTAACATTGTTCTTTGTCTCATTTTGACGAGTTTATGGTGGACTGATGAAGGGCGTGGAGGTCAAGCCACTGTGCAATTTGGATCCGATTGGGATTTGGGTTCCAAGTAGATTAGGTCGGCGACATTAGTCAAGATTTAAGGTGCAACGAGGTAGTGTGGTTTAATGGTGGCCGCGGTACAAATTCGGCTACGTCGACAGACTGCTATTTATGGCCTTTCTGATGAGGAAGCTAAGAGATGGACCTTACCTTTGCTATTGGGCTCCAGTTGGTGGGTTTTTTGCTTCCTTTGTTTATTTTTTATTATTTGTCTATTGTTTAGTTATTTTTTTCGGTACAATAAGTCTACCAAGATTCGGTAGGATTCAGTGGGCTTTGTCCCAGCTAAGATTTGGGTTCCATGGCGATTATGCTCGTGACATTAGTTAAGGTCCAAGGTGCAAGGATGGTGTGCTTCAATAGTAACTGTGGTATAAATCATGTGATGTTAGCTGCAGATTTCTATTTGCAACCTTTCTGATGGGAATCTAAGAGATGGCTTTTGCTATTGGGCTCTGGCTAGTTGGTTTTTGGTTTTCTTTGTTTAATTTTTTTTATTGCTTCTCTATTGCTTAGTTGGTTTTTCTGTACAATAATCCCTTACCAAGCTTTGGTAGGGTCCAGTAGGCTTTTTCCCAACTTGCGCACTCGGTACTCCTTATCTAGCCTAAAGAGGTGTGGTGGGTTATTGTCAAATGGACTCGACTTTCTAGTGACAGGATGAAACTAAGTGTCACCGGTCTTAAATCTTGTTGGCAACATGGTAAGAAAGCTTCATTATTTGTACAAATGCTTTGTATTCGAGTTAAATTTATGTTATTTCACCATTAAGCTAAAGCAAATAGAGTAACCAGTAGAGCATTATTTGCTAGTTTGTGTATGTTACAATATATAGATTTTGCGAATAATCCTCTTATTATTTCGGGACATTCTATTGTTCAGGCTCTATGTTTACCCCCTTGTTTTCTACAATTTCTACAAAAAAAAAAAAGTAGAGGAAAAGAGTTCCAATTTTCCATCTCTAATCTAACCATGCTCATAATTTTAGGACTCTAATTTTAAATGCACACTCTCTATTTTACAATCTACAATCCATGTTTTTTTTTTTTTGGTTCTTTTTTTTGAAGGAAAGAGGTCAAACTTGTATTAAAACTTAGCAAACAGTACACAAATAAGTCACTTCTCTGGGGTCGTCAAAAAGAATCATTATACATAGTATAAAACTATTCTAACAACAAGAAAAAGCTCACAGTACCCTTAATACACCCTCCTTCTAAAATTATGCACTTTTGTTAAAGCAAAAAATTCTAGCACTCTGAAGTGGACTAAATTTGATCAACAAAGCTATTAGTTTTTCTTTGCGACCCAAAAAATTCCATCAACAATGGGAGCAGAAAGTGAAAAATCACCCTCAACTCCCATTCCTAAGGCAGCCTAAGCCCTATGATACCCTAGGACCTAACCCACCCACTCCCAGCCTTGCAAAAAGCCATTCATCTACTAACAGGCCCAGATGGCCCGGTTGGTGAAAGCTGCCAAGATCCAGCCCCAAACACAGCCCAAATGGCCCAAGTGGTCCAACCGACCTTCCACAAGCAACCTAGAACGAAAACTGCTATGGGCACCCCAATAGGTTTAAGCCACCACCACCGACAAGTTCTGCCACCGTCGTAGAGCTCCAGCCTGCCAGAATTGATCATCACGATCAACAAAGCAAGTAGACCCACGCTCGCCAACAGAAAGAACCCGATCTCCGTCGTCCTTGACCTGATCTCCAATGTCCTGGACTCAAAAGCCAGCGATCTCTTTCGGTGGAAACCAAATGACTCGAGCTGACCACGGAGCCATATCCCAGAGTTTATCTGCCCTCAAAACAGTTGTAAAATCGCCCTAAGTCTGACCTCATAAGATCTCGGGCCATCACATCAAACGAGAGAAGATCGGGTAATCTATAAAACAGAAAACCAAGCCATCCATCACAAAACCATCCCCAAGCCGAACAGACTCCAAGACAAGAAGGAACAAAGCCCCAAGTGTTCACTAGCTGCCGACCATAATTGGAAGATTTATCGAAGGTTGTCGCCATCGAGTAAACCTTAGCAGAGCTAGGTAAAAAAACAGGGAATGTAGATTGTAAAATGGGAAATGTGAATTTCACTCCTCTTTCTATTTAACAAGTACAAGCTCAAATTTGCTAAACTCAGGTGGTGATACCACCACTGTATATAGGCCTCATCATATGGCCCTTGGGCCAAAGCCCGCCCTAAGCCCGACTGGCCCGGCCATTCCGTTAGGGCGGGTCGGCCCGACCCTTTCTAAAATATAGTAGGGTACGGGTCATACAAATGAAACCCGGCCCGATTGAGCTAGTAAGGACTAGGCCCAGCCCGACCTTAAAATCTCTGCCCTAAAAATTAATATTATATTTTTATTATTTTCTATTACAATATTACATTTGTACAAAAACTATAGAAGTTTTGATGAAGACATGAAGTATTTGAAATTATGAATCTGTCATTTTGGGTCTCTTAAATCGATTATGCCATTCTGGCTATTTAAGGCCCAAGCACCGAAGGTACAAAGCCCAAAATCCCAAAGTTACTTCGACAAGCTAAACCTAGACATCAAAAGCAAAACGCTGAAAGTCCCAAAACCTATCGTCCTATCCCACTATCGCCGAAAGTCTCTCACTCTCGCTCGTTCTCTTGAAGACTCGAACTGTCAAAGACCTAATCACTGAATCTGTCATTTTGGGTCTCTTAAATCGATTCTGCCATTCTGGCTATTTAAGGCCCAAACACCGAAGGTACAAAGCCCAAAATCTCAAAGTTACTTCGGCAAGCTAAACCTAGACGTCAAAAGCAAAACGCCGAAAGTCCCAAAACCTATTGTCCTATCCCACTATCGCCGAAAGTCTCTCACTCTCGCTCGTTCTCTCGAAGACTAGAACTGTCAAAGACCCAATCACTGAATCTGTCATTTTGGGTCTCTTAAATCTATTCTGCCATTCTGGCTATTTAAGGCCCAAACACCGAAGGTACAAAGCCCAAAATCCCAAAGTTACTTTGACAAGCTAAACCTAGACGTCAAAAGAAAAACGCCGAAAGTCCTAAAACCTATCATCCTATCCTACTATCGCCGAAAGTTTTTCACTCTCGCTCGTTTTCTCGATGACTGGAACTATCAAAGACCCAATCACTGAATCACCCAAACATAGCCGCCTCTCTTTCACAGAGTCTCTCTCAAACTTCTCAGCCGCCAGCCACCACTTCCAGCGGTTTCGGACCAGCTGCGAGTAGTCCTTCAGAGTCCAGACCAGCAAACCTATCTTCTCCACTGCAGATCGAGACTTATTCCACCCCAGCCTTGCGACGAGTCAGACCTCAGAGGCTCAGATTGAGACTTGTTTCGGTAGCAGTGCGACGAGTCGGACCTTAGAGGCTTAGATCGAGACTTGTTCCACCCCAGAGCGAGTCGGACCTCAGATCGAGGAGTAGACAGAATTGGCGATGTGAGCTTATGGAGTAGGCGACATCGGCCAGACGGTGTGGACGTCGTTCCCAGTCTTCATTATGCATCCACCGCAGACACAGAAGGTGAGGACCTTGATCTGGATTTTTGTTTGTTCTGGTCTTCTGGGTTTGAATCTCTCATTGAATCTCTCTCTCTCTCTCTTTCAATCTCACAGAGTCACAGTTCTTCCTTGATCAAGCACTCTCAGAGCGAAAACAAGACCGGTGATCTCTACTCGACTCAGAGCTATAAAAATGGGGACGGCGGGCTTATCCACTCGCCACTAGGTGAGGTTTTGATTCTATTCCTGTTCAGTGACTTCAGGTCTTCAGTCTTACACTTTGTGTCTTGGTGATGTCGGTGACTTGCTATGTATTGATTTGAGTAACTGAGACTCTGAGAGTATTGAGTAACTGACAGTTTGATAGATTACAATTTATATAAACTTATAAAGCAACGGGAAAAATCTCACAGACTCCCAAATTTTTGTTACTGTTACAACAAAAATAGATCCGTTGGGAACAGTTGATGTGTCTAGCCTTTACATAAACCTAAACATCCCTTTATTTTTTAGTGTTGATATTGAAATATGTTCTGAACTAAGTGGTGGTAAGAGTATGAATATTAGCTGAACTCTTCTTATATCTGATTACATTACAAATTTACAATTTAGCATCCTTACTGTTTGCTTTTCTGTGTGTTAAAACTTTATGACAGTGGAAGAAATGGAAGCAACAAGGAGGAGGAATTGTATTTTCTGTTTAGTGACTAGCTGTTGATTTTGTTATATCGGACTTCAAGTAAACTCTGAACTTTCTCCTAATAGTGTACTGTATGTACTTGTAACTTGTTGTATTGTTGGTGCACTTGGTTTTTTGTTAGCTTAATTCTCCTGATTGTGATAGAGGAAATGTTTGAGTCAGTAACCAGTCCCACGTTTGTTGCTTCCATAGACCCAAACCCAATACTGTTGACTGAAACAGCCCCACAAGCAGCCCCAGAAACAGCTTCTAAACCTCCTTTATCTAAAAAACAAACAAATAAAAAAGATTATGTTTGGTGCTTTTATGAAAAGATCGAAACTGTTGATGATAATGTTGTTGTGCAATATGCTAAATGTAGTGTGTGCGCTCAATTATTACTTCGTGGAGGAAAGAATGGAACTAGTCATTTACGTAGGCATTGGGAGAGTCATATAAGTAGTCAATCACTTGATATTAGGACTCAAATGCAATTAGGTTCATATTTAAGTGGGAATGTATTAAACTGGTCTTATAATAAAGATTGTGCTAGAAAAGAAGTAGTCGACTATGTCATTAGGGTTGAACAACCGTTTACATTTGTGGACAAACATGATTTTAAGGGATTGATTCAATGAGGTTTTGCACCTCAGTTTGTGGGATTATCAGCTTCTACCTGCAAAAGAGGTGTGATGAAGCTCTTTGCTGCAGGAAGAACTGAGTTGCTCAAAACTTTTGAAAGTTTTGAAGGTAAAATTTGTTTGACTTATGATTGCTGGTCATCCCATCAAAATATAGGATATATGTCGTTAACTACTCATTTTATCGATAAAAAATGGAATTGGAATAAAAGGATCATTACTTTTAAAATGATAGAGTTCCCACATACTGGTGAGTCACTTGCTAGTCATATAAATGAGGAGTTGATTTCTTGGCGCATTCATAGGAAAATATTTTCAATATCTTTAGATAATGTGACAAACAATGATGTTGTAGTTGAAATACTCCCTCGTTTTCTCATGCTCAATGCTGTACTTAAAAAGTTGTTTCATGTACAGTGTAGTGCTCACATTTTGAATTTGATTGTCCAAGATGGTTTGCATTTATTATCTCCAATTACGAATATAGTGCGTAGCATGAATTCATCAATTAAGAGGCATGAGTTGTGGGTTAATTGTTGTCGAGATTTGAATATGCCTAAGAGGAATATCAATAATGATGTTCTTCATAGGTGGAATTCCACCTATGATTTGCTGCAATTGGCTGAAAAGTATCAATTTGTTTTGAATCAATATGTTCAAAAACTAAATCAATCTAATCGTCATTCCACTTTGGCGCTTTCCACTGATGAAGACTGGTTAGTTGCTATAATTGTGTGTAGCTTTTTAAAATTTTTTATTTGTCAACAAAAACCTTGTGAGGTGTGTATTATCCAACCTCATGTCGTGTTATTTCTTGCTTAGTAAGTATCAATGCAGCTTTTAATAAATATGCTAAATATTCTGTAATTGCTGTTGCTTTGGTGGACATGAAGTCAAAATTTGCTAAGTATTGGAAAGCTTTTCCTCCTGTATTTTGTCTTGCTGTTGCTATGGGTCCTAGGTATAAGTTTTTCGCAATTAGCCAATGGATGAAAAGTATGAGTGTTGAAGATTGGGAAATTGAAACTGCAATCTCTAGTTTAAAACATCAATTGTTTGAATTGCACGAAGTGTACAAGGATAATGTGGTGAATGTGGTTCCAAACTCTAATATAAGCTCTAATTTACATACTTCTTCTTTTGATTCTATTGTCTTACCTAATGATGAAGATGAGGACTTTGCTGAGGAGGTCTTAAAAAAGGCTAAGACATCAACTTCTACTTCTACCTCTTCAAGTTCTGATTTATAATATTATATTGATATGCCTACACTTGAAGTTGCTGATGGATTTGAATTTAACCTTTTAGGTTGGTGGAGATCACATGAAAAAGTCTATCCCGTGCTTTCTTTAATAGCTTGTGACCTGCTATCTATTCCAGCTTCGACAATAGCTTCGAAAGCAGCTTTTAGTGCTGGTGGAAGAGTTGTATCAGAGAAGAGGGCAAGTCTGAGCCCGAACACAATTCAAGCACTGATTTGCTTGAAGGATTGGAAGCTGGCAGAAGTAAGGCAGCAAGACAAGTAGCAAGAAGAGCTCCGAGTTGAAGAGGAACATAATACTAAACTAGCAAGATCGGAATGGATGATTCTGCTTGAATGTGCTAATTCAAGGATAGAAGGGGTCAAGTCAATTGAGGATTAAGGAAAGGTGTGTGACTCTATTTTTTGGATTTGGTATGTTTTTTTTGTGTTAAAATTGAGGTTTCAATATACTTGTTTGCATTTATTGTTGAATTGAAATATATGTTGTCAAACTGAAAGTGAAAGTGAAGCATGTCCAAAAGCAAGTTTTTTTCCAGAGATATATGTCCAGCTGCATTTATATATGTTGCTGAATGTTTTTTGGATCTGGTATGTTTTGTTTGTGTTAAAATTGATGTTTCAATATACTTGTTTGCATTTGTTGCGGAACTGAAATATATGTCATTAAACTGAAAGTTGAAATGAAATATGTCTCTAGAAGCAAGTTTTTCCAGAAATATGTCTAGCTGCATTTATATATGTTGCTGAACTGAAATCCCACATAAATTAATTATATGGTTTTTCTTTGCAGGTTCTTTGTTTGGTTGCCATGAAAGATTACCACTTCTTGTGAATTGACGTAGACTTGATCAGTTTTTGTATCGAAGTGTCAAGCACTGCTTCAGTTTTTATAGCCTTGTTGGCTTAGTGCCTCTGTGCAAACCATGCTTCCGTAGTTCAGTTTTTGTATCAAAGACTACCACTTCTTGTGAATTGTTGAAGTCATGAAGACACGATCAAGATTACCACTTCTTGTGAATTGATGAAGTCATGAAGACATGATCAGTTTTTGTATCAAAGTGTCAAACATTGTTTCATCTTTTGTAGCCTCAGTGGCTAACTGACTTTGTGCAGTTTCATTTCAATTTTAAGTCTACTATATTTTTTTTGACAACATTCAAGTGAGATTTGTAGATATTTATAATTAAATCAGGTACTCAAATCCCAAGTATTCAGTTTCATATGTATATTTTTTCTTTTCTTTTGTCTTTTTCAGTTTGAGTCTATATAGTTAGTAAAATTGTGTTTTATGTGAGTTAAACAAAGGCCTGGCCCGACCCTATTGGAAAAGGACTAGCCCGGCCTTTGGGGAATGGGCCTTAAGGGCCGGTAAGGACTTACGTATTGAAGCCTCGGCCCGAGCCGACCCTAAGTGTAGCTGACTTGGTCAAAGCCCCGCCCGGTCCTACTCTAAGTCCTAAAATTTAAGATAGGGTTGGCCCTAACCCAGCCCATGCTGAAGCCTAACTGTATATGTAGCCGCCACTTGTTACTTTCACTAACTGTGGTTAAATAATTACAATAACTATCTATTTTTAATTTAATACAATTTTCTCTCACTAAGTTTCTTCAATATCTTTACTCTCTCATACTTTCCTTTCTCTCTCTACTGTTTTCTTCTTCTTTATCTTTGTTATTGATGAGAAAATTTTCTGAGTTCTACTCTTTCACTGCCTCTTTGAGTTTATTGTATTATGAACTTCAAGAAACTATCATTGCTAATATGGTATTCGTCTTTCTGGATTTCCCAAGTTTGGATTAGTGCACGAGACCAAAAAGTATGTGTATGAAGAAGAAGAAGATGACGACTTTGAGATCGTGTCGTTTCAGAAATCCGCCAACAAGGTTTTCTTCGGCGACAACACCCGGATTGATCCGCTTTTTTCGGGTCTTCTGCCGCAACCTTATAAGTCAATAGGATCTAAACGACACCGATGACGCCGTGCCGGTGTTGTCGTAGTCCACGTCCACCGGTTTCATCTCCTTCCCATTGCAATTTGCAAGAAGAGCAAGTCGACCGGAGAAACAGATAAACCAGACTCATCTCAAATGGTCTGAGATTTCTGGGTTTGCTTGATTGTGATTCAATCCAAAAGGAAAAAAGAAATCTTGATAAAAGCTTTACATCAATTACACAAAAATTAATAGAAAACTGTTCAATTTCAACATATGTGAGAAGTCTGGTGTTTGGACATCATCTTCAAATTGCTTTCCCTTTCATTGTTAGAAATGTTTCAACGCAATTTTGGTTTGGGTTTTCATGGAGAAAATCTTGTTGGAAGAGGCTGGGTATAACGTATAGCATTGAGGACTTTTGAAATGATGAAATAATTTGCATTACTTAAATCGAATCCCAAAACAGAGATCTCTACCTCTCTGGTATGTTTCTGGTTTGAATGGGGAAGGAAGAGAGACAGTATTGCCTTTATTAATACCAATTCTAAAAAATTAACCATAATTAGATTATGCAATATGTGTCAAATGTGTATGGACCACCTTTAGTAAGGTGGGGAGCAAATTTGAATCCCAATTTTAGACTATAATAAAAAAAATTTCTTCGCGATATATATACCTCCTAAAGTAAAGATTTTTGATTTGTTGCTCATCAGGAACCGTTTAAAAACAAGATACAGAATTAGGACTTATAATCCTAATGTTTCAGCTCTTTGTCCGTTTTGCTCTTCCTAGGTAGAGAATATCGACCATTTATTTATGCAGTGCCAGTTTGTCAAACAGGTTTGGCTTTCCTCTAACCTTCCAAGTCCTACTCTGTGGAATGATTCTTTCATTTCTTGGCTCCACTAGATTGCTACTTCTACTTAGAATCAAGTAGTACTAGCTAATAGTCTGTTACTTGCATGGTCAATTTGGCATACTCGGGAATAGGGTTGTCTTTCAGCAATTAGATCCTTCCCCAATTAAAACTGCATTTGGGGCTACTGTCTTGGGATCTAATTACTGCAAAGGCAACCCGCACTTTAGACCTCATCACATTTTTAAATCTCTTAACATTAAATGGCAACCTCCGGATTTGAATCAGGTCAAATTGAACTTTGATGGTTCTGTCCAGAATGGTACAGCCACCATTGGATTTGTTATTAGAAATTCTGATGGAAATCCATTGTTTGCTGCAAATAAGAAGCTAGGTCATACTGGAGTACTTGTAGCTGATGCCACTACCCTTAGAGAAGGTCTGCATACGGCTCTTCTACACCAGCATCAGCATATCTTAGTCGAAGGTGATTCAAAGTTGTTAATTGATTGCCTTTATGGAAAATCTGAAGTGGCATGGCGAATCAAAACCCTAGTGGAGGATATTAAGCTATTGGCTCAATAATTCCAATCCATATATCGCGAAGCAAATTTTGTTGCTAATTGTCTCGCTGCGTTAGCTCATCAATCCTGCCGTTTGGTTTTTTTGCTTGCCCCTCTCAGTGTCCCCAGCGTTCCATTTGGATTAGCTGGAAAGGGACGTAGATCGTGAGTTTGTTTTGTAGTTGTTTGCTTTTTCCTGTCATCGAAAAACAAAAAAAAAAGAGTTCTCAAAGGGTTTGTTAGTGTAAAGCATGATTACAGCTAAACCTCTCGAGTGTTATAAGAGTGGGACTTTATCAATTTTTTTACAATAACAATCGATGTTATTTAATAGTAGAGGTATAGTAAAATAAAAGTTTACTTAGTATTTTTTTATGAATTTTGTCTAAATTGTATGTACCATATCAATCGTAGAACAATATGAGATCATTCTGAGAAAAAGTATAGAATACTTGATAAACTAGTTAAATTTTGGTTTCAACAATACGAAGTCCATGTTGACGAGTTGGCAGGATTCGAACCCTGGGTGTGGAGTTCCACACTTGGAGACTCTCCATATTTTCTTTTCAACTCCCTACCCATTAATTGCATCGTTGATCAATTTGCCAACCAAAATTGATCATCAAGACCCAGGATAACAACAAATAGCAAAAGAGTTATTTCAGGCAATCTTTCTTCAAAATGGAATTAATCAAAACTTGAAAGAAAGCTGAGAACTGGCCGCCATGTAAGTTGAGATTGCGGCCAAAGAGTTGAAGATGATTATTAGTATTCGGCATAATCCAAACCATAATGAACATTAGGTGGATACAATAATGCTGTTAGTCCACTTAAGCACCATCTGAAACGATAAAGTAGAGGATCTCCTGCTCACACCTCACCAGAAAAAGTTGCGCGTTTTGCGTTTTGTCGATTCCAATAAGTGTTTTTCTTTTCTTGGTTCAATTCAATTATATTCAACGATCAAAACGCACCCCTGTGTTTTTGGCTTTGGTGCAAATTCTAGCTACTCCCTTTACAGCTGTTTGATAGTGATGAAATGCTTGGTCAAATGTCTGAATTGAAAGGAACTATATGCTTGGTCAAATGTCTGAATTGAAAGGAACTATATGCTTGAATCAAGGTTCTAGTTCAGCCAACCCACCTTGGATCTTCATGAGAAGGCCAACAAATTCTTTCGGATACAATCAATGCATGTAATATGGACGTTCATTTTCCTTAAAGGGAAAGAGAAACATACTGATATTCGGTTTAATCTCCGGCTTGTTGGAGAGTAACATGAGTCTTCATCTTCGCTTACACCGACAACACTATTGATTTAATTCAAATGTGATGTAGGCAACCTTAAAGTAAATGATAGATGAAAAATGATTAAATTTTAATCCGGAATATGGTCTACTTCATGTTGTGGTTATCGGTACATAGCAAGATAGAAAATGGAGGATGGTCAATGAAATAGAAGTCTCACAATTTGGTACAGATAATAAGCCACGGTTTCTTAATTTGGTCCCCTTCTTAGGGACGCGCGCCAACTCTGCTGTGGGAAGGAAACATAGAACACCAGTACACGCTTTTCCTTTCTGTCCATTGTTGCTTCTTGCTGCACATGCTCCTTTTGGACAATGTGTAGGTAAAATTGGTCCAAGGAAAGGCCCATCTCCAACCCTGGGCTGAGGTCTGCTTTTAGCCCCACAGTGCCCAAATTTCATTCTTATGGAAAACTTTAAAAGTAATTAATAGGGATATCTTCACAAATGGTATATGAACTTTAAGTCATTCGACACTTTGGTGTACAAACTTTCATAACTATCAGAACGGTGTATCAAGTTTGCTTCAATATTTCATTTTGGTGTACGCCGTTAAATTTTCCGTTATCTTTGCCAAAAAAAAAATTTCTGTTATCTTTACTATAGGTTTGTCGATTGTTTTTTTTTTTGGCAAAGATAACGGAAAATTTAACGGCGTACACCAAAATGAAAGATTGAAGCAAACTTGATACACCGTTCTGATAGCTATGAAAGTTGGTACACCAAAGTGTAGAATTGCCTAAAGTTCATACACCATTTGTGATGTTTTCCCTAATTAATATTTTGATAGAGAAAGAAGTTTTAAGGTACATCAATGTAATGAATGATTACTGTTCTATAGTAATACCGCATAGAATTTACACAAAATGACCTCATGGATAATTTTTCTGAGACAAATGCTTTATTTTTTTTTTTAACATAGAAGTTGAATTCATTAGATCAACAACAAAAGGTTGTAGTCTACCAAAACTTACATAAGAAATCCTGTAAAAGCCGGAGTAACCTACCTAAGCTAAAGAAAACAATTAAAGATCATTGAGACACTCACATTTAAGCGAGTCTATACAAAAATGAAAAACCTTGCCTCATACGGAAAAGAAATCATTCAACTAGCCCCCACTTGCCAATCACTCAATTGTGGTACAAGAAAGACACTAGAAATGTCATAGAAGACTCATAGAAGTTAATCCAACCTCACACAGGCTCATACCCTACTACACTAGGGGTTGCCTTGACACCTCAACCCAAACTCGTAGGCCAAAACCCAAATTAATACTTGCCTAGCAGGAAGAGTCCCTTGCCCCATCAGCCCAAGGTTAAGCCAGGCCCAAACCCAAGCCAACATAGGAGGAGCATCACTACTTGCTGCTCTTTTGTCGCCACCGCCGTCCTGTCTTCCGGCGGCGCACAGTTCAAATAGCTTTGGCGGCCTGCTTTTCCAACCGTGCATCACCATCTCGAGCAAAGACCGCTGAAGACTTTGCCTGCTACACCCCTTGATCGCCGAACATAGCGCGACCCTAGCCTCCTTGCAGTAGATACCCGCGCAGCAGGCTGGAAATCTACACACAGCCGAAACCGGTGAAGCAAGCCTCGTCTAAGCTGGTAGAATCAAACACACATGTCACGCCCCTAATTTTGAATAACAATTTCAAATCCGAAACGTGAATTAAATAACTCACTCGAAAACATCCAGAATTATTATTTTGTTTTTTTTTAAAACAAATACAAACACTCGCCACTGGAATATAAAATTCCAAGATCCTCGAGTTAATTGTTACAATTCACATACAATGTAAATTGTAAAGCTCTAAATGAGCATAACAAACCTCACAGAAGAAAAGCGAATAAAATAAATGTTGTCACTCTAAACAGCTCGATCACCACCTTGATTCTCCTGACTTGCAGGATTATCCGCTACACCGTTTGAATAGTATACCGGGATTGCAACAACACGAAACCCAGCAAGCTTTTGAAAGCCCGTATGAGTAAATAGAAATAAACAGTAAATCAACAACTTTTTACCCAAAATAATCTCAACTCAACCAACACATTCAACCACATTTTCAAAAGTGTATTCATGATCACGAGTAATCCAACTCACAGCTTTCATGTCATACAATGGCAGACAGACTAGAGCTCTAACTGATTGTATCCACTAACCCGGCCAAAGGCGTGGAGTTCTGATTTTTCTGCCCACGATCATATTTGATCCACGATCCCCAACTCGAAAGTTTTTGGATCCATGGTATAAATACCAAAACATTTAAAGGAGTCACACTAGACCCAAAATGTTAAATGTCACACGTTACACAATACTTTTCAAAACAGATATTTATTTCCATAAAACCTTTTTCATTTCAATCACAATATAAATAAGGGAATTAACGACATTTGGTTCGTAATATGAACCATGTGAAATTTACTCACCTCTTATCCCTGCTGCGTCTTCTAAAAAGGTAAAATCACAATATTCCAATCGCTCTTCAAATCCAATAGTTAAGTACATAATCAAGTACCGTATTTACTTAGCAAACGAAACATGAAATAAACTTAAATGATGATCAAACGGTTGAATTCTAGAATAAAGGCGATCCAACGGTTAGATCAAATTTAAACGATGATCCAATGGTCGGATCCTCACGGATCGCCTTGGAAACATACTAGCAAAGTTATATGAAAATCCGACAGACGAATTCTCATGAATCGCCTCCCGAATCACTGTTTTACAATTATACCAAAATTCAACAGTTGGATATTCGCCCATGACCACACAAATTCATCTAGACAATCATACGATCAACATATCAAAATTTGAAGCAAAACCGACAGTCAGATTCTCAAATATCACGAACCGAAGATAAAACGTCAAAAGATTAAATAGGAGCGTAAAAACCTAAATTGACTATTTATCAACTTTTTCTAACATGACCGTGCTATATATCAAAATGCTCGTATGGATGCCATTACCTTTTCAGAGGTAACCCTGGTATCTCCTGGAACACATCAGCTTATTCTGAAACTACAAGAATTCCTGTAATCCTAAAAACACTACTCCCTGATTCAATATGAGCTAAAATCCCTGCCCTTATGGAGATGTCAGACTTCAGACAGCGGTAATGAAACACTGGTTGTCTAGGAACATGGAAAGACACAATCATCCTAACGCAATCAATCACTGTATGGTTCAGGCTCAACCAATCCATACCCAAAATCACATCATATATGTGATCCAGAAGCACAATCAAAGAAGCAGTAAACTCTCTATCACAAATCCCAATAGGGCAATCATCACAAAACACACCAAGCTCAAGAGAGATGCAAAGAGGCGATGTAACACACAAAGATCTAACAAGTGGTGTAGCAGTCAATCCTAAAACATCTACCACAGAACTAGATATGAAGGAGTGGGAGGCTCCTGTATCAAACAATACTTTAGCTAGATAGTTATAAACAGATAGAGTACCTTCCACCCCAAGGACGATATGGGGATGATTAGAAGGAGGAGGACAACCCAAAACTGAGGAGGATCGGCCCGTGCAACACCGGCAAGGCCGAGATCTGATCGGGTCGGCTTCGTTCGGCTAGGCGTCTTCGATCCGGGTCTGAGGGCAGTGGCTCAACAAATTGGCGGCAGGGGGCGGCTAGGCGTGGTGCAACAAGCAAGGGGGAGCCCGGGTCCAGGGCCGGAGAGGGAGGAAAATTGTGGGTCGGGTCGGGTCTGACCCCACGTGGCTGAGGCCGAGAGAGAGAATCCCCCGGGGGGGGGGGGGGGGGGGGGGGGCTGAGGGCTAAAATGCAAAAATTGAATTTTTTTGTCCTTAATGAATCAATTCAGTTTTTTGCTATTTATAGAAAATTTTCAATTTTCAGATATTCATGACTTATTCATACGAACTCCGAATATTACGTTCTATATATGTACGAACTCGTATTGATGAGCTCTACAACTTTTATGAAGAAAGTTTTCCCAAATTATGAATGTATAAAAAGTCGATTTTCACGACCCCCTAAATAACGTTTGTTTTCGAAAATAAAATCATTCGAAACCAATTTTCTCAAACCACGACTAACGAATTTATCCCGAATATCATAATTCAAATAATAGAACAATTATTGAATTACATAAATTTATTATATGAAAATTTGGGTCTTTACAGTCTACCCTCTTTAAAGGAATTTCGTCCCAAAATTCAAGCACGTTCGTTGACAAAAAGCTGTGGATAGTTTTTCCTCATGTCAGACACTAACTCCCATGATGCATCACCTTCATCATGATGACTCCACAACACCTTGACCAACTCCACTTCCTTCTTTTGAAGCTGCTTTGTTGACCTGTCACGCCCCAAATTTTAGAATAACAATTCAAAATCCGAAACATGAAAATACTACAACTCAAAATAATCATCCTGAAAATTTCTTTTCTTAACATACTAGCCACATGAAATAATTTCAAACCGAATTTAGTCTCGGTTAATAATTACAACTCAAATCCAAAATGTAATGTAAAGCTCAAATTGAGCATACACACCTCACAACTAAATAAATAACAAAACTACTGAAACACCTAAGCAGCTCGGTCACCTCCCTGGTTATCCTGACCTGCAGGAATATCCGCTACACCATTGAATAGTGTACCGGGATTGCAACAACACAAAACCCGGTAAGCTTATGAAAGCTTGTATGAGTAAAAGAAAGAACTGTTACTTAATTTAATCTCATTTATTCCCACACACAGCAACACCCAATAATTTCCACCTATGCAAGTACTAACAATCTCAATCACACACCGATTCAATATATCACAACAAACCAATCTCACAACTTTCTTCACAACTCACAATCTCAATCACACACCAATTCAATATATGAAGACAAACCAACTCACAAATTTATTCACAACTCTCATCATCGTATTTATAAAAAATACGGTATTTGACAGACTAGAGCTCTAACTGAATCGTAGCCCGTCACCTGGCCTAGGTTTTGGCATCCGACATATTTATCTATTATTGTATTTCATCAATATGTATACCTATATACATATTTAGAACGTCCAATAATTCCACATACTCAACCAATCGTATCCCATCATCCATACTAGGATTAGAGCGTCCGATTACCCACACCGGTCATTACGTCGACCATAAACCCATAAATGAACACAACATAAAATATCACATACTGAAATCAACCCAACCAAGATACACCATATTATTATGGAATTACACAAATTGAAATAAAATCAATTCATCAATTCTACTCAATCATATCATCACACAACAATCCACTCATCAATATATATTTTCCACGTAAATATATATATACGTAATCATCCACTCAGGAATGACCACTAATACCATCTATAGTTCACACAAGAAAATTATGAAATTCATTTGTATAGTTAAAATTCATTTTACTTACCTATGGACCGTGGTGATTCAAGTCCATGAAATTTTAAAACAAATATTTAATCCGCAAATATTTTTCACACAATTACCAAAAATAAATAAATTAAAATGCTCGGTTCGTAATATGAACCACGTGAGTTTAACTCACCTCGAAACTCCTGCTGCGTCTTCAATATAATTATAATTATAATTACGCCGAATAGCCCACTCAAATAAAATCCGTCAATCACCTAATCAAATGTGATTCGAATTTAGCCAACAATTTCAACACATAATTTAACTACCATTTAACGGCCGGATTCTTATTTACATTAAAATCCGTCGAGCGGTTTCTCACGAATCGCTCCCCTAATTACCGTTTTTCTCATATACGAAGATCCAACAGTCGGATCTTCGCCCATGACCACACAAAGCCTCTGGGACAGTCATATTATCATCATAACAAATTTACAAGTTCATCCGACGGTCACAAATTCACAGATCAAAAATCTAACGATCAGAATCGATCGAAATCACAAAATTCATAACTAATTCATATGATATCCGAAAAATGCGTATAATAAGCCGAAATGATCGTATCGAAACATAGAAACACAAAATGGACAGAAACCAAATTTTAGACCTCCGGAGGTGGCCGGAAAAGGCCGCCGGAGTTAGGGACAGAGCCGTCACCGACCACCGCCAATGGTGTCGGGGCCGAGCTTGTCGCCTTCATTTCATCATTCTGAGCAACTCTCATAACTAGCACAAGACCTAAAAATAACCGGAAGGGATCGAAATTACATATTTACAGTCGGCGGCCGGAAAAAATGCAGAAACCGGCGAGCTTGAAAACGACGTGAAAACTGCAACCTCAGGCCCCGATCCCTTCTGGAAACTTGTTCAGAACTTCCTTGCGAACTCAACAAGCCAAGAATCGCAAGAAACGATCGTGTATAGCTCGAGATATCTTGATCGAAAGTTTCGGTGTTTCGATCCGTTCGGGTCGAGCTCCGGCGAACGTGAAAATGTTCGACCCAGTTCCGGTCCTTCTTGGTGCTTGTAGAGGAAGTTGAGGCGAGCTCAATGAGCCAAGAATCAAGTGAAATGGTGGAGTGTAGCTCGAGATATCAAGATCGAACCGAAAATGGTGGTTTTCGGTTCGGGCCTTGCCGTCGCCGCCACAGGCTGCACCGCCTTGTGAAACTGCCTCCGGGAGCTAGAGCAGCTCGAGACGAACGCCTGAGACTTGGTTTGAGGTCGAGAGGTGGTCTGTGGAGGGAGAACAATTAAGGAGAAGTTTTCTCACTAATTCGGTCGAGAGAGAGGACGATGCGAGCTGAGAGAGAAAGCTCAGTTTTTTTTTCTTTCCAGAAAAAGGAAGAAGAAGAGGAAGAGAGGAACCGGTAGAAAAAATTTAGGGTTTCCCAAAATTTTTCTATATATACATGTTTCGGAAAAATTCGAAATTGGATAACTAATTCAGAAAAAATCCGATCTTCGTGTTCCGCACGTGTACGGACTCGTATCGACGAGCTCTACAACTTTCATGAAGGAAGTTTCTCCAAATTTCGTACGTAGAAAAAGTCAATTTCTCAAACCGAGTATTTCGAGCTTTTCGTTAAAAATAATTGTTTCGAAACTTCGATAATTGTAAAAATGAATTATTATCGAACATAAATCGTGAAATCGCATAATAATCATTCGATACAATTACTCGAATTTAAAATGAAATTTGCAGGTATTACATGACCGATCCATGATACGTACAGGTTCAACCACGAAGGTCACATTCCCTCTAACATCTATCGTACCATGATCAATCACGTGAGACTCATCTCGGATATACTTCCTGAGCATAGACACATGGGACACATTGTGTACGCCATACATGCTAACAGGTAGAGTAAGTCGATATGCCAAATCACCGACCGTTTCCAAAATTTCAAAAGGTCCCACGTATCTTGGTGCCAGCTTCCCATTCTTGCCGAATCTCACCACACCTTTCATAGTTGAGACTTTCAAGAACACGTGACCACCCACTTCGAACTCAACTGGTCTTCTCTTCAAATTGGCATAACTCTTCTGCCTACTTTGTGCTGTTCGGATCCTATCCCGAATAACAGTGACTTTCTCTGTAGTCTCCTGTACAATCTCGGGATCGAAGAGCCTTTTATCCCATGTTTCCGCCTAACAGATAGGAGTCCTACATGGCTACCATAAAGAGCCTTATATGGAGCCATACTGATACTGGAGTGATGGCTGTTGTTGTAGGCAAACTCTACCAATGGCAGATGATCAGCCCAACTCCCCTTGAAGTCTAGTACACAAGCTCTAAGCATGTCCTCCATCACCTGATTCACTCTCTCGGTTTGCCCATCTGTCTGTGGATGAAAGGCAATGCTCATAACTAATGATGTGCCAAATGGCTTATGGAATCTGCGCCAAAATTCCGAAGTGAAACGAGCATCCATATCCGAAACAATCGTTACGGGTACACCATGAAGCTTTACTGTCTCATTCAGATACAACTTACACAATGCATCGCCTGAGTAAGTCTTCACCATGGGTAGAAAGTGTGTTAACTTTGTCAATCGGTCAACAATCACCCAAATCGAGTCATAACTTTGCCTGGACCTAGGCAATCCAGTCACAAAGTCCATGGAGATATCCTCCCATTTCCAAACAGGAACCGGTAAGGGTTTCAGCATCCCTGCGGGCCTCTGATACTCTGCCTTCACTTGTTGACATATAAGACACTTCGACACATGTTCTGCCACATCCCTCTTCATTCCATTCCACCAAAACTGTCTTCGTAGATCCATATACATTTTGGTACCCCCTGGATGTATTGTGTATCGAGATCTATGCTTCTCTCATGACCTCCTCCTTGAGGTTATCAACACTCGGAACATACAGTCTCCCTCGAAATCTTAACCCTCCATCTACCCCAATAGCCCACTCAGAAGGGCCCTCCATATTCAGATGAGCAGCCATCTTAGCAATCTTCGCCTGAGCAAACTCATCAAGCATTTGCCCCTGAATGATCCTGGGAATCAAGGTAGCCTGCAAGGTAATACTACCGAGGAAGATTCCCTATCCTGTTCCTGTTGGCATAAGGTCAAATTCGGATGCAGCCTCTAACATGAGCCACTCCTGTACCATAAGAGATGTCATGAATACTCAGGGTTTTCTGCTTAAGGCATCCGCTACTACATTGGCCTTTCCGGGATGATACTCTAAAGTGAAATCGTAATCCTTAATAAGCTTCATCCATCTCCTCTGCCTCATGTTCAACTCTTTCTGGGAGAATAGATACTTCAAACTCTTATGATCAGAAAAGAGTTCAAACTTCTCACAATAAAGATAATGCTTCCAAATCTTGAAGGCAAAAACTACCGTCGCTAGCTCTAGATCATGAGTCGGGTAATTCCGCTCATGCACCTTCAACTGTCTAGAACCATATGTGACAACACCACCATTCTGCATCAACATACAACCTAAACCCTGATGAGATGCATCCCTGTAGATAACTCGACCGCCACCACTAGTAGGGATGGTCAACACTGGAGCAGTGCCCAACCTAGTCTTCAACTCATCAAAAGCGTTCTCACATTCTTAAGTCCAGACAAACTGGGCGTCTTTCCAATGAATCGCCTATAATACCCTGCCAATCTGAGGAAGCTACGAATCTTTGTAACGATAGTGGGGCGACTTCAACTCATCACCGCTTCAACCTTCGAAGGATCCACAGAAACTCCATCCCTTGAAACTACATGACCAAGAAACTTGAGTTCCTTCTGCCAAAAATCGCACTTCTCAAACTTGGCAAACAATTTCTTCTCTCTCAACATCTGTAGCACAATCTACAAATGATTCTCATACTCATCAGACGACCTTGAATAAATCAAGATATCGTCAACGAACACTATAATAAACTTATCCAAATAAGTACTGAATGTGTGGTTCATCAAGTCCATGAATGTTGCAGGTTGCATTAGTTAGACCAAAAGGCATGACAAGGAACTCAAAATGTTCATACCTAGTCATCAATCCTAGGTAAGGGATACCTGTTCTTGATGGTCATTTTATTCAGTTGCCGATAATCCACACATAACTGAAATGAATTATCATTTTTCTTCAGAAATAGTACTGGTGTGCCCCACGGTGAAACACTCGCCTGTATAAACCCTTGTGCAAGTAATCCTCAATCTGAACCTTCAATTCCTGAAGTTCAGCTGGAGCCATCCGATAAGATGCTTTTGATACAGGGGATGTACCTGGTATTACATCAATGGAGAAATCCATTACCTTTTCAGAGGTAACCCTGGTATCTCCTGGAACACATCAGCTTATTCTGAAACTACAAGAATTCCTGTAATCCTAAAAGCACTACTCCCTGATTCAATATGAGCTAAAATCCCTGCCCTTATGGAGATGTCAGACTTCAGACAGCGGTAATGAAACACTGGTTGTCCAGGAACATGGAAAGACACAATCATCCTAACGCAATCAATCACTGTATGGTTCAGGCTCAACTAATCCATACCCAAAATCACATCATATATGTGATCCAGAAGCACAATCAAAGAAGCAGTAAACTCTCTATCACAAATCCCAATAGGGCAATCATCACAAAACACACCAAGCTCAAGAGAGATGCAAAGAGGCGATGTAACACACAAAGATCTAACAAGTGGTGTAGCAGTCAATCCAAAAACATCTACCACATAACTAGATATGAAGGAGTGGGAGGCTCCTGTATCAAACAATACTCTAGCTAGATAGTTATAAACAGATAGAGTACCTTCCACCCCAGTGCCTCTTCGGCCAATAGCGAAGACTCTTGCAGGTGCAGGTGGGAGTTGCCTCTGCTGGTTTCCTTGAACCCTATTCTGAGGTTGGGTACAGTCTTTAGCTAAATGCCCTTCTAACCCACATTTGTAGCATGCCCTACTCTTCGGTTTAGTGCATCCTCTGGAGATATGACCTGTCTCCCCACAATTATAACAAATTACTAGCGTGGTTGGTGCTGCCCTGGCTAGAGCCTGGTGAAGATAGGCTGCCCTAGCTGGAGCCTGCCGATGATAAGCTGCCCTAGCTGGAGCCTGTTGGTGAAATATGGTCTGTTGCCTCTTCCAGGGCCCACCCTGATGTCTCGTCGAACTACTGCTCCTTGCTATAGCCTTCCCTTTGTCTCGAAAGTCTCTAGCAGCTATCTGGTCAATCCGATGAGGTGGGTTCGCCTATTCTAGTACCATTGCCTTTACCGCCATTTGTTTGCCGCCATTTGTGCCACAGTTACCAAATTAAACGACGCTACTATAACTCGAAGGTTCTCGTCCAGCCCTCGCAGGAAGTGCATAGCCAACCTTTCTGCATCCTATAGTTGTACGAGCGATACATCGAGAGAACTCTGCCCGGTAATCCCAAACAGTCATATTCCCTGAGTCAACCCTAGAAACTCCTTCTCCAAGTGTTCCACAATAGATCTAGGAAAGTACTTTTCCTTGAAGCGCCTCTTGAATCCCACCCAGGACATGGCAGTCACGTCCTCACTCCTCTCAATGAAATCCCACCAAACACGTGCCTCATCTTGCAGCATGAAGGTGGCAACATCCTTCTTCTCAACACCAGTGCAGATGGCCATCCTAAAACAGTTCTACATATTCCTGGCCCACTGATCAGCCTCTAAATGATCGGTACCACCCTTAAAAGGGACAACTCCAAGCTTGGTGACCTCCTTGACCAACCTTGCCAGATGTAAAACATCCACCGGTGGAGCAGGTGGTTCGACTAGTGGTACCTCCTCCTCGCCCTCGTACATCTCAACAGGAGGAACTCTACCTCTACCTCGGCCTCGGCCTCTACCTCTACCGCGGCCTCTGCCTCGGCCTCTACCTTCGCCTCCCACCAAATCCATTTCCTAATGAGCATAGCATTCCTGGTTAATACTTGTATAATACTTAAACAAAGCATAAGTCAAATACAAGTCCATATTAACCGAGCTACTAACACGTCAAGGGTCATTCAAAACTCCAAACATGACCTAATGTCCTAGACGACTCCTAAGGCTCTTACATACCCAATGATGTTGCCAATACTGAAGAGCGCTCGATGGGGATCTGCTGTAGACATGCCATCACCCAGAAAGTATTTATGTATCACAAAATATGTACCTTACACTTTGATACCAAACTGTCACACTCCGAATTTTGAATAACAATTTCAAATCCGAAACGTGAATTAAATAACTCACTCGAAAACATCCAGAATTATTATTTTGTTTTTATTTAAACAAATACAAACACTCGCCATTCGGATATAAAATTCCAAGATCCTCGAGTTAATTATAACAATTCACACACAACGTAAATTGTAAAGCTCTAAATAAGCATAACAAACCTCACAAAAGAAAAACGAATAAAATAAATGCTGTCATTCTAAACAGCTCGATCAGCACCTTGATTCTCTTGACCTGCAGGATTATCTGCTACACCGTTTGAATAGTGTACCAGAATTGCAATAACACAAAACCCGGTAAGCTTTTGAAAGCCCGTATGAGTAAATAGAAATAAACAGTAAATCAACAACTTTTTACCCAAAACAATCTCAACTTAACCAACACATTCAACCTCATTTTCAAAAGTGTACTCTTGATTACGAGTAATCCAACTAGCTGCTTTCATGTCATTCAATGGCAGACATACTAGAGCTCTAACTGATTGTATCCACTAACCCGGCCAAAGGCGTGGAGTTCCGATTTTTCTACCCACGATCATATTTGATCCACAATCCCCAAGTCGTAAGTCTTTGATCCACGGTATAAATACCAAAACATTTAAAGGAGTCACACTAGACCCAAAATGTTAAATGTCACACATTACACAATACTTTTCAAAACAAATATTTATTTCTATAAAACAATTTTCATTTTAATCACAATATAAATAAGGGAATTATTGACATTTGGTTCGTAATATGAACCATGTGAGATTTACTCACCTCTTATCCCGTTGCGTCTTCTAAAAAGGCAAAATCACAATAATGCAATCGCTCTTCAAATCCGACAGTTAAGTACCTAATGAAGTACCGTCTTTACTTAGCAAACGAAACATGAAATAAACTTAAATGACAACTGTCACGCCCCGAATTTTATGAATAACAATTCATAATCCGAAACATGAAAATTTTTCTTTTCTTAACACACTCACCACACGAAATAAAATCAAACCGACTTAGTCTCGGTTAATTATTACAACACAAATCCAAAATGTAATGTAAAGCTCTAAATGAGCATATACACACACCTCACAACTAAATAAATAACAAAACTGCTGTAACACCTAAGCAGCTCGGTCACCTCCCTGGTTATCCTGACCTGCAGGAATATCCGCTACACCATTGAATAGTGTACCGGGATTGCAACAACACAAAACCCGGTAAGCTTATGAAACCTTGTATGAGTAAAAGAAGGAACTGTTACTTAATTTAAACTCATTTATTCCCACACACCGCAACACTCAATTATTTCCACATATACAAATAATAACAATCTCAATCAACACCAATTCAATATAACAAGTCAACTCCACTCACTACTTTCCCCACAACTCTCTACATCGTATTTATAAAAATACAGTACTTGACAGACTAGAGCTCTAACTGAATCGTAGCCCGTCACCTGGCCTAGGTTATGGCATCCGACATATTAATCAATTATTGTATTTCATCAATATGTATACCTATATACATATTTAGAACGTCCAATAATTCCACATACTCAACCAATCGTATCCCATCATCCACACTAGGATTAGAGCGTCCGATTACGCACACCGGTCATTACGTTAACCCTAAACCCATAAATGAACCCAACATAAAACATCACATACTGAAATCAACCCAATCCAAGATACATCATATTACTATGGAATTACACAATTGTAATGAAATCAACTCATCAATTCAACTCAATCATATAATAAATCAAACAATCCACTCATCAATATATATTTTCCACGTAAATATATATATACGTAATCATCCACTCAGGAATGACCACTAATATCATCTATAGTTCACACAAGAAAATTATGAAATTCATTTGTATAGTAAAAATTCATTTTACTTACCTATGGACCGTGGTAATTCAAGTCCATGAAATTTTAAAACAAATATTTAATCCGCAAATATTTTTCACACAATCACCAAAAATAAATAAATTAAAATGCTCGGTTCGTAATATGAACCACGTGAGTTTTACTCACCTCGAACTCCTGCTGCGTCTTCAATATATATATAACTCACAATAATCCAATGCTCGTCAACTCAAGCCGTCAAGTACCTAATCAAGTACGGTCTTTACTTAGCAACGAAGCATGAAATAAACCTAATTGATGATCCAACGGTCGGATTTCTAAAATAAAGATAATCCAACGGTTAGATCCTCACGGATTGCCCATGGAAACATCCTATCAAAATTATACGACAATCCGATGGACGGATCTTCGTTAATCGCCTCCCGAATCACTATTTTATAATTATACGAAGATCCAAAAGTCGGATTTTCGCCCGTGACCACACAAAGTCATCGGGACAGTCATATGAACATCATAATAAAATTTGAAGTAAAACCGATGGTCTGATCTTCGTAAATCTCAAACCGAAGGTAAATTGTAAAACCGTAAATAGTAACGTTAAAACAGAAATTGACTATTTATCAACTTTTTCTAACATGACCAAGTTATATCTCAAAACGCTCGTATGGATGCATAGATCATCGTCCAGATAATAAAAACTCAAAATTCGGTCCGACGCGCCGCCACACGCGGCGGTCAGACGGTGGTCAACGCGGCGGTCAACCACCTCCGATGCAAAAGTCGTCAACTACAAACTTCTTCAAAATGAAATTTTGAACAACTTTAATACCTGACTTTTTCGGAGATGAGGTCTGGATCGTCCTAGATCGGGCTTTGAAGTTGGATTAATCTCGGCCCTCTGATCAGTCTCCAGATCGAATCAGGGACGTCGAAATCTTCAACTCTTGATCTACCACTCTACACTCAAAATCGTGATGCAAGCTATATATGGGGATGATCAGAAGGAAGAGCACGTCACGAAAATGGGGACGATCGGCCCGTGCACCGCCGGAAAAATGGTTTTCCGGCCGGGTCGGGTTTGCGTTTCGGAGAGGCGCTTCGATCCAGGCCTAGGAGCGGCGGCTGGGCTTGGAGACGGCGGGGATCGACCAGGCGTGAGGCGGCGAAGCGGGAGGGAGCCAGGTCCGGCGGCGGCGCGGTCGGGAGGCCCGACTTCCAGTCGGGTCGGGTCACCGGGTCTGAAGGCACAGTGACCAGACCGAGAGAGAGAGACGGGGGACTGATGTGCAAAAATGAGATTTTTTCGTCCTTCACAACAAACTCAGATTTTTCCACTATTTATAGAAAAATTCTGATTTTCAAATATTCATAACTTAATCATACGAACTCCGAATAATACGTTCCACATATGCACGGACTCGTATCGACGAGCTCTACAACTTTCATGAAGGAAGTTTTCCCAAATTTTGAACGTATAAAAAGTCGATTTTCACGACCCCTTAAATAACGTTCGTTTTTGAAAATAAAATCATTCGGAACCAATTCTCTCAACCCACGACAATCCAATTAATCCCAAATATCACAATTCTATTAATATAACAATTATTGAATTACATAAATTTATTGTATGAAAATCTGGGTCTTCACAACAATCCAACTGTAGGATTCTAAAATAAAGACGATCCCAATGGTCAGATTCTAAAATAAAGACGATCCAACGGTCGGATCGAATTTAAACGATGATCCAACAGTCGAATCCTCACGGATCACCCTTGAAAACATCCTACCAAAATTATATGAAAATCCGACGAACGGATCGCCTCCGGAATCACTGTTTTACAATTATACGAAAGTCCAACGATCGGATCTTTGTCCACGACCACACAAAGTCATCGGACAGTCATACGATCATCATATATAAATTTGAAGCAAAACCGACAGTCAGATTCTCAAAACGTTAAATAGGAGCGTAAAAAACTTAAATTGACTATTTATCAACTTTTTCTAACATGACCATATTATATATCAAAACGCTCATATGAATGCATAGATCATCGCCTAAATATTGAATCGTAGAGGTCAGACGGCTGTTAACGCGGCGGTCAACCACCTCAGATGCTAAAGTTGTCAACTACAAACTTCTTCAAAATCAAAGGGTGATCAACTTTCATACCTAGAGATAAGCGAGATTTGGTCTAAATCGTCCTAGATCGAGTTTTGAAGTTGGATTAATCTCGTGCGTCTGATCAGATTTCAGATTGAATCAGAACCGTTGGAAAATTCAAATCGTGATCTTTCACCCCACACTCAAGATCGTCATGCAAGGAGGATATGGGGATGATCAGAAGGAGGAGGACAACCCAAAACTAAGGAGGATCGACCCGTGCAACGCCGGCAAGGCCGAGATTTGACCGGGTCGGCTTTGCTCGGCTGGGCGTCTTCGATCCGGGTCTGGGGGCAGCGGCTCGGCAAAGTGGCGGCTGCGCGTGGAGCGACGAGCACTGGGGAGCCTGGGTCCGGGCCAGGAGATGGCCGGAGAGGAAGGAAAATGGCAGGTCCAGTCACGTCTGACCAGACGGGGTTGAGGCTGAGAGAGAGAGAATCGCGGGGGGACGGGGGAGGGGGGGGGAGGGGGAGTGTGCTGAGGGCTAAAATTTTCGTCCTTAATGAATCAATTCAGATTTTTGCTATTTATAGAAAATTTTCAATTTTCAAATATTCATAACTTATTCATACAAACTCCGAATATTAAGTTCCATATATGCACGAACTCGTATCGACGAGCTCTACAACATTTATGAAGAAAGTTTTCCCAAATTATGAACATATAAAAAGTCGATTTTCACGACCCCCTAAATAACGTTCGTTTTCGAAAATAAAATCATTCGAAACCAATCTTCTCAAACCACGACAAACGAATTTATCACAAATATTATAATTCAAATAATAGAACAATTATTGAATTACATAAAATTATTATATGAAAATTCGGGTCTTCACACCACGAAACCGCCGCTCTACTATCCGATCTGCAGCAGCGCGATCCCACTGATCCTCTCCCAGACACCATAGTGACCGAGCAAAAGCCTTGCCGCACTCAGGAACGTGCTAGCGCCAATCACTGATGCACACCCACAGGCTAGCGAAGAGGTGACACCACTACTAGAGCCAACGGAAGTGGCCGCCGCTCTCTGTTCTCAACGCTAGGATTTGCGTTGCTCAACGCTAGATATCTAAATTCATTTAACTAGCTTAACGCTAAAGGGAGACAAATGCTTCATATTCAAATTACAACAATTATAATAAAGTCTCATTTTATTGCATCGCGGAACATTATTACAAAAAGACCCCAGCTTATAATTTAAAATAAATAAAAATTCCCAAGCCTTTTGTTTAAGGGAATGGACCGTCCTATAAAAACTTGCGATCAGATTTTGGAAAAAAAAAAAAACATATATACATGGAGCTAGTTAACAACAAAGCTATCTACTGGAAGAAGCGATGCTGATCGGCATCTGAATCCGATCGTGGAGTGAAGTTTTTGTTCTTTAGAAACTTTGAGTACCAGCGAGCAGAGAGTTTAGGGTGTCTTTTTTAATCAGGATCGTCCAAATTGATGTAATAAAGGCCGTAGCTTGATTCATACCCATCCAAAAGCTCAAGTGAATCCAAGAGAGACCAGGTAAAATAGCCTCTGGCGTTTGATCCATTCCTAGTTTCATACACATGAAATTTGTTTGGTGATCGAGATCAGTAATGAACCAGAAATCTAATAAAACTTAAAAGAGAAAATTACATCGCTTAAGTGAATCACACGCCAGAGGCTATATCCATCATCATCAACTAATTATAGTGAAGTAAGTCAATTAATCAACAGTACTTACCAACCAAAGTAGAAGTCCATAGCTCTTTGAGCAGCAACTTGGTCTTGTTGGGTTTCGGTTCGAGGAATAAACCAATGGGAAAATAGATTGATGCTTATAAACCCACGCTGCTTGTGCTGGTAGGTATGTTTGTAGAGTGCAGCAGCTGTTGCATGAGATAACAAGATATTATTAGTTGCCAAGTATGGCTCAGTTGAGGTCTTGAGGAGTTACCTCTCGAGCAATTAAAACCAAAGGGAGCTGAGCATCATTGTGGTGGAAGGAATCCAATATCATAACCGCCGAGTACAAATACATTTGGCTCATTCATAGTAGTCCAATGCCCAACTCGATCGCCAAACTGTTCGAAGCAAACATTTGCATATGCAGTGAAGTCTTTTCTGAAATATCAGAATCCAATCCAATCCAATAATTCATATTTATCCACATCTACATCCACATGATATATTAAAGGATTGATTAACGAGCTCTAAACCCTCTCCCCTTTCAAATAGTAAAGCTCTTTCCTCACGGAAAGCCTCTCATTTCTTTCGAGTTACTGTGTCCCACGATCTTTAATTGAAGAATGGAATTCTCTATCACAAAGCTTAGCAAGCGGATCGCCATCTTCTCTATCTTCTGCATCTTACATACCCTCAGGCTTATGAAGTCCCGTCTCACTATGTATTAGCGCTCTTACTCTGGTAAGTCAAGCTCCACATCTCTACTACTCTTCAGTGCGCCTTTAGCTTAGCATTGGCTATTTAAGATACTATTTCTACACACACAATCTGTGGGCTAACCCATCCTCCATACTCATCGTCGAGTGCCTGTGGGAGATCACTGTGGTGTAAAGTAATTACATGAGGCTGGATTCCTGCATGCATGCTTCAAATTGATTTGTTAATTAAACAAACATGTGTGCAAGCGTGTATTAACATATATCAATGATGGGATATACATTATATGTACGTATTTGGTTACCTTTGCTGATGAGTTGGTCAATGAGATTGTTGTAATATTGTAGACCCTTTGGTTCACTGGTCCTCTGCCATCTAGAACAATAACACGTACATACAATAAATTTCGGTTCATATATCCTCTTTATATAGAATGTATGGATGGATTAATCGTAAGTGTAACGTACTACTATATACGTAATGGGTATGAGTCTTGACCATGAGATGGAAAATCTATACGCCTTTAAACCAGTATCCACCATTAGTTGCACATCTTCCTACAATTAAAACATTATCTATATATATATATGTGCATATATGATACATGAATTCATCCCAACAATAATAAATTTATCCAACCATTTCAAACAAGATCTGTTGCAACAAAACCTAGCTATACCGTACCAAGCTTACTTCCACCAACAAGCCATCAATTATATATGCACAAACTAGTTCCTTTCTGGACGGTAACTCTAAGGCCTCGTTTAAATTTGCTAGTTAAAGTTATTTTTGGATTCTTAAACCTTACTATTGTATAAGTACTATAGACTAGTATTCCCATCAGATTATCGATGTGAGACTCAGAGATGGCACATAGCAAACAGTACACTATTCGTATAAATAATTTGACCAAGCAACAATAATAAGACTTGGGAAGCAACAATAACAAGCAGTACTAGTCAATCAATACATATGAATTTAAACTAGAAAACCCAATTAAATCTAGATTGCAATGTGTACCTTGTATTTATGATACTCATCACCTACTACATCTCCGGTGGCTCCATGCGTTTTCCCTTAATTTTCCAAATTAGTAATGATTTTCACACGTTTGGAATATGCATGCAACTAGCAAATTTCCAACTTTGTTCGACTGCAAGATTTAATGATGGAAAATGATCCTTATCAGTGTTCTAAATGGGGGGCGCCTCGAGGCGTGAAAAGTGCACATTCTTAATATTACTACATCTATTTTGATAGTTAGGCACAAAGGCTCAAAAGACATTTACCAAGTTCTGAAAAAGCCAAAGACCATGGTGAAGACATATGCGTAAAAAGTGTTCTATTTTTTAAGCGGGACCAAAAGGACGTCTTCCAAGAACGTCTCAATGTTTTCAAACATTGCACTTTATTGACCAAGACTCGATGATGATGAAGAATTTTACTATCAACAATTTTATGCAGCTTCTTGTGTTTGAGAATGAGTAATATGGTTACATATATAAGTAAGCTGTGCCTCGATTTGTTGTTGGTTGTTGCGGTTCTTTTTCATAGAGAAGGAGGGCTCTTATGGCTTCGGGGTCATCATTTTCATGGTATACAAAAATTTAAAAGAAATTTTCACCATCTCGAAAAGAATTAATATAATGGTTGAATTTGTATGTGTTTTTCTTCTTTAAGTGTGATGAAGCAAAAAACTCAAAAGCTAAACCTTTCCAAATCAGCTTCTCCATTCCCTCCCTAGCCAGTATAGCAAGCGCATTGTAATGAAAAATTTATTTTTCCTAAGTAGCTTTGGCATTCATTTGGCTGTTGCCATTATATTTTTGTAATGAATATGATCAATTAAGTTTTGGCGATATGTCCCATCTCTCTTTGGTTTTCATTTGGCTGCCTTGCTACCATTCTGTTTTTTTTTTTGTTTTTTCCCTTTCATTTTACTTTTGTTCCAACTTTTTATCAACAGATGCTACTCTTAACTAATTTGTTTAAAAAATAATATAATAAAATGAATGAGCAAATGAAGCAGAAAATAAATAGGTGAGAATAATCAATAATGTGCTTGCAATAAGGCTGTTTTTTTTTTTTTTTGAGTTGAATGAGGTTATACTTTATTGATAAACAAGAACAAGCTCAGGGAACTGGCTTTTCAGCATCAATTACAGATTGAATAAAAGAAGAACTAGAAGAAAAAAAGAAATTCTGGTCTGTGCAGCAGCATAAGCTGCCAAAATATGCGCAACTTTATTTGCTTCCCTCCTAGTATAAACCAATCTTGAACTGGTCATGCATGGTAACTCAGCATTGATATCATCATAAAGTCTCCCAAGCATTGATGTGTTCTGAACATCTCTATGAGCCAACTGCTGCTGCAAGACCAAGCAGTCTGTCTAAAAAATAATAGGCTATAAAGCCTGCTCCAACGCAAAATATACTGCTTCCTTACAAGCCAAAAGCTCAGCATGTTCAGCTGATTAAACATGGTGTACTATTTTACCAACACCACTTAAGCAAGGGCCCTGAGCATCCCTAACCAAGAAACCCACAGTAGCTCTTCCAGTCCCAACATTACAGGCCCTATCAAAATTCAACTTCACCCAACTCTGAGGAGGTGCCTTCCATTTCATATGTCGTCCCACCCCCTGAACTCATTAGAGCTTTGAGTTATGAAAAATAAAATAACTCAGTCTGCTAGTAGACATGAGAGCTATATCACAAGCTGAGGTGATTTTGTGATCCCATACTCTAGCATTCCTTTCTTTCCATATTCCCCATATCAAAAATAAAAGCTGAGTAAAAGTAGTCTTAGATAATTTGTCAGAGCAATAATGTAACCAACTCAAGGAATCCAACTGGTCAGTAGCAGACCCCAAACAACACCCCATTATGCTGGCATTAGAGCTAAAGACATCCCTTGTAAAATTACAGTTACGGCAGATATGAATGATAGTTTCAATTTCAACATTGCACAACACGCAAACCTGAGACTCCAATTCCACATGTCTAGAAGCTAATCGATCCATAGTGGGCAAAATGTATGATGACAAATTTTCCAAGCATTGACCTTAGCAGAACTAGGAATTTTAGCGTTCCAATTTCTTTTTTCCAAACTCTTTGTTTTGCCACAACAGGAGAAGGAAAAGTATAAGCCCTTCTTGAAAAAGCAGAACGATAAGCCGATTTGACAGTAAACATACCTTTTTTTTCTCTAAATGCCATGTCAGTCGATCGTAGGGTTGCCTAGTACTCAAGGGAATAGAAAGAATAGCTGCAGCCTCATCAGGAACAAAGATGGATCGCACCTTGTGCTCATCCCAATTATTGGGAGGTATAATCAGTTCATTCACCGTCTGGACATCTTGTTGACCCATTAAAGCAACCTAAGGTTTGTGAGAAGGTAGCTTGGGTATCCAAGCATCATTCCATACTGAAGCATTATGTCCAGTCCCTACCTGCCAAAAAGCACCAGTTTGAATAAACTCCCTTGCATTCCAAAAATTGCCATATGGATAACGTGCTTTATACAACTGTGCCACCAAAGACTCAGGGTTTGAAATCACCCTCCAGGCTTGCTTGGCAAGCATAGACATGTTAAATTCAGATAAGCTTTTGAACCCCAGTCCACCTACTTCTTTCGCGTGACACAAATCATCCCACTTCTTCCAATGGATTTTGCGTTTATCAGAGGAACTTCCCCACCAAGCCCTTGCACACGTTTGCTCAAGGTCCTCACAAAAGTTTTGTATAAGTTGGAACACATTCATAGCATAATTAGGAAGAGCCTGAGCGACAACTCGAATTAAAATATCCTTACCCGCACCACTGAGTAACTTTCCTTGCCAAAGTTTTAGCTTCTCACCAAGTCTCTCCTGGATGTATTCAGATGTAGCAGTTTTCTTACGTCCCACGTATGTGGGCAAGCCAAAATACCTTTAATGTGAATCCACAATCGCTACACCAAGCAAATGAGCCACTGAACCTTGAGTAGGCTCTGAAACAGTTTTACTAAACGCAATTGAACTCTTGTTGAAATTCACCACTTGACCAGAAGCTCTTCCATACACTTTGATCACCTCTTTAATATGAAAACATGCCTTAAGGGTAGCTTGCGCATAAAGCATACTATGATCTGTAAATAAAAGATGATTCACACTTGGGGCATTCTGGCAAATAACAATACTAGGAAGCAATCCCATTTGCTGTTTCTGTTGCAATAATGCAGATAAGCCCTCCGCACCAAACAAAAATAAATAAGGGGAAAGGGGGTCTGTAATAACCACAATTTCCATTTTAATTTAGTGTAATTATGTGGAACTAATATTATACAATTTCACTAATGTTGCTAGAAAATATTTCATTTTTAGAATTATGGAAGTTCCGAAACGATTGTTTTAATGAAAACCTCGAAATGCTCGATTCAAGAAATCGACTTTTTATACGTGCGAAATTTGGAAAACCTTCCTTTATGAAAGTTGTAAAGCTCGTCGATACGAGTCTGTACATAGGCAGAACACAAATATCAGATTTTTTCTGATTTAGTTATCGCATTTAAAAGATTTTTCCATTTCGGGTAGTTAAGGAAAAAAACCCTAGCAGAATAGGAAACTTTCCTTTTTTTTTCTTTTGACTTTCCCCTTTGGGAAACTGTTCACCGTCTTCTCTCTCTCTCTCTCTCTCTCTCGCGGCCGAAGCCCAGCCAAAACAGAGCACGGCTTCACCGTGCTCTCTCTTCCTCCGTCGTCCAGCTCTGGACCCCAGACCACCTCCTCCACCTTCGCCCTGACCTTGCGCAGCTGCCAGAGGCAGCCTTGTGCCGCGACACGGCCGGTGGCGGCGGCGAGAGCCCGGTGTCCATTAAAGCTCGATTTCGTTTCGATCTCGATATCTCAAGCTACAGGTCATCATTCCACGTGATTCTTAGCTCATTGGACTCCCCTCGACTTGCTGATCAAGCACCTAGAAGGACCAGACCTGGGTAGATCGATTTTACATTCGTCGGAGCTCACCTCCATTTAGATCGAAAACCACCTTCAAATCTGGATATCTCGAGTTACAGACGACCATTTCTTGTGATTCTTGGCTTGGTAAACTTGCCTTGAGTTCCTGAAGAAGTCTCAAGAAGGGATCGAGCCAAGTTATGAGAGTTTTTACGTGGACCGGAGCACCACCGGTTTCTGGAAAATTTCTGGCCACCGCGACTGTTTTTAGTACATTTTGACTTCTTCCCATAATTTTTCTGATCTCTGCTAGTTATGAAAGTTGTTCAAAATGATGAAACAAATGGGAGAAACTCAGCCCCGACACCATTGGTGGTGGTCTGCGGCGGCTCTGCCACTAACTCCGGCGGCCCTTTCTGGCCACCTTCGGGGGTCAAAAATTTAGTTTCTGTACAATTTAAGATTCTACATTTCAATACGATCATTTCAGCATATTATACACATTTTTTTGGATATCGTATGATTTAGTTATGAATTTTTAGATTTCGATCGATTTCGATCATTAGATTTATGATTTGTGAAGTTAGGACCGTCCGATGGACTTGTAGTTTTGATATGATGATCATATGTCTGTCCCAGTGGCTTTGTGTGGTCATGGGTGAAGATCTAACCATTGGATCTTCGTATAATTGCAGAACGGTGATTAGGGAGACGATTCGTGAGAATCCGTCTGTCAAATTTTTTTATAATTTAGAATCCGACCGTTGAATGGTAGTTTAAGTATGTTTTGGAATTATTGGCTAAATTCAAGTCACATTTGATTAGGTGATTGGCAGGTTGTACTTGGGTGAGCTGTTTTGGTGTGGTTTTGTATTTTGAATTGAAGACGCAGAGGGAGTTTCGATGTGTGTAAAACTCACGTGGTTCATATTACGAACCGAGTACCTTAATTTATTTATTTTGTCGAAATTGTGTGAAAAATATTTATGGATTAAATATTTGTTTTTAAAATCACATGGACTTGATCAACTATGGTCTATAGGTAAGTAAAATGAATTTTAATTACACAAATGAATTTCACGATTTTCTTGTGTGAACTATAGATGGTATTAGTGGTCATTCCTGAGTGAATGATTACGTATATATATATTTACGTGGAATATATATATTGGTTGGTGTGTTGTTGAGTGATGAAATGATTGAGTTGGAATGATGATTTGGATTATATTTCAAATGCTTAAATTTCATAATAATATTGTGTATCTTGGATGTGTTGATTTCATTGTGTAAAAACATATTGTTGTGTTCATTTATGGATTTAGGGTCAACGTAGTGACTGGTATGGAGGAATCAGACGCTCTAATCCTAGGTGGATGATGGGATACGATTGGTTGAGTGAGTTGGATGCCACAACCCTTGTCGGGTAATGAGGCTAGATTAAGTATGAGTATTAGACGTTCTAAATATGTATATACGTATATATATTGATGAAATATGATAAAGACAATATGTCAGATGCCATAACCTGGGCCAGGTGACGGGCTACGATTCAGTTAGAGCTCTAATCTGTCAAATACCGTATTTTTATAAATACGATTTCGGGGTTTTCAGAAGAAAGATGTGAGTTTAGGTTTTGTGTTGAATTGTTGATTTGATGATTGATTGTAAGATTGATGTTTCTTTGCAGACGTGGAAATTGTTGTGTGTTGACTTGGGTGAAAATAAATAAGATTTAATTAAACAACCGTTCTTTCTTTTTACTCATACGAGGTTTCAAAAGCTTACCAAGTTTTGTGTTGTTGCAATCCCGATACACTATTCAAATGGTGTAGCGGATATTCCTGCAGGTCAGGATAATCAGGGAGGTGACGGTCCTGTTTAGGAGTTGCAGCATTATTTGTTTTCATTTACGTTGTGAGGTTTGTTATGCTCAATTAGAGCTTTACAATTGAATTTGTGAGTGAGTTGTAATAATTACCCGAGACTAAATTAGGGTTTTGAAATTAAATTGTGTGGTGAGGTTGTTAAGAAAAAAGAAATTTTCAGGATGATTATTTTGAGTTGTGGAAATTTCATGTTTCGGATTTTGAATTTTTATTCTCAAATTCGGGGAGTGACAGTTTGGTATCAGAGCGTAAGGTACATATTTGGTGATATGTCAATACCTTCCGAGTGATGGCCCGTCTGCAGCGGATCCCCATCGTGTGCTCTTCGGTATTAACAATGTCATTAGTAACGCTAGCTTGTCATAAGAACTTTAGGCGTTGTCTTGTATGCATAGTTACTTGGTTAATATGGACTTGCATTTGACTTATGTTATATTCAAGTGTTATGCGTGTATTAACCAAGTATGCCCTAATTAATAGGTAATGGAGATTGAGGGGAACGAAGCTATAGGTCGAGGTAGAGGCAGACCTCGTGGTAGGGGTAGAGGCCGAGGTAGGGATAAGGCCCCTCCGGTCGATGATGCTGATGAGGTGGAGGTAGAGGCACCTTATGATGATCAGCATATTCTCCCGGTAGGCATGGTTGATTATCCTGCTCACTTGTTAGTGCTAGCCAAGGAAATTATCCGCTTGGGAGCAACCAAGTTTGGAGGATGCACTGATCATATGGTTGCATATCAATGGATTGAGGATTTACAGACCTACTTTTATCTGTTTAACTGCAGTGAGATTGATAAGAGGAAGCTAGCCGCTTTCATGCTGAAGGATGAGGCTAGAGTGTGGTGGAACGTCACATAGAGGAGTATTGAGGTATCTACCTTGACATGGGATAGTTTCGAGAGGCTGTTCAGAGAGAAGTACTTTTCAGCTGCTGTGAAAGAAAGGTTGGAACGGGAATTCCTCGCACTTGTATAGGGGAAGATGACCGTGATCAAGTACGATGCGAAGTTCTCCAGGCTGTACAAGTATGTGAAGCAGATGGATGAAGAAGACTTGGGTAAGAAGTTTCAGCGAGGGTTGAGCCCTTCGATTGAGCGTGATGTGGCCATCTTAGAGCTGAAGACGAAGAGAGAGATCTTGACTAAGGCACAGATCATTGAGCAGCAGAACCTGATTCGTAGAGAGAATGAGTCTGCTGAGAGAGACTTCCAGGGCAAGGGAAAAGCAATTGCAGGAAGCAGTAGGTCCAGAGACTTTAGGGGCGGTTTCTGGAAGAAACAGAAGACTTAGTTCCAGCATCATGCCCCAGTTAGGGCAGCAATAGCTCCTCCCATTCAGGTTATGCCTATTAAGCAGATAGCAACAGTAGCTCCGGTGAAATGCTATAACTGTGGCGAGTTGGGCCACATCCCTCGTGCGTGCACGAAATTACGGGGTAGGGTATGCTACAGCTGTGGACAGACAGGGCACCAAGCCAGGGAGTGTCCCCAAAATCAGGGTAGATTATAGGGAAACTAGCAGAGGCAGCTACCGCCTGCACCTGCTAGAGTCTTTGCCATTGGTTAGGCAGGCACGGAGGTGAAAAGTACTTTATCTGTTTATCACTATCTTGCTAGAGTACTGTTTGATGCAGGAGCCTCACACTCCTTCATATCTAGTTCGGTTGTGGATGTGTTGGATTTGATTAATATGCCTCTTACTAGATCATTATGTGTTACATCACCTCTTGGTGTGTCTCTTAAGCTTGGCTTGTTTTTTGATGATTGCCCTATTGGGATTAGTGGCAGAGAGTTCTCTGCATCTTTGATTGTGATTTTGGATCACACATATGATGTGATTTTGTATCACACATATGATGTGATTTTGGGTATGGATTGGTTGAGCCCGAACCATGCTGTGGTGATTGCTTTAGGATGATTGTGTCCTTCCATGTTCCTGGACAACCAATGTTTCATTACCGTTGTCTGAAGTTTGACATCGCCATGAGGGCATGGATTTTGGCCCATATTGAATCAAGGAGTAGTACTTCATGGATTATAGGGATTCCTGTAGTTTAGAGTATGCTGACGTGTTTCAGGAGATACCTGGGTTACCTCCGAAGAGGGTAATGGACTTCTCTATTGATGTGATACCAGGTACTTCCCCTGTATCGAAAGCACCCTATCAGATGGCTCCAGCTGAACTTCAGGAGTTGAAGGTTCAGATTGAGGGATTACTTGCGTAAAAGTTCATTCAGGCTAGTGTATCTCCTTGGGTCGCACCAGTGTTGTTCGTGAAGAAGAAGGATAATTCACTTCGGTTATGTGTGGATTATCGACAACTGAAAAAGGTGACTATCAAGAACATGTACCCTTTACCTAGGATTGATGACTTGTTCGATTAGCTTTGGGAGGCTACTGTGTTCTCAAAGATTGATTTGAGATCTGGATATCACCAGTTAACGGTGAAGGATAAAGATATTCCAAAGACGGCGTTTAGGTTCAGGTATGGACATTTTGAGTTCCTTGTCATACCTTTTGGTCTCACAAATGCACCTGCAGCATTCATGGACTTGATGAACCGCACGTTCAGTCCCTACTTGGATCAGTTTGTGGTAGTTTTCGTTGACGACATCTTGATTTATTCAAGGTCGTCAGATGAGCATGAGAAGCATTTTTGGATTGTGCTACAAACGTTGAGAGAGAAGAATTTATTTGCCAAGTTTGATAAGTGCCATTTCTGGCAGAGTGAAGTCAAGTTCCTTGGTCATGTGGTCTCGAAGGATGGAGTTTCTGGAGATCATTCGAAGGTTGAAGCAGTGATGAATTGGAGTCACCCTACTACGGTTACAGAAATCTGTAGCTTCCTTGGATTGACAGGGTATTACATGCTTTTCATTGAAGGGTTTTCTGGTATTGCTTCGGCTTTGACCAAATTGACAAGGAAGGACACTCAATTCGTGTGGTCGGATGAGTGTGAGAAGGCTTTCAATGAGCTGAAGACTAGATTGACTATAGCTCCGGTGTTGACTATTCCTACTAGTGGTGGTGGATTAGTCATTTACAGCGATGCATCTCATCAGGGTTTGGGGTGTGTGTTGATGCAGAATGGTAGCATTGTTGCTTATGGTTCTAGACAGTGGAAGATACATGAGCATAATTACCCCATTCATTATCTAGAGCTAGCAGCGGTGGTGTTTGCCTTGAAGATTTGGAGACACTCTCTTTATAGTGAGAAATTTGAACTCTTTTCTGATCATAAGAGTTTGAAGTATCTATTCTCCTAGAAAGAATTGAACATGAGGCAGAGAAGATGGATGGAGCTCATCGAGGACTATGATTTCACCTTGGAGTATCATCCAGGAAAGACGAATGTAGTGGTGGATGCTTTGAGTAGGAAACCTCGAGTAATCATGGCATCGATTATGGTGCGAGAGTGGCGCATGTTAGAAGCTGCATCGGAGTTTGACCTTATGCCCGCATGAGCAGGACATGGAATCTTTCTCGATAGTATCACCTTACAGCCCACCTTGATCTCTAGGATCATTCAGGGTCAGACACTTGATGAGTTTGCTCAGGCGAGGATTGCTGAGATGACTGTTGATCCTGATGTGGAAGGCCCTTCCGATTGGATGATTGGGGCAGATGGAGAGCTGAGATTTTGAGGGAGATTGTATGTACTGAGTGTTGATAACCTCAGGGAAGAGGTCATGCGGGAAGCACATATGTCTCAATACACTATACATCTAGGGGGTACTAAAATGTATATGGATCTACGAAGGCAGTTTTGGTGGTATGGAATGAAGAGGGATGTGGCAAAACATGTATCGAAGTGTCTTATATGTCAACAAGTGAAGGCAGAGCATCAGAGACCCGCAGGAATGTTGAATCCCTTGCCGATTCCTGTTTGGAAATGGGAAGATATCTTCATGGACTTTGTAACTGGATTGCCTAGGTCCATGTAAAGTTATGACTCGATTTGGGTGATTGTTGACCGGTTGATTAAGTCAGCACATTTTCTTCCCGTGGTAAAAACGTACTTAGGGGAAGCATTGTGTAAGTTGTATGTGAATGAAATAGTGAAGCTTCATGGTATGCCTGTGACCATTGTTTCTGATCGTGATACTTGTTTCACTTCAGAATTCTGGAGTAGGATCCATAAAGCATTTGGCACAGCTCTTGCAATGAGCATTGCATTTCACCCACAGACAGATGGGCAAACCGAAAGAGTGAATCAGGTGATGGAGGATATACTTAGAGCTTATGTTCTGGACTTTAAAGGAAGTTGGGCGGATCATCTACCATTGGTAGAGTTTGCCTACAACAACAGCTATCACTCCAGTATCGGTATAGCTCCATATAAGGCTCTTTATAGTAGGTTATGTAGGACTCCTATCTGTTGGGCGGAAGCAGGGGATAAATGGTTCTTCGGTCCTGAGATTGTACAGGAGACTACAGAGAATGTCACTATTATTCGGGACAGAATCCGAACCGCTCAGAGTAGACAGAAGAGTTATGCTGACTCGAAAATGAGACCTTTAGAGTTTGAGACAGGCGATCATGTGTTCTTGAAGGCCTCACCTGTGAAAGGTGTGGTGAGATTTGGCAAGAAGGAAAAACTCACACCGAGGTATGTAGGACCCTTTGAGATTCTGGAAAGGGTTGGGAACTTGGCATATCGTCTTGCTTTACTTGTTAGCATGTCTGGTGTCCACAATGTCTTTTACGTGTCTATGTTCAGGAAGTATGTACGAGATGAGTCCCACGTGATTGATCATGGCACTATCAGTGTGAACACGGTTGTGACCTTTGTGGTGAAACATGTTCGTATCTTGGATAGGTCTACGAAGAGGCTTCGTAGGAAGGAAGTCGACCTTGTGAAGGTGTTGTGGAGTCATCATGACGAGGGTGACGCATCATGGGAGTTAGAGTCTGACATGAGAGTGAGGTATCCACAGCTCTTTGGGGAATTGGATACTTGAATTTCAGGACAAAATTCCTTTAAAGGGGTAGATTGTAATAACCGCAATTTCCATTTTAATTTCGTGTAATTGTGTAGAACGAATATTGTATAATTTCACGAATGTTGCTCGAAAATATTTCATTTTTAGAATTATCGAAGTTCCAAAATGATTGTTTTAACGAAAAGTTCGAAATGCTCGATTCAAAAAATCGACTTTTTGTACGTGTAAAATTTGGAAAAACTTTCTTCATGAAAATTGTAGAGCTTGTCGATACGAGTCTGTACATATAGCGAACACAAAGATCGGATTTTTTCTGATTTAGTTATCGTATTTAGAAGATTTTTCCATTTCGGGTATTTAAGGAAAAAAACCCTAGCAGAATAGGAAACTTTCCTTTTTTTTCTTCTGGCTTTCCCCTTTGGGAAACTGTTCACCGTCTCTCTCTCTCTCTCTCTCTCTCGCGGCTGAGCCCAACCAAAACAGAGCACGGCTTCATCGTGCTCTCTCTTCCTCTTCCATCCAGCTCAACCCCAGACCACCTCTTCCACCTTCGCCCCGACCTTGCGTAGCTGCCAAAGGTAGGCTTGTGCCTCGACACGGCCGCCGGCGGCGGCGGGAGCTCGGTGTCCATTAAAGCTCGATTTCGTTTCGATCTCGATATCTCAAGCTACAGGCCACCATTCCAAGTGATTCTTGGCTCATTGGACTCGCCTGGACTTGCTGATCAAGCACCAAGAAGGACCGGACCTGGGTAGATCGATTCTACGTTCGCCGGAGCTCAACTCGATTTAGATCGAAAACCACCTTCAAATTTGGATATCTCGAGTTACAGAAGACCATTTCTTGTGATTCTTGGCTTGGTGAACTTGCCTTGAGTTCCTGAAGAAGTCTCAAGAATGGATCGAGCCGCGTTGTGGGAGTTTTTACGTGGATCGGAGCACCACCGGTTTCTGGAAAATTTCCGGCCACTTTGACTGTTTTTGGTACATTTCGACCTCTTCCCTTTATTTTCTGATCTCGTGCTAGTTATGAAAGTTGTTCAAAATGATGAAACGAATGAGAGAAGCTTAGCCCCGACACCACCGGGGGTCAAAAATTTAGTTTCTGTACAATTTAAGATTCTACATTTCAATACGATCATTTCGGCATATTATACATATTTTTTGAGTATCGGACGTTCTAAATATGTATATACGTATATATATTGATGAAATACGATAAAGATAAATATGTCGGATGTCATAACCTGGGTCAGGTGACGGGCTACGATTCAGTTAGAGCTTTAGTCTGTCAAATACTGTATTTTTATAAATATGATTTCGGAGTTTTGAGAAGAAAGATGTGAGTTTAGGTTGTGTGTTGAATTGTTGATTTGGTGATTGATTGTGAGATTGATGTTTTTTTACGGACGTGGAAATTGTTGAGTGTTAACTTGGGTGAAAATAAATAAGATTTAATTAAACAACCGTTCTTTTTTTTTACTCATAGGAGGTTTCAAAAGCTTACCAAGTTTTGTGTTGTTGCAATCCCGGTATACTATTCAAATGATGTAGCGGATATTCCTGCAGGTCAGGATAATCAGCGAGGTGACCGTGCTATTTAGGAGTTGCAGCATTATTTGTTTTCATTTACGTTGTGAGGTTTGTTATGCTCAATTAGAGCTTTACAATTTAATTTGTCAGTGAGTTGTAATAATTACCTGAGACTAAATTCGGGTTTTGAAATTAAATTGTGTGGTGAGGTTGTTAAGAAAAAAGAAATTTTCAGGATGATTATTTTGAGTTGTGGAAATTTCATGTTTCGGATTTTGAATTTTTATTCTCAAATTCATGGCGTGACAGTTTGATATCAGAGTGTAAGATACATATTTGGTGATATGTCAATACCTTCCGAGTGATGGCCCGTCTGCAGCGGATCCCCATCATGTGCTCTTCGGTATTAACAATGCCATTGGGTATGTGGGAGCGTGATAGGGTCACCTTGCCTCAAGCCCCTAGAAGGAATCACATAGCCTCTAGGTTTACCACGGACCAGAAAGGAATACCTCACTGAGGTAACACACTGCATAACAACATCAATCCATGTTTGTGCAAAACCAATCTGCCCCAACACTTTGCGTAAGAAGGCCCATTCCATTTTATCATAAGCCTTACTAAGATCTAATTTTAGAGCCATGTACTCATCCTGACCTGCTCTCTTGTTATGCACAAAGTGAGCAACTTCATTTGCCACTAAAATATTGTCTGCAATTAATCTTCATGCAATAAGGCTAAGCATCTCTAATAAAAATAATAATAAGTAGAAGTGGGAGAAAACAATAAAAAGCCAAATGCTCCAAGGTTTCCTTTTTTCATTTTGGTACACCATCTCTGGTATTAATGTAGAAGTTAAAGATTGACTATCTATATATATTTAACTTAGCGCTTTAGCTTAATAAATAACTTTTATTATTAGAGACGCTCAAAATAAATAAAATGTAGTAAGCAGAAGTGTTGTAGGAGCTCACCAGCATGCACATAGGTGTCCAAGATGCTTGGGGTTCTCCCGTCTTGGTCTGCAGCACCTTCCACCTGTTGGAGCAAATCCAGGCCCTATCATTGATTATCTTCTATCCATCTCTCTAGCTAACTTTGTTGTTTGGATCGGATTAAAAAGAAAAGGTAGAAATAATAATGTCGGACGTGCGTACCTGATAAGCAGAGGAGGAAGCACCAAAAATGAAGTCCGGTGGGGGAAGGAAGTCGTCTCTTTTAAACTCATCATCATCAGCGTCTAGTTCTAAACTAGAAGCTAAGGAAAGATTTAGGGGGGTAATGATAGGAATTATGAAGCAAAGAAAAAGAAGCAGTTCCTGTTGCAGAACCATTCTCAACTAGGGGTGGGCTTGCAAAACGGAAAAAAACGGCACCGATACCCAAACCGAAGCAGAAAAAAACCGCATGAAAAGCAAAACACAACACCAAACTGATTTTGGTCAGTTCGGTTTTCGGTTTTGACCCAACCGAAACAGAACCGAATCAAACCGAAAATCGAATCTGCTTTCAGAAACGACGTCGTTTTGATATAGACTGATGCCAAACCCTAAAAGCCCAAAACGCCTCACTCGTTCTCCTATTCCTCGTGCAGTCATTTCCCCAGTCCCGACTTCTCTCTCTCTCTGTGACCTCTCTCTAACTCTCTCGATTGGTGAATCGATAGTCATAACCTCATCCCGTCTACGGTCGTCGTCTCCCTCCCACCTTCGCCTGAAATTGAAGCTCTTGCCGGCAAGTAGATTGTTCATTCCCTTCTTCGTTGTGCGTTCATTCTCTTCTTCAATCTCGATCTGATTGTTTTTCATTTTCATCAAAACCTCGTCAATTTCTGCTCTGTGACGTCTCTGTCAATCGGAGACTGGTGATAACCTCATTCACGTTTTGCCTAAACTTTGTCTCCCTCGCACCTTCATCGGAAATCGAAGCTCTAGCCGGTAAGCAAATTGTTCATTCCCTTCTTCCTTGTGCGTCATTCTCTTCTTCAGTCTCGATCTGATTGTTTGCCATTTTCAGCAAAACCTCGTCGATCTATGCTCTGTGATGTCTCTATCGATCGAAGACTAGTGATAGCCTCATCACGTTTTGCCTAAACTTCGTCTCCCTCGCACCTTCGCCGGAACCGAACCGAACCGAACTTGAGCATTTTAGCTTGAGCCTATGAGGTACTTGGTTAGCTTTTGGAATAACAAGTCAATTTGTTTGTTCTTGACCTTTATAATCACGTTTCTGTTTACTTATTTGAATAGGAGAAACCTGCATATCTTTAAAATGAAGAGGCAATCTAAATAAGCTACTACTACTTCGGGTGCTAATATGAAATTAACTTCATCATCATATCAGGTAGCAATTTCGTTTATTTTTGGTGCTATGGCTTTAGGATTTTGCTGGAAGTTGGATATTTGGATTGGATGGGTTGAGACTTGTTGCTGTATATTCTATATGTTATAAATGGTTGAGACTTTAAGCTTAGAATTGGGTTGCAGATTCTATCTATCGGTTTATTGCTCAAATAATGCATTTGCTGCACATTTTGGATTTTGCACATGTTTAGGGTTTGCATGTTTGGAAGGATTTGTTGACTTGTTGTTGTTTTTTTTTTTTATGTTTTGTTTTCAATTTGTCTTCCTTTTGCAATATATGAGATTGTGATATGCTTTTATGTGCAATCTATATGAGGCTAATAGAGTAATAGATTAGAGGATTTGATGGTCAAGAATAATTGATAATATCCACTAGTACATAGGTAATGCGATCTTATATGACAGCTCCTAATTGATTTAGGGATTTGTATTGCAGTTTCTGGATTGAGTTTCTATTTTGCAGAATCTGTTATTCTTTTTGCAGAATCTGTTTTTCTGTTTGCTGTTTCTATTTTGGGTTTCTGTTTTGGTGGACTGTTTTCTGTTTTGCTGTTTTGAGTTTTCTGTTTTGGTGGACTGATTTGCTATTTGCTGTTTATTTTTGGCTTTGGTGTTTGCTGTTTCTGCAATATGTGCAGCTTTCTATAAATTGTTTCTGTTTTTATGTCTATGTATTGATATAGACTAACAATCAAATTCTATAAACTGTAGATCAACACTAGTATTGGTGAATCGACAACACCAACACCAGTTGACCAAAGAAGTAATGCTGCAACTCCAGAAAAAGAAAGAGGAAGTCAAGCAACCAATCTTCAAGATGATGGAAGTGTGGAAAGCATCCTTTAGGCGTTGAAACGGAAAGGAAGTTCAGATATTTGAAATCATTTTGATAGGAAGGTGGTGGATGGTAGAATTAAGGGTGCATGTAATTATTGTGAAAAAGAATTCTATGCCGATCCTAGGAAGAATGGTAAAACCTTTCTTCTAAATCATATGGAAAAGTGTCCAAAGTATCCCCTTAATATTGAGATATTGAAAACTAAAAGGCAAAAGATTTTCTCTTTTAAAAAACCAACCAATGAGTTGTGTATTGTAGAATACACTCAAGAAGAGCTATTTATGTTATGTGTAGAGTACATTATATTAGATGAGTTATGTGGAGGGAGAAGGGTTTAGGCTTTTTATGGGTAGAACTATTCCTTATTCGAGAATTCCTTCTCGTAAGACATAGCAAAGGATATGCTTAAGATGTATTTGGGGGAGAAAAAAAAATTGAGTGGATATAAGTTGTACCCAATCGATGCATGCATTTCTATTCAAAATATTAATTATATGGTTCTCAGTGTATATTTTATTGATTATCATTAGATGTTGCATAAGTGAATTCTTAATTTTTGTGTGATCCCAAATCATAAGAGAGAGTCTGTAGGAAAACTTTTGGACGATCGTTTGTTAGAGTGGGGTATAGAGAAGATTCTCACAGTGACCGTTGATAATGCTTTCATCAAATGATGTTGCATTGAGGGAGTTGAAAAAGATGATAGGTAATTGAGGGGTCCTAATGCACTTTTGCATGGAAGGAAGAATTTGCATGTGAGGTGTGTAGTCCATAGTTTAAACTTGATTGTGAATAATGGGTTGAGTGTAATGAGGATGATTATTGACTGTATTCGTAATGTAGTGAGGTATATTAAATCATTCCCACAAATACTTGATTTTTTCAAAGAGTGTGTTGAAATGGTGAAACTAGAGTGCAAAGGGCTGGTGATTATGAATGTCCCTACTAGGTGGAATTCCACATTCTTGATGTTGGAACGGGCTTTGAAACTTCTAAAAGCCTTTGATAGAATGACAGAAGATGATGCTGGTAATTTTTTAGCATGGTTACAAGGTGACACGAATGAAAAGCCAAAAGAAGGGTCACCGGCAAGTGTTGATTGGGTGAATGGGTAGTAGTTTGCAGATTTCTTGAGACCATTTTATGAAGTAACTTTAAAGTTGTGTTGTTCTAGTTCTCCTACTATTCATAACACTTTTGATGATTTACTTCATATTTATGGTGTCTTGCAGAACAATCTAACCCGCATTTGTTGGAGATTACTAAACCCGTGCAAAACAAGTTTAACAAATATTGGGGTAGCTTTGAAAAGTTCAATCCCTATTTGTTCATTGATATTGCTCTTGATCCACATCATAAGCTTGAAAAAGTTGTTGATTATTTTGAGATTATTGATAGGGAGATGGATGAAAATGTGGAAACTAACAGAAAGAGTGTGAAAGATCTCTTGTATGACCTTTTTAAGATGTATGAAGAAGAGGGAAGGAGAAGTGATGTTAGTGAGGTTTGTACTCAAGCATTAAGTGAGGGGGTGTCTATTTTAAGTAAAGGTTGTACGGAGTTAGAAAGGCGGTTGAAAGAGAATGAGCAAAGAAGAAAAGCAAAAAAAGCCGAGATCATCAATAATGATGTGGATAGATATCTTGGAGATCCTATTGAAGGAGATAGTAAAGACTTTGACTTGTTGAATTGATGGAGGTGAATGAAGTTTGTAAATATCCCACATTGACCCATGTTGCAAAGGAGGTTCTAGCTATTTCGGTGTCAACCATAGCTTCAGAATTTTCCTTTAGCACAAGTTGGAGGATTTTTGATCCATATTGTAGCTTTCTAAGTCTTAGAATGGTGGAGGTCTTGATATGTATACAAAATTGGCTTTGGAGTGAAAATGTGTATTTACATCATCATCCTACTATTGAGGAGCTGGAGTTGTGTGAAGATACGGAAAGAGGTAATTGTTTATATTTTCTTATTTAATGTTTTTTGGGTTAATGATTGTTATATATGATTGTATGTAACATTTCTAATATTTTTCTTTTTATTATTCTCTAGGGAAAAATTCACCAACGGTGTCTGGACACTTAAGAGACTTTCAGAATGATACCTGAACTTAAAAAGTTATCAATATGATACCTGGACTTATTTTTTCGTATTAACGTCGTACCTACGGACGATTTCCGTTACGGCTCCGTTATCAGGAGGCACGTGAGGCGCACATGATCAAAAAAATAAGGGCAAAACAGACTTTTTATTCCCAAATCCCCCTAAAGTTGATCAAAAACTCAATTCCCTCCAAGAGGGTTCAAACCCCTAACCTCTCTCACACCAACTCAACTTCCCACTACTAGAGCACGAACAGTCCCCGATGCAATGCCTCCAAACTTTTTATTTATACTCTTTTTATGCGATACCGAATAATTAAACAAAATATATAAACCTTAGAAGATATGTGGTTCGAACCCCCAACCTCTCTAAAAACAACTTAACTCCCTACCACTGGAGCACGAAGAGTCCTTGATGCAATGCCTCCAACCTTTTTATTTATAACATTTTTAGACGATATCAAATAATTAAACAAAATATAAACACCTTGCAAGACATGAGATTTGAACCCCCAATCCCTTTCACAACAACTCAACTCCCCACCACTGGAGCACGAGCTCTCGCTATTATAACCCCACCAAACTTTATATTTATACTGTTCTTAGGTGATAGATTAAACACAAAACAGAATCTTCTCTCTCGCCCCGGTGTATAAAGTATAAATACAAAGTTTGTTAGGGTTATAACTACCAAGATTTATATATTTTGTTTAATTATTCAGTATCGCATAAAAAGAGTATAAATACAAAGTTTGGAGACATTACATCAGGGACAGTTCGTACTCTAATGGTGGGGAGTTGAGTTGGTGTGAGAGAGGTTAGGGGTTCGAACCCTCTTGGAGGGAATTGAGTTTTTGATCAACTTTAGGGGGATTTAGGAATAAAAAGTCTGTTTTGCCCTAATTTTTTTGATCACGTGCCTCCTGATAACGGAGCCGTGATGGAAATCGTCTGTAGATACGATGTTGATATGAAAAAATAAGTCCAAGTATCACATTGATAACTTTGTAAGTTCAGGTATAATTCTGAAAGTCCCATAAGTGTCCAAACACGGTTGGTGAATATTTCCCTATTCTCTAATGCCAATGTAGAATTACTTAAGATGTCATGCGGAGTTGCAGTGAGGAGTAATCGAAGTGGCATGTTACCTCCAAAGTCGAAGATTTCATCTTTCCGTGCTTGAGTTCATGCGCTCCTTCATATGTTGATGTTTGTTCATTCTCTTTGTGATGTTTAATCATTTAGTGTACTTAAACATTTTTAATTTGTGAGGTTAGTGTTGATGACTTGATGAAATTTATAAACTTTGAACTCTATATTTTTGACCATTTCATATGTATGTGATGGACTATAAATTTTGGACTCCATATTTTTTGACAATTTATGGACTATAAATTTTGGACTAAATTCTTTATTTTGAAGCTTTTAAGTTTGAATTATGAACTATGGATATGGAGTATAGATTATTGTATATTGAAGTATAAAACATGCATTAGTGAACTTGTAAACTCATTGTTATGGATTATTATTTGAGGTTAGAAGAAACAAAAAACATCATGAGTTAAAATACCAAAAAAGTAGAAGGAGAAGTGAAAAAAAAAATGTTTTTAAAAATAAAAAACGGATAGGGGTCGATTCGGTTTTTGGTTTCAGCTTCTCAAAAACACAAAACCGAACCGAACCAAATCGAAGTCCAAGTTCGGTGCGGTTTTCGGTTTCGATCCAAAGCCGAACCAAACCAAACCGAACCCACCCTATTCTCAACATGAATAGATGGATTTTAGAAATCGTTATGTTGCGAGCTCCATCAGAGCTGCTGGCTTAATTAATACCACCTGGACTTTTTGATATATCAATCGTAATGAAGAAGAAGAAAAACAGAGTACATAAGAAGCAGTGAGAGGACATGTATTCAAGGGTTTACCGTCTTTCTATGTGTAAATAAATATTCTCTCCAGTGCTCCTATAGATATAGGCAATTGATATGTACCGTATATATTTGCAGTAATGCTTCTTAATTGGTTGCTTTTTCTCGTCTTTTAATTGACTTCTACTCAATAAAACATTCGTCTGCCCCCCTCCCACTACATTATAACGGCCGACGCATGCAGTCACAAAATAACATGTGATACTGTCGAGTGATTTGACTGATAGAATTGTAATGTTTCAGCGGAATATATAAGAAAATTAATAATATTTTTTTGCGAATCAGGGGCACCTATATGAGCTTATCCAAGGGATTCTTTAATCGCTGATGGTGGTGCATACATGGTATGTCGCGGTTTTTTAGGCTACGTAAGATTTGGAAATCCCGAAGCTTTGTGGAGCATTTCGACGAGGCAGCTCTCCTTGATGGGGTGCTACAGGGTGGTCCATCATTTCGACAACACCATGGTGGTGTTTGCTTCTTGTGATGCTCTTTCAAATTCAGCCCTAATTGATCTCAACACCATTAGAATTTGGGTGATCTTCCATCAACTTTTAAAAATGAGAAAATGGTGAGAAGTATAAAGGATAAGTTAGGGTCTATCATTATTGTGGAAAGATTTAGTGCAGTTCCTATGTCGTCAACAATGCTAGCTTGTTCTAGTTGACCTAGCTGTGGATGGCATGGTTTGGTTGAAGCGGTGTTTCAAGTTGGTGGCCATGACAAAGGTTGAAATTTTCATTTTTTGCGTGTGTTTGGTAAACTCTACAGATGATTTCTTGGGTCTAATAATGGTGTAGAGTGCTTCTAGTTCTAGACAGGCTCCCTCACTCTTGTAGTCTTGTTGGTTTGTAGGGTTTTGCCCTCCCCTCCGTTGGTGTTCTCTAACATCATTGCGACCTTCAGGGAAGATGAACACAGGGACAGGAAAAAAAAAAAAAAACTACCAAATCAATAGCAAGCTAGTGTTTGCTAGACTAATCACATCAGCTCGGATCAACGTACACTTAATACTCTAGTACTATATTAGTCAAGTTTGACACTTGGTTTCTATCAACATAACATAGAAAGCAACTCACTCATTAGTTTCTATCAATCGTACCATAACCGTACCATAGAAAACAACTTGCATCTTGTCCTCCTATAAACCATTAATAAGGAAGTAACTCACACCTTGTTCCCTAAAAACACGTAATCTCATGAGTTAGACATAACCAATTTCCGTTACCCCATAAATCACCTATATGGCAGACAGACTAGAGCTCTAACTGAATTCATAACCACTCGTCCGGCCAAGATGTGATTACCTGATATTCTGTCCAAGGTGATAGACCTTCCTTCCTTGGGCCACTCTGTCCCTTGGAGCAAAACAATAAAGCAGTCGCAAGGACTCAAAAATGTTACCCACATCACAATGCTTTCAAAACAATCGAAATTGACATTTCCATAATCATTGTTTTCAGAAAGGCCATAACACAAAACAATAAAAAGCATCAATTCATGCATATTGTTTTCATCAATCCACAATCCACCAAAAATTATATATATTTCATGTAAATATATATATATATATATATATATATGTATTCATCCATTCAGGAATGCCTACTATAGCTCAAAATCCAAAGCTCAGAAAATCATAGTTATATTTTAACTCCAGAAATAATCAGATCCGTTCATAAATGAACCTTGTGAGATTACTCACCTCGAAACTCCCGATGCGTCTTCAATACAGAACAAAGCAGCCAAACCACCCAAAATAGCCGTCCAAAGAATACTTCGTCATGTAGCTAAGGAATTTCAGCTTTGATTCAGTTAACGAATCACAATTTAATAAAGTTCGAATTCCCAAATCAAACCAAACTCTCAAAGTAGCGTCAAATTTAGGCGAAACCATTTCCGAGACCTCCCAAAGTCTCCAAAACACTTCCACGATCGATGTGTCCAAACCACAAGTCGATCCAATGCTTAAATCCTCACGGATTTGAATAAATTCACCGATATAAAACGGTAAAAATCATAACAAATTCATACAAACCCCAAAATTTTCATATCATATATCGAAACACTCGTATCAACGAGTAGATCATATATAATACCAGGAGCAGTTCCCTACATGGCCAGAAAGTAGCCGGAAGGCCGCCATAGGCCAAAAGTCATTATTTCCCAAAACTCATTATTTCCAAAAGTTTCATCTAAGCATGCTAGTGAATTTTCATAACTAGCTCAGAGTCAGAAAACAAGCATAAATGGTCGAAAACTACCTCACAAGTTTGAATTTTTACTCAATCCGAGTTGATCCAAGTTTCACCTGAATCGATCCAAACAACCACCATAGATCGATCCAGAAGTCTCCCACGAAGCCACAGAACTTGAAGCCCCGCATACGTCGGAGATCGGAGAACCGATCGGGTCCAATTCCTCCAAAAGTCGTCGCCTTAATGCACCTCTTCCGCCGTGAATCACCGCTAGAGGTTGCCACAAAGACAACGGCAAGACCGAGGCCAATTGATTTGTGCAGGTTTCACCTTTAGAGGTCACCGGAAAGTGAAGTTCCGACCGGATCGGAATACTGAGTTCGGGTCGGATCAGACGGAAAACTTAGATACCAAAGGTATCAGTCGAGAGAGAAGTGAGAAAATAGGAAAATGGGTTCCCGGAAATAGAAATGGAATAATGATATAATTTCTGATTTTTCCCTATTTATACTAAAATGGAAACTTATTCCGATAGCCATAAATTTCTCATACAAACTCCGATTTATGCGTTCCGCATGCCCACGAACTCGTATTGACGTGCTCTACAATTTTCGTGAGGGACGTTTTCCGAGAATCCAAACATATAAAAATTCAAACTTCACACGACCCCTAAGCTGTAAAATTCGAATAATTATACGTACGAAAACCATTCCACTTCACATACAACCTACAAATAAAGTACAATAACAATTATTCGTACAACTGGTCCATTATTAATTACTAAAATTACATAATGAAAATTCAGATCATCACAACTATAGACAACCCCTTGTTTTGAGGGAATTCTACGGTACCTACATGTATGTGATACACTCATTTACAGATATGACAACAAATTTGTTGTCATTATGGTAAATATAGTTATTTTTTGGTAATTTTAGTTCTATTAGAGGTAATTACTCTACCTACAATATTTTTACAAGTTTATGAACAAATTGTTGTTGATGTGGTAACTTAGTTCAATTATATATAAGAGAAAAATTTGGTAAGTGGTCCTGAACTATGGACCCCTACGAATTTCAGTACAACAATTTCTAAAACATAAACTTTGGTACATGAGGTTTCAAAACTAACCAGTAAGCATACACGACGTCATTGACGCCGTTAGTTTTGTGGTAGCTGGCCGAATTTTAAGGGGTAAAGCTGTCTCTTCAAATTTTCTACTATGAGCACTCAGCCCTCTCTCTTCTCTTACTGTGGGCACTCAGCTCTCCATCTCTCTTACTCTGGGCACCTAGCTCTCCATCTCTCTTACTCTAGGCACAATCTCTCTCTCTCTCTCTCTCTCACCTGCTTGCACAGTGCAGCGTGCAAGCAGCACCACCACCCTTTCAACATAGGGTCCTATCATCACAGCTAACGACATCCACTGGTCCTCCCAGAACCAATCGAAAAGACTGGGCTCCTACGCTATTCTTTTCTCATAGTAAATCGAATCCAAATACCTCCACAGCTCACCAAGAGGTGTACACCAGAAATACCTATTCGAAGGAAGTCAAAACTAAAGAATTAGACTCGAAGGATGTGATGTTGTTGTGGAAAAGCGATGAAAATACTCGATGACAGAGAAGTTGTAAGCTGGGTAAATGAGGTTGTGAGAAGCGGTGGGTGAAGCGGCCACCATTGCCACTATCGAATTTCTTGATGCCAAGTTTGGCGGTGTTTGGGCGTTAGGGCGATCGCCAATTCGAGCTTAAAAAAGACGAACACCCCCAGATTTTATCCGCCTGCCGCTGACACAACAACTCGAAGAACGCCACCGAGTCCGACATATTGCTAGAGTCCGAGTCCGAGTCGAACTCGGACCTCCGATTGTAGTTGGTGATGCTAATAGTGCAAAGCAGGCAGAGAGAAGAACAAAGATGGTAGACCTGAGAGAAAGAAGAGAGAAGGAAGAGATTGAAACTTGAAAGCTTAGAGATAATACAGAGAAAGTCAACATGAGAGGAGCGAGAAACATGTGGCAGAGGAACAACGCGAGCGAGCCAAGCCTTGGGGCTCTTGTAGCAACTGGATACGGAGGAGAGGTCGTCGGAGGCCATTGATGAGTTGTGGAGGTATTTGGATTCGATGAGCGAGGTTGGGAGAGAGGGAGAGTCAGAGAGAGTGTGAGAGAGGAAACCCGTTGACAAATGAAAAATCAATTCTACTATTCATTATGTGAGTAGTGGCATGCGCACTGAAGGAGTTATTGACGCCGTGTACGTATATGAAATACATATCATATTTGATGTACCAAAATTTATGTTTTGAAACTTGCTGTACTGAAATTCATAGTGACCCTTACTTCGGATACTATTCATGAATTTTTCCCTACATGTAAATGAGTAAAATAAATGTGGTAACTTTGTTGTCAATGTCGTAAATTTAGTTCAACTAAATTGTAATTTTTGTTCAATTAAATGTAAAATGAATGTATGGTAAACATCCAAGTACCATAGACAACCCCTTTGTCTTGTTTTTGTTTTTTCTTTTATTTTATTTTATTTTATATAGTTTTTTGGGACAAAGTAATAGAGATTTCATTCAATCTGAAGGCCAGAACGACACTTATAGATAATCCATATATGTCTATACCTTACATCAGTGGTCAAACAGGTAAGAGAACAAGTATACCATCTACTAAACATTCTTTGCTCAAATATTCAAGAGCCTACACAACTATAAATCTCAGCTTACACTAAGAAAACTACCTTAATCTCTCTTCGTCAATACACTCAATTGTGGTACTCCAGGAGATTCATTAACTTGATGTAAAAGAACCATAGTAGTGTAGACTAGCACTTGTTGAGATTATAGATCCTAGATGGGAAAATGGGGACCATGCCTATTGATTTATAAGGGTTTGGGCCATTGCCAATTGGCTTTAGATGTTAACCCCATATTACTTTGTCATGGTATTAGAGCGGGTTATCCTACCTGTGTATGCCTTATGACCACACAGACTCCATGTCATCCAATATAACTTGTCTACGTGTATGGCTTGAAAAATCACCACATGTGCGGGGACGTGTTGAGATTATAGATCCTACATAAAAAAATGGAGACCTTACGTATGAGTTTATAAGGATTTGGGCTACTAATTTGGATGTGAACCCCTACTTTATCAGCTCACTACAATAAACAAGCCTAAACTTGGCCGAAACCCACTACCTTTTCCAAACAAAAAGGGGGTTACTGGAATATAAATTAAACCTTAGAAAAACCCCTAAAGCCCAATGGAAACCAGCCCAAAGGCACAACAAGCAGGCATGGCCCAGCCCAGCCCTGCCCCTGCCGTACACTGCAGCATCTTCAAAGGCACCACGCCGGCCACCACCACCGCCACAGATTTAAGGGTACACCCAGAGAACTTGACGCACCTCGACACCGCCTCCAGAGAGTTTGATGCACCACTGCGACCAGAACCCACCCGGAACCCAAACATCTCGATCTGCTATTTAGCCATAGCTGCCGTTGTCTGGTAACCAGTTCATGCGGCCGTACACCGACCCATGAACCGATGCTCGTGATCTCAACCACCTCAGCGCTGCAGTGAAACCAGATCCGATTTCGACAGCCATCATTGTCCCGCTTCCAAGCAAAGCCACCTCAAGACCTAAAAGGCAAGGCCTATAACCACCACCCGTCTGGTAGCAGCGCCACCATATCATCGTGACCAAAATCAGCGCTGACGTTGGGGGACAACCATCGCTTGACGAATGCCGGAGTTCGCCTAGTGTTTGGTCATGGTACCATTACTGTTTTGTAGTAATACTGCATAGAATTTACTATAAGGATAATGTTTCTGACAGCAATGCTTCATATTCAAATTAAAACAATTATAAGTCTCATTTTATTGCATTGCGGAACATTAATATTACGAAAAGGAGCTGAAAAGGGATTAAGCGAATATTTGAGTGTAAAGAAAAAAAAAAGTTTCCATTCTTCATCTAGTTTTGATAATGCTTGAAGTGATGAATAAGTTTTAACTTCAAACATATATACATGGATCTAATTAACAACAAAATTATCTACTGAAAGAAGTAATGTTGATCAGCATCTGAATCTGCACGTGGAGTGAAGTTTTTGTTCTTTAGAAACCTAGAGTACCAATGCGCAGAGAGTTTAGGCTGTCTTTTTAAATCAGGATCGTCCAAATCGATGTAGTAAAGGCCGTAGCTTGATTCATACCCATCCAAAAGCTCAAGTGAATCCAAGAGAGACCAGGTAAAATAGCCTCTGGCATTTGATCCATTCCTAGTTTCATACACATCAAATTTGTTTCATACACATCGCTTATAATCTCGATCATTAGGTTTGAAACAACTGATTTAATTTCATAAACATAGAATAATTAAAATTTATATCATAATATGTTAAGCAAGCTAGTTAGAGATGGTTGTAGGCAGCTGCATACCTTAAAACATTAAGCAAACTGTGAATGTGTCCATGCAAATATTCGATTCTGGACCAATCCTCCAACGATGAATTGCGTCGCGTTCGTTGACCTGCGCATCCATCCATCCATCCATCATCCTCAAGATTTAATCATAGTAATTATACATACTATGAGCGACGAGATAGAGAAACCTAATCAATAGTTACCATTTTCATGGATATATAAGGGAGGATTGCCGTAGTTTTGTTTGATATATTCCAACAGTTCTTCCATACCCCAAGGTGTTATCGGATACTGATGCATCCATCCAATCCAATTAGTTAAGCTTAGCTGATATATGCATCAGTTAACAGAACTACAAGTAATTAGTTACCAATGAATTGTTCGTACATACCTCAAACGTTGATGTATTGTGATCCAAAGCTGCACGCGTGCATGCATATCTAATATATTAGTAATAAGAAACATTGACGAGATATACACAAAACGAAAACGAAATATTAAACAAAAAGAAGCAGAATGTAAAAATCATCATACGAGAAATCTGGATTGCCGAATCAGCCATATAGTCTCTTTTTGGAATGGTTAGGGCGGCAGAGTTGTCCTTGGCATACAATGTGTTATAGTAATTGAGTCCGATGAAGTCCAACGAGCCTTTGACCATTGAAGACTCAGCACTGGTGAACGTCGGAAGTCTAGAGCCTGCATTCTCTTTCATTACTTGAGGGTACTCTCCGAACACCAAAGGATTCATAATCCTGACAAACATATATCACATCGATTCGATATCGATCATAAACTAATTATAATGAGTTAAGGCAATTAATCAACAGTACTGACCAACCAAAGTAGAAGTCCATAGCTCTTTGAGCAGCAACTTGGTCTTCATGGGTTTCGGTTCGAGGAATAAACCAATAGGCAAATACATTGATGCCTATAAACCCACGCTGCTTGTTCTGGTAGGTTTGCTTGTAAAGTGCAGCAGCTGATGCATGAGATAGCAAGAAATTATGAATTGCCATGTAGGGCTCAGTTGAGGAGTTACCCTTGGAGCAATTAAAACCAAATGGAGCTGAACATCGTGACGGTGGAAGGAATCCAATATCATAACCCCCGAGTACAAATACATTTGGCTCATTCATAGTAGTCCAATGCCTAACGCGATCGCCAAACTGTTCGAAGCAAACATTTGCATATGCAGTGAAGTCTTTTCTGCAATATCAGAATCCAATCCAATCCAATATTTAATATTTATCCACAAGAAATATAAATATATATATATATATATAGATTTTATTCAGAGCGGAGTTTCACTTTGAAATTAAAGTGTGAACTTAGAGTTTTTAGTCGCTTTTCGGTTGCATATCCACATCTCAACTGTTCAATTTTTAGGTACTAGTTAGTATATAGATCATCTCTGTAAATTTTCAGCCAATTAATGATTGTTAATGTACCTAACTCGTTCAAAACCAATTGAGAAACTGAATCTGTCAAACCTGAGCCGTACTAGCTTTAAAGCATTATCAATGCATTAACGATAATCAATTTGGCTGAAAATTTGCAGAGATGATTTATACACCAGTATCTAAAAACTGAACTGTCGAGATATGAATATACGACCGAAAAGTGACCAAAAACTTGATGTTCACACTTTAATTTCAAAGCGGAACTTCGTTCTAGATAGGATATATATATATATATTTATATCTGTGTGTGTACGTATGAGATACCATTTCTACATACACAATCTGTGGGCTAACCCATCCTCCATACTCATCCTCGAGTGCCTGTGGGAGATCACTGTGGTGTAAAGTAACATGAGGCTGGATTCCTACATTTGCTTCAAATTGATTTGTTAACTGAACAAACAAACACACACACACACCCCTATATATATATATATATATATATATATATATATATATATATATATATATATATATATAAAGCCCAGTATCTGGGGGCCTTTCTAATAAGGGATTTTTTTTTTTTGGTTAAGGGATCGCTTATGGGATCCATTTTCGATCATATATAGGCATCTCGACTGTTTAACTTTTTAAAGTTGGATGAGTAGATCATCTTTGCGAATTTTCAGCCAAATTGATTATCGTTAAGGTACTGGGCTAGATTAATCTGTCTAACTTGAACTTTCATGTGTAGAAACATAAATCATTATTATGGATGCCTTAATAATTGATCATCAATTTGACTTAAAATTTTCAGAAGTAATTTACATATTAGAATTAAAAAACTGAACGGCGATGATGCTGAAATGTGATCGAAAAATGGGTTCTATAAGAGATCCATTGAAATTCAATTATAAAAAAAAGAAAAGAAAAAAAACCCTTAATGAAAGGTATATATATACACATGCATGAAACTTACAAAGCATACATGCATATACGTGTTTGGTTACCTTTGCTGATTAGTTGGTCAATTAGATTGTTGTAATATTGCAGACCCTTTGGATTCACAGGTCCTCTTCCATCTGGAGCAATAACATGTACATACAATAAATATCAGTTCATACGAACGTGAATTTATGGATCGACTAATCCTACGTGGTAACGTTACGTACTGGGTATAAGTCTTGACCATGAGATGGAAAATCTATACGCCTCTAAACCAGTATCCACCATTAGTTGCACATCTTCCTACAGTGAAAATCATCATTATATGAAGCACGGATGGATATCACAACAACAATAAATTAATTCAACCGATTCAAACTAGAGTTGTTGCAACAGAACCTAGCAAGCTTACTTCCACCGACAAGCCATCAATTATATATCCCCAAACCAGGATATTTCGGGAAAGAAGACTACTATGTGCAATGAAACAACTCAAGATCGACCTCATTCAAAATTGCTCGGGTCTGGTGGTTGCGATCAGTCGGGTATCGTTCCGGCTGATTGTGCAGGGGACCAGCGTTTACTGAAGCGGGAAGGCAAGGCTTTTGAGGTAAATCGAAGGCTGCCAGGTTTGGTACAGAAGATCGGTTTTTGTTAAATATCAACAAGCGTACCACGTAACCCATCATTGTACGGATATTGTTCCAACTTAACCAAAAGGTCTCTGTACAATTGAGTGTGAGTCACTCAGTTATAAGTTATATTTTTATTTGTCACTTTTCTAATGTGGGATCTTTTACCTCCAACACGCTTCTTCACGTGCAACCTAGCTTTAGGGTCTGCACGTATAATCAATTAACAAATCAAATTCTCACATTAGAAATTAGGGCACAAGTCCCACAGGGGAGACTTGACGAATCAATTAACAAATCCAACTCGCACATCAAAAATTGGAACACAAGCCCCACATAAGAGACTTTGGTTAACTAACATTCTGATTGAAATATTTCTAATGTCCAATTTAATGAACCCACATCAGGTGCATGACAATTGGAGACATGATTGAAGAGACCTGCTCTAATACTATGTTAAATAGTGATAAACGTGGCCTGTAACCCACGATTGTACTGATATTGTCCAAATTTAACCACTCGGTAGATGTTGTCTTTTAATCACAAAAGGTTTCGATACAATTGGATGTGAGCAACCCATTTATAAGTTATATTTTTATTTGTCACTTTTTTAATGTAGTATCTTTCCTCTCTAACAGTTTCTTTGCCTGGGTTACTAAAACCAGGTCGCAGACCTGCGAGTGGTGGCTAATGTTGTAGGGTGGTGTCGACGAGGTTGCAGAAGATGGCTTGTGCTTTTGCTAGCATTGCTTGTGTATGAGCTTGGGCCTTGGCTCACATATCGGCTATTTGGGCCTACTCCATGGGTTTTCAAGGAGAGTGTATTGCCACCTTCATTTATCACTTAGGGATGAAGGTAGGCCTGACTTAAAAGGTGGACCTTCTTGACAGTTGGGTCGATATATGATCCATGACCAATCATTTTTGGATCATGACCGCTGAGTGAGTTGGTAATTATCTGAAATAATATTGACACGTTTTTTTTCAAGTGACTGATAATGAGGTGCTCATATTTGTTTGCTAGAAAGTGGATTTCTGTTGACATCACAAAGCGTGTCTGCAGGCTAATGGAATGTTAGTAAATGATTTTACTCTATAAGACATGAAGTTTCTTTGTTTGTAGGTTCGGTTTTACAAGTGAGCTCATATAGAATTGTAATGATCTGCATTACTTAGATAGAAATATTTAAGTGTATGTATACTCTGACCTTTTGGCTCTTGATCTAATGATATGTATTGACAGTTATTTCAAAAAAAAAAAATACAATTATATATATATTGAAATTAAAGATAATCTGAAAACTCAATTGCATCTACATGGGCACATGGCCATGCGTACCTTGAATTTATGATACCCATCACACGCTTCATCTCCGGTGGCTCCATGCATTTTCCCTGAATTTTTAAACTTAGTAATGATCTCCACACGTCTGGAATATGCATGCAACTATAGCAGATTGCCAACTTTGGTCAAGTGCCAAATTCAGTGATGAAAAATGCTCTCTATCATTGTTTTAAATTGGGTGCACCTCGACTCATGAAATGTGCAAATTCTTAGTACTACCGTGTCTGCTTTGATAGTTAGGCACAAAGGACAATTTTATCACTCCAACAAAAGATCCAAATGAAAATCAAATTTAACTTTTACTAAAGTATCTAGTCATATATAGCTAGATAGGATTGAGAAACTAACAAAAACCAAATGCTCCAACGTTTTATTTTTTCCAGTTTCAACATTTTGTTTTTCAAGTTAAAAGTTGATTATCTATATTTAACTCCGACCACTTTTCTTTTTTTTAATTTTAATTTTAAATCTCACCTCACCAGCCCACCCTATTTTGGATGGTGTTCGAACACATGATCTCACGAATAGAAATCACTGTCTTATCACCCCACTAAATGCTCGCACCCAACTTCTAGGCACTTTAGCCAATAAAAATACTTTTTATTATTAGAGATGCTTGAAAAATTGAAATAAAAAATAGTTGGAGCTAACCAGCATGCGCATAGGTGTCCAAGATGCTTGGGGTTCTCCCGTCTTGGTCCGCAGCGCCTTCCACCTGTTGAAGCAAATCCAGGCCCCGTCATGATCTTCTTCTTTCATCTCTAGCTAGCTTTCTGTTTTGGAAAGTGGAAATTAATTATAATACCGGACGTCCGTACCTGATAAGCAGAGGAGGAAGCACCAAAAACAAAGTCCGGCGGGGAAGGGAAGTCTTCTCTTTTAAACTCATCAGCGCCTAGTTCTAAATGAAGAGCTAAAGAAAGATTTAGGGGGATACTGAGAAGAATTATGAAGCAAAGAAAGAGGAGCAGTTCCAGTTGCAGAACCATTCTCAACATGAATAGATGGATTTTAGAGATCGATATCAAAGCTGCAGGCTTAATTTATACCACCTGGACTTTTTGATCTATCAATCTTTTTGAAGATGAAAGAAAAACAGAGTACGGAAGAAGCAGTGAGAGGACATGTATTTGAGTGGTTGTGGTTTTGTTATCCGTGATTACCTACTCTTTCCATTTCTGTATGTGTAAATAAAATTCCCCTCCAGTGCTCCTATAGATAGAGATAGGCAATTGATATGTGTACCATATATGCAGTAGTGCTTCTCAATTGGTTGCTTTTGCTTTTGTCGTTTAATTGACTTCCAGTCAACACCACATTCTTCAGCTGGCACCTTCCCTCCGTACATTATATTCTCTCTCTTTGTTATTTATACCCATAGATTAAATATTAATAACAATCGTCAATTAATTTTACCAAAGCGGTTATATTCATATCTCTTCATTGAGCATATAGACATCTACTTTTAAATTTCACAATAAATTTCTATTTTTACCACTTTTATTTATGAGGAATGCTAACTACATTTCTCATCTATCTTTCCCATTTATTAGTGACACATATTTTCTTATTTCACTCAAATTCATGACATTAATAATGCAAAAACTGATTTTCATTTCTTCCGAATATGCCCCTAATTATTGCTTATGAATAATTTTATTATTTTTCTTCTTCCTACTTAAATTCTTTTCTTCTCTCTAACAAAATCACTATGATTTAAGGAGATTGATGGCCTACTATTCAAACCCTGATTCAATTTTGATTAAAATATAGACTTAAACTACATGATCTGAGAACAAGGAATGTAGACAACAATGAAGGTTTCTGGGCTTCTATCTTTTTCGTTTTTCATTATTTCTATGTTGAGAGCATGGAAAATTTCTTTGATCTAGGCTATATAATTGAACCCAAGAGGTTTATAATTGGTATTTGGTTTTGGTATTTCATTATATTGTGGGTAGAAGTTTTGTTTGATCTGGAGTTTGAAACTTATTTTGTCTGGGTGTGAAATTCTTAAAATACTTTTTTTCTTCTTTGAGCTATGCAATTGTTCCTAGAAGGTTTGTATTGAATCAAAGAAGAATAAGAATTAATGATACAAACAAAAAGAAAAAGGAGGAAGACGAAGATGAAGAAGACAATGATAGGAAGAAGAATTGTTCGGATATAGAGAGGAAGAGAGAAGAAGTGGAAGATTTTTTTTTTAATCAAGAAGAAGAAGAATTATTTAAATGGAAATATAAGAAAATAAGAAGGAGTTGATTGTGCAATAATTAGGGTATATCTGGAAAATAAAATACTCAATTTTTAAAATATTAAATGCTATAGTTTTTAGTAAAATAAGGTGATACATGTCAGTCAATAAATGGGAAAGATAGATGGAGAAGGTCGCTAGCATTCCTCTTTATTTATATGTTGCCTTGTTCCTCTTCAAACCTAGCCTCTCCAACCTGACAAGATTGCCTCATAAATGTTCATGGTCATTTGACATTTAATTTGTACTTTTGTCAAGAATGCCCTTTCAAATACAATTGAAGCTTAATGTTATGCAGTTCAAATGAATCGATATATGACATGTCTTGAAAAAATTATGTAGGGGTTTTACTAAATTTTTTTGACAAATGTGATTTATTTAATTTGGCAAATCTAGAACAATTGTTCTTTTGCAGAACAATGTGTTAAACTGCACAAATGCAAACTTCTTGAAAATTCTAACAATTCTTTCTGATAAAGTTCAAAGGCACTTTTAATATCCCACACCCCGATGCGAAGGAAATCAAAATTTATAACAAACAATGAGTGAGTTTGTGGTTCTCCATGGATCTATACCCATCAAGAGGATGACCACATTCACACCTGGAGATGAACAAGCTCTAGCAAAGATAATTGGCTGCATAAGAAGTTCAAGTTTTTTTTTTTAATTAATGGTAAAATTGGATTTCTAAGTTACAAAAAAAAATAGGAGGTCTAAATAACAGTTTTTGAGGTATGAATAGAAACTTCATTTTAGTAATAGAATTGTGATATTGTGGAATATATTAGGAAAAAAATATTCTTTGCCTTTTGCGAGTCAAACTACTTAATTTCAGAACTTGTTTTGGAATTCTGGGTCCTAGCATTTGTGAATTGAAAACTCAAGAATTTAGTTGGAATAAATTTACTACCATTTGTATTTCTTTTACTTTGTATTCCTTTTACTTTTGAAATACAAACACGGAAATAATTGAAACCTATATGCATGTTGGTCAAGGACGTAACTAGTTAGGGTTGAGAAGGGTCAAAGACCCCCTTGAACTTAGCTTTTCTATTAGAGATATCTTATACCTGTAAATGGACTGGATTCGAAGCGGATCGACCTAAATCTAAATCCGTTTATTAATAAAACAATTTCAACCCGATAACTCCGTTAACCCTGCGGATCGTTGATAGCTCAATCAAAATTCGTATTCGCTGAATTAATGGATACCCGATCCGCTAATCTGATCCTTTTATAATTATGAATATTTTTAATTTTAAATAATAATATTAAATTTTTATAATGATACCTCATAAAACAACATGAAGAATATCGCCAAAATATGAACTACATTGTCAAAATATTCTCTAGAACAATAAACTAAGGTAAATAAAATACTAAATTTGCAAAGTATTCTTAATATTTTATATTTTATATTTTTTTAAATAATAATATATAATAAAAAAATAATATTTTATTATTATGAAAATGAACCAAATCATTAACGGATCGAATCAACCTAAATCCATGTTTGATCCTTTAAATAAACGGATTAACGGATCCTGATCATTAAAGGATCAAATTTTTCAATCTAAACCTGTCCAATAACCACGGATCTGGAGCGGATTTGAATCCAAATCCGCTCTATTTATAGGTCTACTCATACCTCTAACTCTTTTTTTTTTTTTTTTGATCAGGAGTGAGGTACCGAGCTACTTCGATTACATTAGCGAGTTAGTAACACACACACCCAGTCAGTATTCGGACCAATGTCCACGAGAGTATCCCAACAAAGCTAGACTAATCTTCCGCCATAGGCGCATGAACCCGATGGCCACTCAAACCTGCTGGCCATAAAGTGGTCGGAGTTAGGATTCGAACTCTAGACATGGGGGTTCCATACTAGGCAGCTCGACCTCTAACTCTTTATATTTCTTTTGCATATCATGATTTTTTTTATTTAGTTTTTGAGTCAAATCTCCATGTGCTATAGATTTAAGTCACTCTTGTGTGGAAATTAAGATTTTTCTCCTTTTTACTTCTTTCTTCATTGAGTAAAAAAATTTCACTTGAAAGATGAAACTATATTTTGACCGCTCTTATTAAAAGTTCTAGCTACACCATTGTCGGTTAGTTTCTATAAGTCGGTCTTTACTCGCTGATGGTGGTGCATCTATGGTATATGGTGATTTTTTAGGGTATGTATAGTAAGATTTGGAAATCCCGTGATGATATTCAAATCTAAGAGGCCGATCCTGATGCTTAGTAGAGCATGTGTGGCTCCACTTGATAGGGTGCTACAAGATGGTTCATGGCATTTCAACAACACCATGGTGGTAGTTGCTTCTGACGATGGCTTTTCTAACTTGGCTGTAATTGATCTGAACAGTATTAGAGTTTGAGTGCATTTGCATTAACTTTCCCATCAACTTTGAAAAATGAGAAGGGTTCGTTGATGTTTTCTAACATCACCGCAACCTTCAAGGGAGGTGAACACAACAAGCAAAAAACAAAATAAAAAATTAATCTAACCAATCAGCAGCAAGTGTTTGCTATGTAAACTAATGATATTAGGCCGGATTATCTTACAATTGATATTCCAGTACTACATAATAGTCTAGTCGGAACCACCATACAATTGATACTTGGTTACCATTAGCATGGACCTCCACAAACTTATTTTTATCAAGATTAAGGCCCAGTTTTCCCGAGGTAATTATGAAATAACCACTTATTTCTTAAATTAAGCATGTGAACCTGTTTGGTAAATCAACAACCATCAACTTATAATTAAAGCTCCTACTTTCTTACGTAGATTATACAAACTGCTAGAATGCTGCATCCCAAAATTTAACTTTCTTAGCTTTACCAAAATTGCCCTCATCTAATATGTTATATTACCTGAAATCCTTCTTTTTACACTCGACTTCTTTTGGACTGAACCAAAAGAAATCGACATCAATCCAGAAAGAAACTCTTATTCTCTCCATCTACATATTTGCAGAATATCACTCCATTATGAACTTATTTCGTAAGGTTATATTGTTATCGGATTTCATATAAGTGTGAAAAGTCAGTCATTTGAATTAGGAAGTTGTGTTTTTGACATTTTGATTTAGGGTTGTATGCGTAATTCTTGGTTATCTTAAGTAATATTTTTGGGGTTTTATTATCCAATATGGGTTTCTTGTCTATATGATGAATAATTTATATTATGAGTTCTCCAAATTTTCATTAGGGTTTTAGATGAAAACTCGCTAAACAGAGATTTGTTTAGAAATTTTGTTGTAAGCTATGATCACACATGCAAGTAACCGGTTCAAAGAAGAGGGACTACTTTGTTGCAATTAAAGAAGGTTATATCTATTTCCTTAATTACAACCTGTGGATGTTGTTAATTGCATTTGCTCATTCTCTTCTATTACTTTGAAATTTGGGTTCAGTATTTGTGTTGTCATGTCAATGATTTTGTGTTGGATCCATTTTGATGTCTCGTTTTCATTGGAGATTGAATTTTGATGTAAATATTTATGGTAATGGAAGGAAACTGATGTACCTTTAAAGGTTTTGTATCCAAAAAACATCAAATAAACTTTGTTTGTGCATTGGTCTATTTCTCTATGTATAAACAATCACTTCATGTATATATTAGCTATTTTAATTTTAATTGAATCTACCACATTAACAACATGAAATATAATGTCAAAGACACTTGTAGATTCATCTTGGATCTCCTCCTTGTCTTCGCGATGGTTTGACAGCACTACACGGTGGCGACTTTAGTTGCTATGTGGAATGTGGGTGCTTGACACTGTTCATAGGATCGGATCAGTTTTCAGGATCCAGATACGTGGTGGTTGATCTTCGTCTTAATCCATAGGTAGAGGTTGTGGCTGGGTTTGAGGGAACATGGCCTGTCGAAGAACGCTATCCTAGAAAAAAAATTGAAAAAAAAAAAATGGTACATTAATTCCATGATGACTCTACTTTGGATTCTATATGATTTTTTTTTTTTATGAAAATATCTTAGAAAAGAATATAAGCCATAAGAAAGATAATTGTTTCTGGTGGATGGATCTAGATGATAAACCAGATAAAAATAAAAAGGTATAAAAAATAATACAAAACTGCATAGTAGCACCAGGCAAAAGTTGGAAAAACATAAAAATTCAATTTTTATATGTTTCATACAAATAAGGACAGAAGCTCAGGCTCAAGGAGAATAACAGGCTTAATCCCTAATTTTTCATGCCCAACTACAATTAAAATAATATTTTATTAAAATTACCGTGATACCATTGTCAAAATAGATTTTAGTCCTCCTCACACGTGAGATTTTGATCTCTGCTGCCCATATTACCTCGATTTACCCACCCAAAACCAAAATCCCATCAATTCGAGTCTCCCCTCCTCGTCTTCGTCCTCGTCTTCATCCTCCTCACCCTAACTCACTCACCTCTCTATCTTTCTTTCACTTTCACTTTCTCTTAACTCAATCAATCTTCAATTTTATGGGAGTGAACATTCCTCATTGCCAACTCTAGAAACCTCGAGACTCTCGTTGATTGAGTTTCGAATTAGATGGCTTGCCGCACTCTCTGCTGCTCTGCTTCCAACGATGCTAATCTGATTTATAGGTAAATCCGAAGAAAGAGCTTGCTTGAGTTTGTTGTTTTTGTTTCGTTTTCCTTGAGTTTTTCTTCTAAGTACAATTGAGCGCCTTTTGCTTTTGATTTTGATTGTAAGAGTTCAATAATGCTCGTACTGTTTGATTGATGAGGTAGTTTAGTTTTTGATACAGCAAAATCACAGAGAAGAGTATAGCTATATATATATATATAAATTTTATATATATATATATATATATATATATTTGTGTGTGCGCACCCGCGCCCCCCTCCCAAGCACAAATACCGAAAGCATAAGGCTCGTCTAGCCACAAAAGGATAGCAAAGATATGCTGAGACAAGGGCCGCGATATCCCTTACGGCGATATCAGGAACAGGGGGACTGCATCCCCTCAAATCCCTTACAAATGGGTCATCTCTAATACCTTAAAGATGTAACTATTTACTATCGCTTTTCATTATCTTTATCTTTTAACGATACTAACTTAGGCATCAGAGTGTCAAAGTTGGCACACTCGGTCTTCCCTTTGACTTTTGTTTGTTTTACAAATAAACGAGATCGATATTGACAAGACATCCTGTGATTCAGGTAGACTAGACCATACCCATCTATTCAACAGGAACAATATGCATTCCCTTAGATATCGAATTTAACTTGTTTTTGAGCATATTTTAGCTTTCACTAAGTCATTTTGTTGTTTGTTTAGGAATATTGCAAGAATGAGGAAAGCATCTATTTTGAGGCTTTGAAGTGGATAATCGGAGCTAGGAAGAAGGATGGTTAAAAATGCGGAGGCAAAAAGTAAAATTTCAGATTTTGGCGAACCACCGCTCATGGTGATGCCATGTATTTTTCAGCCATATTCATGGAGGAGCAAGGTGGAGGAGAACATTAGATGCATATCATTACATCAATTCACCATCATTCTCTCATAGCCAAATCCTAACCCTTTGAGTTCAAAACCAACTCCATCTCTTTTCTCTCTTTCTCACACCATTTCAACTCCCCATGTTGCCCAAAACTCACTCTCATCGTTACAAAAATATGCTATGTTTAGTAGGCCTTAATCACCATATTTTCTCCATCAATACCTTCTCACCACACTTCATCCCTACATTACATTTTCCCCTTAGTTTTGGGACCTAAAATCCACTCCAACACTCAATCTCCTTGCTCCACATCTTTTCTAACAAGGGTAGAGTTGCTCCCTTTTGCTTCTTGTCATCTTTTCATACCTATCTCTTCTCCTATTTATGCACCTATTCTCTTATTCAAGAGACCATTACCCATACCACCCCATTATATCTTCTTTCCCTCTCCATCTCCACCACAAAACCTTCATATACCTTTACTACGAAATGTCCCCTGCTTATAATTAAAAATAAAAAATAAGTCACATGCCTTTCGTTAAAATGGACCGTCATCCTAAAAAAAATTATGATCTGATTTTGGAAAGAAAAAAAAAATTGTACGTCGAATGAGCTGGAAAGGAATGAAGCCAAGAATATTTGAGTGTAAAGAAAAAAAAAAGTTGTTCGATTATTCTTCATCTAGTTTTGATTATGCGTGAAGTGATTAATAAGTTTAACTTCAAACATATATACAACAAAATTATCTACTGAAAGAAGTAATGTTGATCAGCATCTGAATCTGAGCGTGGAGTGATGTCTTTGTTCTTTAGAAACTTGGAGTACCAATGTGCAGAGAGTTTAGGCTGTCTTTTTAAATCCGGATCGTCCAAATCGATGTAATAAAGGCCGTAACTTATTTCATAGCCACCCAAAAGCTCAATTGAGTCCAAGAGAGACCAGATAAAATAGCCTCTAGCATTTGATCCATTCCTAGTTTCATGCACATCAAATTTGTATGGTGATCGAGATCAGTAATGAATCTAATAAAACATTAAAACTTAACAGAAGATTACACCGCTTATAATCTCGATCATTAGGTTTGAAACAACTGTTTTAACATCATAAACATAGAATAATTAAAGTTTATATCTTAACTCTTAAACAAGCTAGTTAGAGATGGATGTAGCTAGGTAGCTGCATACCTTATGATATTAAGCAAACTGTGAACGTGTCCATGCAAATATTCGATTCTGGACCAATCCTCCAACGAAGAATTGCGTCGAGTTTGTTGGCCTGCACATCCATGCATCCATCAAATACTATTATCAATCAACTAATTCAGCTATGAGCGAAGAGATAGAGAAAATTAATTAATCAATTAGTTACCATTTTCATGGATATATAAGGGAGGATTGCCGTAGTGTTGTTTGATATATTACAACAGTCCTTCCATACCCCAAGGTGTTATCGGAAACTGATATCATTCATCCAATCCAATCAATTGAATACATACTCAAATTCATTAATGTAATAGCTTAGCTGATATATGCATCAACTTCTAATTAATTAGTTATTGATGAACTGTTCGTACCTCCAACGTTGATGTGTTGTAATCCAAAGCTGCATGTATGCACATATAATTAGTGATAAGAAATTAACATTTACGGGCTATGCACAAAACGAAGACGAAAAATTAAAGAAAAAGAAGCAGAATGTAAAAATCACCACCATACGAGAAATCTGGGTTGCCGAATCAGCTACATAGTCTCTGTTCTGAATGTTTAATGCGGCAGAGTTGTCACTGGCATACAATGTGTTATAGTAATTAAGTCCAATGAAGTCGAAGGAACCCTTGACCTTTGAAGACTCAGCACTGGAGAACGTTGGAATTCTAGAGCCTGCATTCTTTTTCATTACTTGAGGGTACTCTCCATACACCAAAGGATGCATAACCCTGACAGACATATATCACATCAAATCGATATCTATAATCAACTAATTATATCAACTAATTATAATAAATTAAGGCAATTAATCAACACTACTTACCAACCAAGATAGAAGTCGAGGGCTCTTTGAGTGGCAACTTGGTCTTGATGGGTTTCGGTTCGAGGAACAAACCAATAGGCAAATACATTGATGCCTATAAACCCACGCTGCTTATGCTGGTAGGTATGCTTGTAGAGTGCTGCTGCTGATGCATGAGATAACAAGAAATTATGAATTGCCATGTATGGCTCAGTTGAGGAGTTACCCCTCGAGCAATTAAGACCAAATGGAGCTGAACATCGTTGTGGTGGAAGGAATCCGATATCATAACCCCCGAGTACAAATACATTTGGCTCATTCATCGTAGTCCAATGCCCAACTCGATCGCCAAACTGTTCAAAGCAAACATTTGCATATGCAGTGAAGTCTTTTCTGCAATATATCAGGACCCAATCCAATCCAATAATTAATATTTATCCACATCTACATCCACATTGTTTTAGATATGTATAGGATAATATTTCTACATACACAATCTGTGGGCTAACCCATCCTCCATACTCATCGTCGAGTGCCTGTGGGAGATCACTGTGGTGTAATGTAACATGAGGCTGGATTCCTGCATGCATGCTTCAAATTGATTTGTTAATCGAACACACACACAGGTAAGGCTTGCTCTGTTAAGGAGATTCGTTCCTTAGCTAAGGAACGGATTTTCATATTTGACTACTTTTCAATCACATATTCACATTTTAACCTTTCAGTTTTCAAGTCCTAATATATAGATCATCTCTGTAAATTTTCAGTCAAATTGATGATTGTTAAGACATCCAAAACTAAATTTACAATTATGAACACAAACGGTTCAGCTTGGATAGATTCGATTTGTTCATTGATTTAATCGAGTTTGATACCTTTAGCCATCATTAATTTGGCTGAAAATTTGCATAAGTGATATATACGTTAGACTCTAAAAATTGAACGGTTAAGATGTGAATATGTGATAAAAAAGTGGTCAAAATATGAAAATCCGTACGGAGCTCCTTAGAGCTATATATATATATATACACACACACACACACACACAGCCCTTCTTGGCTGCGGACGTCCGTACCAAAAGTTCGGTACTGATTTCGCGTTTTCTCCCACTTTCCGATCACATTTTCACATCATAACCGTTCCGTTTTTAGGTCCTAATGTATAGATCAGCTCTGCAAAATTTCAGCCAATATGGTGATCGTTAAAGCATCCAAAACTGTAATTTACAACAATGTACACGAACGGTTTCGGTTCGACAGATCCAGTTCGTTCGTGTAAATTGCAGTTTTTGATGTCTTACGATCACCAAATTGGCTGAAAGTTTACAGAGATGATCTATACATTAGGACCTAAAAACTGAACGGTCAAGATCAAAATATGTGATCGGAAAGTGGGTGAAAACAGGAATTTTGTATCGAAATTTCGGTACGGATGATCACACCTGAGAAAAATCTTATATATATATATAATATGAAAATTACAAGCATACATATATGTACGTATTTGTTTACCTTTGCTGATTAGTTGGTCGATGAGATTGTTGTAATATTGTACACCCTTTGGATTCATGGGTCCTCTTCCATCTAGAACAATAACACGGACATACAATAAATCTCAGTTCATTATATCTCTATATGGAATGTATGCATGGATGGATTAATCATAAGTGGTAACGTACTACTATATACGTACTGGGTATAAGTCTTGACCATGAGATGGAAAATCTATACGCCTCTAAACCAGTATCCACCATCAGTTGCACATCTTCCTACAATCAAAATCATTAGATATGTGCATATATGATACATGGATGCATCCCAACAATAATATATTAATTCAACCGTTTCAAACTAGATCTGTTGCAACAAAACCTAGATATAGTAAGCTTACTTTCACCAACAAGCCATCAATTATATCATTATATGTGCACAAACTAGGATATTTCTGGATGCTAGACTACTAAAGAAATCCAAGGCCTCGTTCAAATTTGCTAGTTAAAGTTATTTTTGCATTCATAAACCTTAAGTTTTATAGATTAATATTCCCAACAGATTATGGATGTGAGGCTCGAGATGGCACATAGAAAACAATATTGGTATAAATAATTCAATTAAGCAACAATAATAAGATCTGCAAAGCAACAATAACTACTATTCAATCAATACACACACATATGAAATTAACGATCACTGAAAAACCCAATTGAATCTACATGGCAATGCGTACCTTGTACTTATGATACTCATCACAGGCTACATCTCCAGTGGCTCCATGCATTCTACCTGAATTTTTAAACTTAGTAATGGTCTTCACACATTTGGAATATGCATGCAACTAGCAAATTGGCAACTTTGGTTGACTGCAAAATTCAATAACGGGAAATGCTCTCTATCAGTGTTTTAAATTGAGGGTGTCTCGAGACATCAAAAGCGCAAATTCTTAATATTACTGCGTCGGATTTGATAATTAGGCACGTACCAAGAATCAAAAGATATATACTAACCAAGCTTTGTGCTTCCAAAAGTCAATGGTGAAAATGGCAAAATCTCAATTTATTGTTGGTTGTTGCGGTTTCCATGAAAGAGAATGAGACGAACTAGTGGTTGAATTTGTATGCGTTTCTCTTAAAGGTGATGAGCAATAAAGTAAAAGAGCCGAATAACTCAAAAGCTAAACCTTTCCAAATTAGCTTCTCCATTCCCTACCCTAGTCAGGATTATTTTGCTTTAGTAGCTTTGGCACTCATTTGGTTGTTGCCATTATGTTTTGTAATGAATATGATCAGTTATGTTTTGGCGTTATGTCCCATCTATCTTTGGTTCTCATTTGGCTGCCAGCCTGCTACGATTCTGTTATTTACTTATTTTTATTTTTAAATTTTGTTCTAACTTTTTATCATCACGTACATGCTACTTTTGTTCTAACTTCTTTAAAAATAATATAATAAAATGAATGAGCAAATGAAGCAGAAAATAAATAGGTGAGAATAATGTGCTTGCAAGAAGACTAGCTAGCATTCCCTTCTTGAATAGTCATTCTGAAATAAATTTAAATTTTGACTATTTCTGATATAATTTTATCACTCCAACAAAATACTCATATGAAAGTCAAATCTAACTTGTGTCAAAATCTCAGGTCATATTTTTTTTTTTTTGATAAAGGGGATCTCCGGTCATATTTAGATAGCCAAGAGTGAGAAAATAACAAAAATGTCAAATGCTCCAACGTTTTATTTTTTTTCAATTTCAACGTTAGTTTTTACGTGCAAATTGTTAGTATCGTTGGAGTAGAAGTCAAAAGTTGACTATATATATTTACCTTCTATGCACTTTAACTAAATAAATAACTTTTGTTAAAAAAAAAAAGAACTGAATAAATAACTTTTATTACTAGAAACGCTTAAAAAACATTAAAAATTAAAAATAGTAAGCAGAAGTGTTGTAGGAGCTCACCAGCATGAGTATAGGTGTCCAAGATGCTTGGGGTTCTCCCGTCTTGGTCCGCGGCACCTTCCACCTGTTGAAGCAAATCCAGGCCCCGTCATTGATTTTCTTCTTTCATCTCTAGCTAGCTTTCTGTTTTGGAAAGTGGAAATTAATTATAATACCGGACGTCCGTACCTGATAAGCAGAGGAGGAAGCACCAAAAACAAAGTCCGGTGGGGGAGGGAAGTCATCTCTTTTAAACTCATCAGCGCCTAGTTCTAAATCAAAAGCTAAAGAAAGATTTAGGGGGATACTGAGAAGAATTATGAAGCAAAGAAAGAGGAGCAATTGCAGTTGCAGAACCATTCTCAACATGGATGGATGGATGGATGGATTATAGAGATATGTTGCGAGCCCGATCAGAGCTGCAAGGTTAATACGACTTCGGCTTTTCTGTCTGTCAGAATATTAGGAAGGAAGAAAGAAAAGAAAAACAAACTACGTAAGAGGCAGTGAGAGGATATATATGAGTGGTTACGGTTTTGTTATCCGTGATTACTTATTGATTCCATTTCTGTATCACTGTATGTGTAAATCAAAATCCTCCTCCAGTCTCCTATAGATATAGGCAATTTATATGCAGCGTATACTGCTTCTCAATTGGTTGCTTTTGCTTTTGTCGTTTAATTGACTTCCACCCACCAAAACATTCTTCTGGCACCCTCTCCCTCCATACATTATATTCTTTTTCTCTTTGTTATTTATACCCCTAGATTCAATACTAATAACAGCCGACGTATGGCATTGTCAAGTGATATGACTAAGCGATATTTCTGTGGAATTTATAAGAAATATAATAATAATTTCTTAGGAATTAAGAACACCATGTTAAGAGAGACTTCCGTACGGCATCCGCACCACGTGGTAGTGGGACGGGCCAATCAGTGCTCAAACAGGAAATATTTTGGGTATTTTACATTAAAAATCAGGGGCAATTTCAAAAAAGAGGAAAAAATTTTGGTTTTTAATTGGAGAGCCACACTGCCCTACCACGTGACAGTCTCCACGCAAGAATTTTTCTTGCATGCTTGCCGGTTAGCTTCTGTAAGTTAGCCTTTAGTCACTGATGGTGGGGCATCCGTGGTTTTTTTAGGTTATGTATAATAAGATTTGGGAGTCCCGTGATGATATTCAAGTCTAAGTGGCCGATCTCTGACGCTTCGTGGATTATATCGACGAGATGGCTTTCTTTGATGGGGTTCTACAAGGAGGTTCATGGCGTTTTGACAACACCATGGTGGTACCGTGGTGGTAGCTTCTTATGTTGGTCTTTCTAATTCGGCCTTAATCGATCTCAACACTATTAGAATTTGAGTGCAATTGCATTAGCTTCCCCATTGACTTTAAAAAAGAAGGGTTCGCTGATGCAACCTTCAAGAGAGGTTAACACAGGCAAAAAATAAAATAAAAAATTAAACTAACTAATCAACAACAAGTGGTTATTATGAAAAACTAATGCATGACATTACCCTGGATCATCGTACACTTGATATTTCAATATAAAATAATAATTTACTCCGGACCACCATACATTTAATACTCTAGTTCCATTAGCACGGGCCTCAATATACTTATTTTTATCAAGATTAAGGCCTAGTTTGGCCCCGAGGTGATTATGAAATGGGGACCTTGACTTAAAGCACAAAAATAAACTAAAATTATCTCAATTATCCCAACAACAGATTTTTATTCCTACCTGCACAATTTAACAGCAAATTACCATTTTGCTCTTAACTTAATAAAGAAACTACATCATGCCACACCCTCTCTCTCTCTCTCATTTATTTCTCGATGCCTCCATTCCACTTCTCCGGCCGTCGCAGTCGTCCTCGAGAAGCTAGAGTGGAGGAGGCCGGGGTCTGTTGCTTTCTCATGACGCGGGGATGGCCGAGACCGGTTTTGGAGCGGCAAAAGACCTGGCCGGTACTCCCATATCCGACCGCAAACCACCGGCCCTGGAACCAGCTCGATGTCATCGACATCTCCGTGGTATTAGTTTTCCATGAAAAGCTACGGTGATGGAGAATCGAAGGAGAGAAGGTGACAACTTTTTCGATCGGGTTTTCTGATTCCTACAGTTTCTAGATGTTTCATCGGTAGCCGAAGCTTTCTCTTGATGTCGTGGACCTCCCTCTGCTCTTCTTTTGTTCAAACAGCGACCGACGACGAAGGAATGAAGCTGGAAGGCTGTAATGGTTTTCCAACAGTTTTTGGGTAATTTAAGTATGATAGTTACTTTATTTGACGAATTGCACATGATGACATACATGAATTCGAGTTTTAGTCAAGATTGATGAAACTAAAATTTTAGGTATGCTGACTATTTCGGGTTGATTGTGCTTGGCTGCAGTTTAGAACTCTTTAAATATTTTCTTGGTTCAAATTCAATTTTGTTTTGATTCTTGAATACATGGGGAGATTTACTTCTGTTCAAGTCATGGAACTATGAAGTTGAAAGGAAAATCAAACTTTGGGTATAAAATGGGGGCAGAAGGCCCGAATGGAAAGAAAAAGAAAAAAGTCTTATTATGGAGTAATAAAAGGCTATTGGGGGGCAATAGAGGCTTGTTAAAGGTCTATTGGGCGGCAATAGACGTCTATTGAGGCACAATAAATGTTTTGAATTGATGTAATCTCTTCGTTTTTTTCCTTAATCAAAGTTCTTATTCGTCTAATTTGAAGAAGATTAGTTCCCATTTCGGCGTTCGAAAGTTCTATTGGGGGGCAATAAAGGTTTATTTTATTTTTTTGGAAGAGAGGACAAAAGCCCTATGAAATAACCTCTTATTTCTTAATTTAAGCATGTGATCCTGTTTGATAAAACAACAACCATCAACTTATAATTAAAGCTCCTACTTCCCTAAGGTAGATTAAACAAACTGCTAGAATGTTGCTTCCCAGAAGGTAACTCACTATTGACTTTACCTACATTTCCCTCTTCTAATATGTTATATTACCTAATATACTTACTTTTACACTCGACTTCATTATGGACTGAACCAAAGAGATCGATGTCAATGCAGAAAGAAAGTCTCATTCCCTCCATCTACATATCTGCAGAAAATCACTCCATTACAAACTTATTTGGTAAAGTTATATTGTTATTGGATTTCATATGAGTGTGAACAATTAGTCGATTGAATTAGGAAGTTATGTTTCTGACATTTTGATTGAGGGTTGTGTGTGATTCTTGGTTATCTTTAGTAATATTTTGGGTTTAATCATCCTCTATGAGTTTCTTGTCTACATGATGAATAAATTATTACAAGTTCTCCAAATTTAGATTAGGGTTTTGTATGAACTACGTTTTTGAACAAGCACCTCATTGTTTGATAACAAGAGAAATTGACACACAGAAAGAGAGAGTAATATTTCAGAGAGAATGGAGATTTCAAGTGTGTTTTTTCATCTCATACAATGCGGTATTTATAGGAATACATTTGAAGTGTGAAAGCTCAAAGAGAAAACCAAAATGATAACCATTTTGATGATGATTTTCTGTCATGTTTGTTGCCCCTTGGTAAAGCATGTTACATAAGTCTTCATACACTCAAGTACCAATGATTATACACTCAAGTACCTATCTAAATACTTTACGTATTTGTTACATGATATAGACATACATAGTATTATACATTTATACTACAACACTTCACCTTGGATATTTCATGTTCAATAGTACTGTGTTGGTGGTACACTTCGAAGTTGCCTTGTTAAAAACCTTGCCAAGTAATAAACCCCTGTGGGAAAAAACAACCTTGGTTGAAAGGGAAAAAGAGCACAACGTGCGTTGAGTGTGAAGTATGTTTCTGGATACTCCCCCTGATTTAGACTCCCCTTGAAGATCGTGGGAGTTCGGATATCCTCCTCAATCCGATGCTCCTTACATGTTTCTCGAAAGGGGATTTTGATAATGACTTAGTAAATAAGTCAGCTACATTATCTTCTGATCGGATTTGATTAACTTCAATATTTAGAAGTGTTTGTTGTTGCTGACTGTAGAAGAATTTCGGCGATATATGCTTGGTATTGTCGCCCTTGATGAAACCTAATTTCATTTGCTCAATACAAGCTGCATTATCCTCGTAAATGCATGTAGGTTCATTTGTGGTAAATTTTAAACTACAAGTTCCTCGAATGTGTCTATTTACAGACCTTAGCCATATGCACTCACGCACGGCTTCATGTAGTGCAATAATCTCTGCATGATTTGAGGAAGTAGCAACAAGAGTCTGTTTTGTAGATCTCCAAGATATCGCTGTGCTTCCCATGATAAAGACATAACCTGTTTGGGAGCGACCTTTGTGAGGGTCAGAGAGATACCCTGCATCAGCAAAGCCCGTCAGAACATCATTATCATTTTGATGGAGGGGAGGAGGAGAACGTCGGTCACTATGAATAGTGTTGCCGGCGTTCACATTTCTTTTCTCTCTGTAGGGATAGAACAAGCCCATATCGATCGTACCTTTTAGGTATCGAAGGATTGTCTTTATACCAATTTAATGGCGGCATGTTGACGCAGAACTATGTCGAGCTAACAAGTTTACTGCAAATGAGATATCTGGTCTTGTGCATTGAGCTAAATACAATAATGCGCCTATCGCACTTAGATATGGTATTTCAGCTTCTAATAAATCTTCGTCCTCATCCCTTGAACGAAACGGATCTTTCATGGGCTCAAGACTACAGTTGATCATGGGAGTACTCACAGGCTTTGCTTTATCTTCATTAAAGCGCCTTAGTAACTTTTGAGTATATGCTGACTGATGGATCATAATCCCATCATTACGGTGCTCGAGTTATATTATGAGACAAAACCGTGTTTTCCCGATATCTTTCATCTCAAATTTTAGATTTCAAATATGTAGCAGTTTCTTTTAACTCATCTAGAGTTCCAATTAGATTCATGTCATCGACATAAACTGCTACAATTGCAAATCCGGATCTTGTCCTCTTAATGAACACGCAAGGACATATTTCATTGTTAACATATCCCTTCCCAATCAAGTAGTCACTTAGACGGTTATACCACATCCGTCCAGATTGTTTCAATCCATATAGTGAGCGTCTTAATTTTATTGAAAACGCGCTCCGTGGTTTAGAGCCACTTGATTTGGGTAATTGAAGTCCATCTGGAATCTTTATATATATCTCTGAATCTAGATCCCCATAGAGATATGTTGTAACCACATCCATGAGCTGCATGTCAAGTTTTTTGGAAACTACCAAACTGACAAGATAGCGGAACGTTATAACGTCCATTACGGGAGAATATGTCTCTTCGTAGTCGATTCCAGGGCGTTGTGAGAAACATTACGCCACAAGGCGGGCTTTGTATCTAACAACCTCATTTTTCTCATTACGCTTTCTAACAAAGACCCATTTATGGCCAACATGTTTTATATTTGGTGGTGTCAGTGTTATAGACCCAAATACCTGTCTCTTTGTTAGTGAATCCAATTCAGTCTGGATCGCATCTTTCCATTTAGACCAATCTGCTCTTCGTTGACATTCTTCAACGGAGCGAGGTTCGATATCATCGTATTCTATAATTCCTTTTGCAATATGATATGCAAATGCATCATCAATAGCCATAGAATTTCTGTCCATAATTACATGTATACTAGTGTAATTAATGGAGATCTCTCTATTCTCTGGAATTGGTTCTACCATTGGAGCGTCCTCCAATGATGTCTCTTGGACATAACCATAATCCGGAATTTTTTTCATGAGATGGATTATTTGTATCAATGATTAATGGATTATTTTGTGTCAAGCTTGCTTTCTTTCTTGGGCGAGAGAATCCATCGAACCTATGGGCCTCCCGCGCTTCCTGGCAGGAGTCATGGGTCTAGCCACTGCATCACCCATAGAGGGGATGTCATGTCCTTTAGTTTTAGGGACATCAATCCTTGCAGGTACGTTTGCAGCAGGTATATGTGATCTTGTCACTTTAGCGATATCAGAAAACGCATCAGACATTGATTCTGCTACGTTCTGAAGATCGAGAATCCTCTGCACTTCTATTTCAAACTGTGTGGTTCGAGGATCAAGATGAGACAAAGTGGGGGTAGACCACGACAATTCTTGTCTTTTCTGTTGAACATTAGTGTTCTTGTCTCCCCCTAATGACGGGAAGACTGTCTCATCAAAGTGACAATCCGCAAATCTAGCGGTAAATAGATCACCTGTCAAAGGTTCTATGTAGCAGATAATGCTTTGAGAATCATATTCAACATAAAGGCCTAAGCGTCTTTGAGGACCCAATTTGGTGCGCTGTGGCGGCGCAATTGGCACATGGACCGCACACCTAAATATGCGTAAGTGTGAGACATCAGGCTCATACCCAGTGACCATCTGGGACGCAGAAAAGGGTTGGGTGGCAGTGGGTCTCAAACGAATAAGCACTGCTGTATGTAATATTGCATAGCCCCAAGCAGAAATAAGGAGATTGGTGCGCATAACCAATGCCCTGGCAACCATTTGAAGTCTTTTAATGGTAGCTTCTGCGAGTCCATTTTGGGTGTGTACATGAGGGACAGGGTGTTCGACCTCAATCCCAATGGACATGCAATAATCATCAAAGGTTCTTGATGTAAACTCTCCAGCATTGTCAAGACGAATTGACTTAATAGGATGATCAGGGTGGTGAGCCCTTAACTTAATGATTTGTGCTAGGAGTTTAGCAAATGCAGCATTTCTTGTGGATAAGAGCATGACATGTGATCAACGTGTCGATGCATCAACCAACACCGTAAAATACCTAAATGGTCTGCAAGTTGGTTGGATAGGTCCATAAATATCACCTTGTATTCTTTATAAGAATAGTATATTTTCTTTAGTGTCCTTTGCATAGGATGGTCTTGATCCTACCTTTGCTAAAGAGCAAGCTTTGCAAAACGAATGATACGCTTTAGAAGTAACTCTTTGGACCAATGTTTGGTTCGTACTTCTTTTCGTTTTGAAGAATGGATGTCCGTGTGAAGTTTTTAATATACGAAGCATCATGTCACTACCTGGGTGTCCCAAACGGTCGTGCCAAAGCTTGTATGTGTCAGGATCCCATAAATTGTCATTCATGACATGGTTGGATTCAATGACTCTAATAGTGGTTGCATACAATCCACTAGAACGACACATAAGTTTCTCTAAAACTCGTCTATTTCCGTAGTTTTTAGAGGTGATGCAAAGGGACTCTTGTCCATTCTCACAATGTGTTTTCACATGAAAATCATTGGCTCTTATGTCTTTAAAGCTTAATAGGGTTCTTCTAGCCCTTGGAGTATATAGAGCTTCGACGACATTAACATTTGTGTCATTTGGTAACAAAAATTGAGCTGGTCCTCGACCATGAATCAATTGTGATGGTCCTGCCATCGTAGTTACTGAGGATCGACTAGGTGTTATCCATAAAAATAATTGCCTATGTCGCAATATAGTATGTGTAGTTCCACTATCAAGAAGGCATTCCAATTCTCCGGAAAACATACTGAAAAGGAATAAAGTTCGGAATATTAACACATGTCCATGAGATTGAATGCGATACTTTATTAATAGGAAAATACACAATGATTACATCAAAGTTATTCATAAGTCTATTCCAAATATCAAACTTTAGACAAATTGTTATCACTCAATCCGTTTGGTAATTCCAATAAAATATGACCAGGAAAGTAGAGAGATGTTGGTGGAGCGAGGCTCGCTTAAATACCCTGATCTCAATTGCTTTCCTAGACATTATACTTCATTGGGTACGCCACATAAGAAGGAGTTTAATAAAATTGTTATTTATTGACTAAGGCACATTTGCCATTCTTGGAAAATAGAAAGAGGATTATTCTAATCAAAGTCTGTGGCATCCTCGTGCTCTTCATTTACAGCTTTGAAGTCCTCAACGGTGAGATTGACATCTTCACTATTTTCATCTTCGGTAAGGTTGGCTTCTTGCTCTCTTGCTTTCCTGTACTCCTTGTAGCGTGCAGCTAATTGGGTACTTGCATGACATTGTTTAAACCAATGCTCGATTGATCCACATCGATGACACATGTCATTGTGGTTCACTCCCTTCATTTGAGGTGCAGGTTGTGTAGGTTGTGCAGGTTGTGGATATTCTCTAGGAGGGTTGCTGCTACTACCACGGCGCATGGTGCTATTTCCACGGCCGCTGTTGCCATATCTCCCTCTTCCACGTGTGGAGTTGCCATCACGTGTGCCCGCTCTAAAGTTGCGTTTTCCTTCTTTATTGGGGCGGTTATATAGACCTGTTCGTCCTTCATGTCCCCTATTATTAGGGTACACATGTCCCCTATTGCTAGGGTACCGCTCCTTGTGCCCTCTCTTGGGTGCATTATAATTTGCCTCACGAACGCTCTTGGTTCCAATGGGTCTTGAATTATAATTCTTTACAAGAATGTTGTCGTGCTTTTCGGCTACCGACAAAACATTAATGAGCTCATTGAACCTCGTAATTCGTCTAACATTTACTTCAGTGCGAGACTGCTTTGATAGCAAGATTGCTGCAACGGGGAATGTGGAGAGAGTTTTCTCAATTAGCTCTTCTTCTGTGAGGGGTTTTTGACAGAATCTCAACATGGATTTGAGACGAAGAGTTTCTGAATTGTACTCAGCAATAGACTTGAAGTCGGAGAAGCGTACATCGTTCCACTGAACCTTCAAGTCAGGGAGGAGGGAATCTTGGATATTGTTAAAGCGCTCTTGTAGCGCCTCTCATAAATCCTTTGCATCTTTGATGGACATGTACACTAATCTGAGTGCTTTGTCCATATGACGTCGCATCAAGATGATTGCTTGTGCATGCCTCTTGGGTGTTCGAGTGAACGCAAGGGCCGGGTCTGGTGTATGGATGATGGGCAATATCCCCTTCGATGTGAGATGGTTCTCAACGTCGATTTTCCAGCTATGGTAATCCGAACCTGTTGAGTCAAGGATTTGAAAATCGAGTCTAGGTTCATTCGACATCCTTAAAGATAAGAAGAAAATATTAGTTTCACAGTTTTAAACTTCCACGAAAAATAATAAGATTTCCGAGCTATGTTACCAAGAAATCAATTTCCAAGAATCATTGTGAACACTCTTAGTTCATTTGGTGTAAATTTCTATAATTCCGCTTTTGATTGTAAGTTCCCGAGAAAAAGGAAAAAGAAGAGAAAAAGAATAAAAACTCAAAAACGGGAACTTTTAGTAAAGAATACCTTGAAATAGTGTTGCCGGAAAATTTGACTGGAAAAATTATCGGAGGTGATCGGAATGATTGTTGGAAAAAATTGAGAAAAATCGTCCGAAAAGTAGCCGGAAAAGTGTTGAAAGGTCGCCTGAAAAGTCGTCAGAAAGTCGCACTGCAAATCTGTCGACAGATGTGTCAGCAGCTGCTTGGTAGATGGCTAGGCAGCTGCTGCACAGCGTCTCGGCAGCTGCTCGGTAGCTATTGCGTAGCTCTCGGCAGATGCTGTCTGCAGCTGTTGCGCAGCGTCTCGGCAGGACTGGGCAGCACCTCGGAAAGTCGTCGGAAAGTCGCCCCGCAAATCTGTCGACAGATGTGTCGGCAGCTGCTGCGCAGCGTCTCGGCAGGACTCGGCAGCTGCTGCGCAGCTCTCGGTAGCACTCGATAGCGGTTCGGTTTGTGATTTCTGCTTTGATATGAGCTAGGGTTTGGGGATTTTTTATATGTTTGGAAAAATGACTTCGATCGATGATGAACTCTTCTTTCGTCAATTTTCGACTCTAATTATAGAGCAACTTCGTGCTGATGACGTGTTTGAGAACAAGAGAAATTGACACACAGAAAGAGAGAGTAATATTTCAGAAAGAATGGAGATTTCAAGTGTGTTTTTTCATCTCATACAATGAGGTATTTATAGGAATACATTTGAAGTGTGAAAGCTCAAAGAGAAAACCAAAATGATAACCATTTTGATGATGATTTTCTGTCATACTTGTTGTCCCTTGGTAAAGCATGTTACATAAGTCTTCATACACTCAAGTACCTATCTAAATACTTTACGTATTTGTTACATGATATAGACATACATAACATTATACATTTATACCACAACACTCATGTAAATAACAAAGAAGAGAGAAAAAACCATAGTCCCAGTATGTTGTGCCACTAGTTTGCTTTCCTCCTCCGTTCGAGCTCATCCTCATGACGTGGTCATCGGATGGGATGGTGAATGTGCCTCTCTTGGCTGTTTGGGTGGACAATGGCCTGAGATCCATGATGAAATTGGGAGAAGGGTAGAACGTTGCGGGTGTAGGAGCCTTGCAATGGTAAAGGGATGGTGAAGGACAGTTCGAATCGCTGCCTGCAAGCCTGAATCTGAAGCGTCAATGGACGCGGGGTGGAATAATTGAATCGGAATGGGGGATCGCTCGACTGGTTGCGACCCAAGTCAATTTTGTGGGTCGTTGATGACACTGCATTCGGAGGGATATCTACAGCAGAGATCCGATGGTAGGGCGATGGCAGCGGGAGTCCCGCAGCTAGGATGGTCTAGTGAAAGTGGTGGTATGATAGGTAAAGCGCGGCTGTGGTTTGGTGTAATCTCCTTACCCTTACGCTGGGTATCATGCACTGGGCCCAGTGTGACTTGTTTGGTTTTTTTTTTTTTTGGTCAAATGAAGCTTTAATAGAGAGGCCCAAGGCCTAGAGAAACAATACAGCCTAAATAGGAGAAGGCCCACACAAGAGGTTCTCACAGTCAGCTAACTAAAGCAAAGACTAGGAAACCAAACGACAAGCACTAACAAAAAAGAGCAGAACTGTTAAAGAGAATACAAGAGAATAACAAAGCCGACAGCATCGCTCCGATGAAAACACCAACGCCCACGACCACGGATAGTCAGCGGTGTCCCCATTGATCATTTTGAAAGGGTGGGTAAGGAAGAGCGTCGCTAGAAAAGACATGCACGAGGCAAGAAGGCAGCCGGTCAATCCAGACCTCCGGGCACTTCTTCCTCACTACTAGCGAAGCAACCAAATCAGCTGCAATGTTCGCTTTCCTTGGAATCCAAAACCAAGCTAAACGCGCGTTCGAGGTCGTAGAATTCCTGATCGTAGACACAATTGGAGCAATTCCCCAATCACATGTAATCGATGAATTGTTGATATTGTCCACTAATGACTTCGAATCTGATTCGACGATGATCGGTGAAGAAGGGATACGCTTGGCCACATCGATAGCCACCGCTGCCGCCATCGCCTCTGCCTCCAATGCAGGCCCTATCCTACATAAAAGAGTAGCTCCCTCAAACAGGATGCCGTGAGAATCCCGAGCTAGAGCACTAACACCGGTAAGCTTCGAATTCTCAATCCAAGCAGCATCACAGTTGATTTTGATATGTCCAAGGGGAGGGGAACTCCAGTTTTGAATTAGATCGCACCTGGAAATACTCACATGAGAGGAGAGAGAGCTAGGAGCCATAGATTGATTATGGTGACCAATGTGGTTATGAAAGTGAGAATGGTTTTGTGGGGTAGGCACGAATGAAGTTGGTGATGATTTGAAATTGAAGTTTGGAGAAGAATTTGGGAATGGGAATATGATGGGTTACAGAATGGTTGTGAAAGGGAACGAAAGTGGGGTTGGAGGATTGATGATCATTTGGATTAGTGGGGTTAATTGTGAGAGAAGGAATAGTATTGAGGTGGCTGGAGATGGGATTTAAGGAAAGCAAAGAATTATGATGAGGAGATGGGTCTGTTGGAAGAGAAACAGAGGGAGGATATCCATAAGGGATAGTAGAATTAGAAAGGTGAGCATAAGAAGTGGGGGATATGTTAGAGGAATGAGGGGAGAAGGGAAAATACATACCTGAGACTGTTGAGAGTGCATATGAGAGTGCGACTCTGATCATGAAATGGGATTGTGGTTTTTGCATGTGATGAATTTTACCGTAGCCATACCAGCTCTCCTGGCCACCAAACTTGGATCAATTGGGACTGCCTCATAGACATAAGCATTCCTAGCTTTCCAAATTTCCCAGAGAAGAAAAACAACTTTGGTAAGAAACTCCTCTTTAATTGTTTTGCAACCATCCATCATGAGAATAATGTTCTCAAACCGCAAATCAAAAGTACTAATGGCTTGCAGATTGATCTTGTAGTTTAAATCAGAAGCAAACCAAATACACATTGCAGTAGGACACTGAAGAAAAATGTGTTCAATAGATTCAGGGAACAGATCACACACAAGGCACAAAGGGGAAGGGATTATCTTCCTTCTGTGAAGATTTAAGTAAGATGGTAAAAGCATTAACCAAAATTCTCCATAGGAAGTATCAAATCTTAGGAGTAGACTGAGTAGACCAAACCGCCTTCCAAACTATGTGATTAACTCTGTGCGATGAGTGAACCTGTTGTGTGGTAGGCTTGAAACTTTGAGAATGTATGAAATGATGGTCTGACGTCACCGAGAATTGGCTACTTTTTGACTGAGCCCAAATAATTTTGTCCAGCAAAGACCGGTCACCCAAAGCTATAAACTCAATATGCAAAAGGTCCTCCTCAGAAATTAGGTCATTGATCCTGTCACGCCCCGAATTTTAAAATAAACATTCAAAATCCGAAACATAAAATTTATCACAACTCAAAATAATCATCCTGAAAATTTCTTTTCTTAACAACTTCACCACCCGAAATAAAATCAAAACCGAATTTAGTCTCGGTTAATTATTACAACTCAAATCCAAAATGAACTGTAAAGCTCTAAATGAGCGTACACACCTCACTACTAAATGAAATAACAAAAACTGCTGTAACACTTAAGCAGCTCTGTCACCTCCCTGGTTATCCTGACCTGCTGGAATATCCGCTACACCATTTGAATAGTGTACCGGGATTGCAACAACACAAAACCCGGTAAGCTTATGAAAGCTCGTATGAGTAAAAGGAAAGACTGTTGTTTAATTTAATCATAATCAATTCTACTCAAGTCAACACTCAACCGTTTCCACAACCACGAAGTACTAACAATCTCAATCAAATACCAAATCAATAAATCAAGACAACCCCAACTCACATCTTTCTTCACAAAACCTCAACATCGTATTTATAAAAATACAATACATGACAGACTAGAGCTCTAACTGAATCGTAGCTCGTCACCTGGCCTAGGTTATGGCATCCGACATATTTATCATTATCGTATTTCATCAATATGTATATTTATATACATATTTAGAACGTCCGATAATTTCACAAACTCAACCAATCGTATCCCATCATCCACCCAGGATTAGAGCGTCTGATTACCCTACACCGGTCACTACGTCGACCCTAAACCCATAAATGAGCACAACATATAATATCACATACTGAAATCAACCCAACCAAGATACATCATATTATTATGAAATTGCACAATTGAAATATAATCAATTCATCAATTCAACTCAATCATATCATCACTCAACGATCCACTCATCAATATATATTTTCCACGTAAATATATATATATATATATATATATACGTAATCATCCACTCGAATGACCACTAATACCATCTATAGTTCACACAAGAAAATCGTGAAATTCATTTGTATAATTAAAAATTCATTTTACTTACCTATAGACCGTGGTGATTCAAGTCCATGAAATTTTAAAACAAATATTTAATCCGTAAATATTTTTCACACAATTACCAAAAATAATTAAATTTAAAACGCTCGGTTCGTAATATGAACTACATGAGTTTTCCTCACCTCGAAATTCCAGCTGCGTATTCAATACAAATATAATTAACGCCGAAATAGCCCACTCAAATAAAATCCGTCAATCACCTAATCAAATGTGATTCGAATTTAGCCAATAATTCCAACACATAATTGAACTACCATTTAACGGCCGGATTCTAATTTACATTAAAATCCGACGAGCGGATTCTCACCAATCGCTCCCCTAATTACCGTTTTGCACATATACGAAGATCCAACGGTCGGATCTTCGCCCATGAGCACACAAAACCTCTGGGACAGTCATATGATCATCATATCAAATTTACAAGTTCATCGGACGGTCCTAATTTCACAGATAAAAAATCTAACGATCGAAATCGATCGAAATCACAAAATTCATAACTAATTCATACGATATCCAAAAAATGCGTATAATACGCCGAAATGATCGTATTGAAACCTAGAATCATAAAATGGACAAAAACCAAATTTTAGACCTCCAGAGGTGGTCGGAAAGGGCCGCCGGAGTTAGGGATAGAGCCGCCACCGACCACCACCAATGGTGTCGGGGCCGAGTTTGTCCCCTTCGTTTCATCATTCTGAGCAACTTTCATAACTAGCACAAGACCAAAAAATGACGGGAAGGGATCGAAAAGTACCAATTACAGTCGGCGGCTGGAAATTTTCTAGAAACCGGCAAGCTTTAAAACCGACGTGAAAACTGCAATCTCACGCCTCGATCCCTTCTGGAAACTTGTTCAGAACTTTCTTGCGAACTCAACAAGCCAAGAATCACAAGAAACTATCGTGTATAGCTCGAGATATTTGGATCGAAAATTGGTTTTTTGATCCGCACGGGGTCGAGCTCCAACGAACGTGAAAACGTTCGACCTAGTTCCGGTCCTTCTTAGTTCTTGTAGGGGAAGTTGAGGCGAGCTCAATGAGCTAAGAATAAAGTGAAATGGTGATCTGTAGCTCGAGATATCAAGATCGAACCGAAAACGAACCTTTTCGGTTCGAGCCGTGCCGCCGCTGCTGCCGACCGTGTCGCGGCGCAAGGCTGCCTCTGGCAGCTGCGCAAGGACGAGGCGAAACTCCTGGAGGTGGTTGCAGCTCGAGAGGTGGCCGGAGGAGAGGATGGGAGCACGGTTTCTTTGTGCCCTGTTTTGCTTGCTTTCGGCCGAGAGGAAGAAGACGCGAGAGAGAGAGAAAGCTACAGTGCTTTCCAAAAACAGAAATGGAGGCCGGACCAAAAAGGAAATTTCCCAAAACAATTCTAGGGTTTTTTTCTATATATACCCGTTTCGGAAAATCTTCTAAATTCAATAACTAATTCAGAAAAAATCCAAACTTTATGTTCCGCACGTGTACGGACTCGTATCGATGAGCTCTACAAATTTCATGAAGGAAGTTTCTCCAAATTTTGCAGTAGAAAAAGTCGATTTCTCAAACCGAGTATTTCGAGCTTTTCGTTAAAATAATTGTTTCGAACCTTCGATAATTCAAAAAGTGAAATATTATCGAACAATATTTGTGAAATCACATAATAATCGTTCAACACAATTACTCGAATTTAAAATGAAAATTGCGGATATTACAATCTACCCCCCTTAAAGGAATTTCGTCCCGAAATTCAAGTACCCATTTCCCCAAAAAGTTGTAGATACCTCGCTCTCATGTTAGATTTTAACTCCCATGATGCATCACCCTCGTTATGATGACTTCACAACACCTTCACGAGGTCAACCTCTTTCCTACGAAGTTTCTTTGTAGACCTATCCAAGATACGAACATGTTCAACTACAAATGTCACATCTGTGTTCACTTCGATCGCACCGTGATCAATCACGTGCGACTCGTCTCGAACATACTTCCTAAGCATAGACACATGGAAGATATTGTGCACACCCGACATGCTAACAGGTAAAATAAGAAGATATGCCAAGTTACTAACCCTTTCCAGAATCTCAAATGGTCCAACATACCTCGGTGCGAGTTTCCCCTTCTTGCCAAATCTCACCACACCTTTCATAGGTGAGACCTTCAAGAACACATGATCGCCTCTCTCAAACTCCAAAGGTCTCCTCTTCAAGTCAGCATAACTCTTCTGTCTACTCTGAGCGGTTCGGATTCTGTCCCGAATAGTAGTGACCTTCTCTGTAGTCTCCTGTACAATTTCAGGACCGATGAGCCCTTTATCCCCTACTTCCGCACAACAGATAGGAGTCCTACATGGCCTACCATAAAGAGCCTCATATGGAGCCATACCTATACTGGAGTGATAGCTGTTGTTGTAGGCAAACTCTACCAATGGCAGATGATCCGCCCAACTACCCTTAAAATCCAGAACACAAGCTCTAAGCATATCTTCCATCACATGATTCACTATCTCGGTCTGCCCATCTGTCTGTGGGTGAAATGCAGTGCTCATAGCAAGAGATGTACCAAATGCCTTATGGAACCCACGCCAGAATTCTGAAGTGAAATGTGCATCACGATCAGAGACAATCGTCACAGGCACTCCATGAAGCCTCACTATCTCGTTCACGTATAACTTACACAACGCATCCCCTGAGTACGTTTTTGCCACCGGAAGGAAGTGTGCTGATTTAGTCAACCGGTCAACAATCACCCAAATCGAGTCATAACTTTGTCTGGACCTAGGCAATCCAGTCACAAAGTCCATAGAGATATCTTCCCATTTCCAAACAGGAATCGATAAGGGGTTCAGCATTCCTGCTGGTCTCTGATGCTCTGCCTTCACCTGTTGACAGGTAAGACACTTCGACACATGTTCTGCCACATCCCTCTTCATACCATACCACCAAAACTGCCTTCGTAGATCCATATACATTTTAGTACCTCCTGGATGTATAGTATATCGAGACCTATGTGCTTCCCGCATGATCTCCTCTCTGAGGTTATCAATACTCGGTACAGACAATCTCCCTCGAAATCGCAACCCTCCATCAGCCCCAATCATCCACTCAGAAGGACCCTCCACATCCGGGTCAACAGTCATCTCAGCAATCCTTGCCTGAGCAAACTCATCAAGTGTCTGACCCTGAATGATCCTAGAGATCAAGGTGGGTTGTAAGGTGATACTACCGAGAACGATTCCCTGTCCTGCTCCTGCGGGCATAAGGTCAAACTCAGATGCAGCTTCGAACATGCGCCACTCTCGCACCATAATTGATGCCATGATTGCCAGAGGTTTCCTATTCAAAGCATCCGCCACTACATTCGCCTTTCCGGGATGATACTCCAAGGTGAAATCATAGTCCTTAATGAGTTCCATCCATCTTCTCTGCCTCATGTTCAATTCATTCTGGGAGAATAGATACTTCAAACTCTTGTGATCAGAAAAGAGTTCAAATTTCTCACCATAAAGATAGTGCCTCCAAATCTTCAAGGCAAACACCACTGCTGCTAGCTCTAGATCATGAGTGGGGTAATTCCGCTCATGTACCTTCAACTGTCTAGAACCATAAGCAACGACACTACCATTCTGCATCAACACACACCCCAAACCCTGATGAGATGCATCGCTGTAAATGATTAATCCACCACCACTAGTAGGAATAGTCAACACCGGAGCTGTAGTCAATCTAGTCTTCAGCTCATTGAAAGCCTTCTCACACTCATCCGACCATACGAACTGAGTGTCTTTCCTGGTCAATTTGGTCAAAGCCGAAGCAATACCAGAAAACCCTTCAATGAAGCGACTGTAATACCCGGCCAGTCCAAGGAAGCTATGGATTTCTGTAACCGTAGTAGGGCGACTCCAACTCATCACTGCTTCAACCTTCGAAGGATCCACAGAAACTCCATCCTTCGAAACCACATGACCAAGGAACTTGACCTCACTCTGCCAAAAATCGCCCTTCTCGAACTTGGCAAATAGTTTCTGCTCTCTCAACGTCTGTAGTACAATTCGCAGATGCTCCTCATGCTCACCTGACGACCTTGAATAAATCAAGATGTCGTCAACGAACACTACCACAAAGTGATCCAAGTAAGGACTGAACATACGGTTCATCAAGTCCATAAATGCTGCAGGTGCATTCGTGAGACCAAAAGGCATGACAAGAAACTCAAAATGTCCATACCTAGTCCTGAACGCCGTCTTTGGGACATCTTCCTCCTTCACCCTCAACTGGTGATATCCAGACCTCAAGTCAATCTTCGAGAACACAGTAAGTTCTCTAAGTTGATCGAATAAGTCATCAATCCTAGGAAAAGGGTACCTATTCTTGATGGTCACCTTGTTCAACTGTCGATAATCCACACATAAACGAAGTGAATTATCCTTCTTCTTCACAAACAATACTGGTGCGCCCCAAGGAGACTGTTACGTCCCGAACCTAGAATTTTCAATTTTCTAATTAATTTGACGGTAAATGTCAGTTACTTTTAATTTTTACTCCGTTATACGATTTTAGTGGCCCTAAAAGTTGACTTTTTGTTCGGGTCAGAATTTGAGAAAATTTTCTTAATGAAAGTCGTAGAGGACGTTAAACCGAGAACGTGGATATGTGGTTCGTAAAAATCGGAGCTAGTATGCGAAAGTTATAAGCGAAAAACTAAATTTACTATTCCTGGTTACTGTTCATAGTAAGTTTCTTTAAATATTTGAGTTACTGTGGTAAGTTTCCAAATTTGGAAACTTACCCGGCTTCTTCTCTCTCTTCTCCCCCGATTCTTCCTCCTCCCGTTCGGCCCGATTCTTCCTCCTCCGAATTTCTTCGTTTCCGGCCACCCCACGACGAAACCCAGACACCCCTAGGCTCGCCTCTTCCTCCTTGTCATGCCCATGGTCGTATTTCACAGTGTCTCGACCTGAGGAGCTCGGAATTGAACCAAGAAGATCACTGTAGCAGTTTTGGTTTTTTGGCGATTTCCGACGATTCCGGCCGTCACCGGCCGCCAAACCGGTGTCGAAGGTACGGTTTTCATCACTGATCATTTCCCCTATGGCCTTGTATCACGATTTGTTGTGTAGAAGTCGAATTGACGAAATGAAATTCTAGGGTTCTTGGAAATTTCTGGGTTTGTGTTCATCAATTGATTTCGGCTGTTTTTAATTGTTATTTGGATGTGTTGTAGTTGAATGAAATGACCAGTGGGTAGAATTGATGTTGTACATGAAATTCGGTGGCCATAGGAGGAGGTTGATTCCGGCGAGTAACCGCCACTCGCCGCCACTGTGGGCGGCGCGTGAGGTGGTGTTGAGCAGGTTTCCAACTGCTGTAATTTAGCTATTTAATCATTGGCACAATGTAGTTTCAATATTGGTAACCTCGAGTTAATTTCGTGAAGTGTAGATATGGTTTTCGTTATGGTGTGAAATTCGTTAATTAATTTACGGATAATCCGTGTATCGGAATTCCTTAATCGGAAGCTCAAAGTAAAGAAACGAAGTTACAAAAGTGAATTTGGAGATTTTTAAGTATTTAAGAACAAATTGGGATATGGTTGTGTTTTTGGTGAATTTAATTTTTTTTCCGTCCTGTAATTATCGGTTTACGAACGTTATATTGTACAGGACGTGAGGAGGATTCTCACGAAGAGGGTTCGGATCGACGGCAAGCTTAGCCGTATACTGTGAGTGGACGTTTGATTTTAATTCATGCATGCAATTAAATTTTCTAAGTGACGAAATTATTTAAATTATCTTTTATTTAATGAGCATATTATCCGATTTTTAATTGTGGAATTATTTATCGTTCGAATTTCGGATTGGAATTTGTTATGCTCCATTTTAAATTTGTTATCTGAAATAATCTTCGACGATTTGTTTTCCGAGATTATTTCCGGAAATGAAAGTATTATTTATTAGCGGATTTGCTTTTTCCGAGGAATCCTCGGAAATGGGATTTTTTATCGGAACTTAGGAACTTATTTGATTTTCGTTTATTGGTTTATGATTTCGAGTTTATGTTGGCGTGCGGAGTCACTTCGTTGGACTAAATTTCTTTCTTGTGAGACTTCGACGAAGTCTTACTAATTCTCGATTTTCATATGGTTTTTAACCACCATACCTGGGTCGATATATTTTATTGCTAGCTAGCCTATTAGTACTCTTCCCTACTTACTTTGTGTTTGTGGGTGAGTAGAGCCGAGAATGGGATGCTCTTGAGTGTGGGACACTCCGACCCGAGCCTTAGCGGCTCACTTTATTTTATTGTATGGTGATGGCGTCTTTCCCCATACCTTTTAAATTATTTATTTATTTATTCGTTCGACTAACGGGGCCAGTCGAACTTCCTTCAAACCAGCGGGGCTGGCTTAGTCATGAGAGTGATTTGCAATTACTAGTTCCCTATTGCATGCATAAGAACGTTCTAAGCAATAAACGCGGGAAAGTAAGAAACATTTCTTTCTTAATTAAATATTTTTTTGTCCACTCACACTAACGTTTTATTGTTTACTTTCCCCTGGGCTTTTCGGTTTCCTTTGCCCAGTTCGCAGCGCTGCTGTTCAGCGTAGGATCGAGGCTTAGCACCTAGTCCTGCCACTTGTCTTTCGTAGGTTAATATTAACCTACCTCATGTAATATATTTGATTTTATCGTAGATTGCTCTGATAACCTTGAGAGGCTTAGTATTATTGTGTATTAATTTCGTTGTCGGAGATGTGTTTTATTTATCGAGTTGAACATTAGAACCCCCAGGTTGTATTGTATAAATTTTACTGCCTTTACACTTGGTTTTTAGCTTGGTAATTTGTGGTGGTTGTGAAATGTAGGATGACTTCGTTTTGTTGGATCTTGGATTTAGAAGCGTTTACTTTCGTTGTTTTAACAGGTTGGGTTGTCCACTTCTAGGGGAAGTTCTGTCAAATTTTTCCTAAAAGTGGGCCCCACAGAGCCCATCTTGGGAATTAGAGAAAATTTTCGGGATGAGTTCTGACAGAGACACACTTGCCTGAATGAACCATTGTGCAAGTAAGCCCTGAATCTGAACCTTCAACTCCTGAAGTTCAGCTGGAGCCATTCGATAGGGTGCTTCCGACACAGGTGAAGTACCTGGTATCACATCAATGGAGAAGTCCATTACCCTTTTTAGAGGTAACCCAGGAATCTCCTGAAACACGTCTGTATACTCTGAAACCACAGGAATCCCTGTAATCTTTGAAGTACTACTCCCGGATTCAATATGGGCCAAAATCCATGTCCTCATGGCGATGTCAGACTTCAGACAACGGTAATGAAACACCGGTTGTCCCGGAACATGAAAGGACACAATCATCCTAAAGCAATCAATAACAGCATGGTTCGGGCTCAACCAATCCATACCCAAAATCACATCATACATGTGATCTGGAATCACAATCAAAGATGCAGAGAACTCTCTGCCACCAATCCCAATAGGGCAATCATCACAAAACATGCTAAGCTCAAGAGACACACCGAGAGGTGATGTAACACATAATGATCTAGTCAGAGGCATAGCAATCAGACCCAAAACATCCACAACTGAACTAGATATGAAAGAGTGTGAGGCTCCCGTATCAAACAGTACTTTGGCAAGATAGTGATAAACATATAAGGTACCTTCCACTCCCGTGCCTGCCTGACCGATGGCAAAGACTCTAGCAGGTGCAGTTGGTAGCTGCCTTTGCTGGTTACCTTGCACTCTACCCTGATTTTGGGGACACTCCCTAGCCTGATGCCCTGCCTGTCCACAGCTGTAGCATATCCTACCCCGTGGTTTCGTGCACGCACGAGAGATGTGGCCCGGCTCACCACAGTTAAAGCACTTCACCGGAGCTGCTGGTGTTATCTGCCTAATAGGCATAGCCTGAACAGGAGGAGCTACTGCTGCCCTAGCTGGAGCCTGATGCCTGAAGTCTCTAGCTCTACTGCTTCCTGCTATGGTCTTTCCCTTGCCCTGGAAGTCTCTCTCAGCAGACTCCTTCTCTCTAAGAATCAGGTTCTGCTGCTCAATGATCTGTGCCTTAGCCAAGATCTCTCTCTTGGTCTTCAGCTCTAAGATGGTCACATCACGCTCAATCGAAGGACTCAACCCTCTCTGAAACTTTTTGGCCAAGTCCTCATCCTCCATCTGCCTCACATACTTGTACAGTATGGAGACCGCATCATACTCAATTACAGTCATCTTCCCCTATACAAGTGCAAGGAACTCTCGTTCCAACCTCTCCTTCACTACTGGTGGAAAGTACTTCTCCCTGAACAACCTCTCAAATCCGTCCCATGTCAAGGTAGACACCTCAATGCTCCTCTGTGTGACGTTCCACCATACCCTAGCCTCATCCTTCAGCATGAAAGCGGCTAGTTTCCTCTTGTCAGTCTCAGTGCAATCAAGTAGATCAAAATAGGTCTGTAAATCCTCTATCCATCGATCCGCCACCATATAATCAGTGCCTCCTCCAAACTTGGTTGCTCTCAAGCGAGTAATTTCCCTTGCTAGCATCAGCAAGCGAGCAGGACTATCAACCACGGCCACGGGAGGAATAGGCTGATCCTCATAAGGTGCCTCTACCTCCGTCTCGGATGCTTCTTCGACCGGAGGGGCCCTACCCCTTCCTCGGCCTCTACCCCTGCCACGAGGTCTACCTCTACCTCGACCTCTGGCTTCGTTTCCCTCAATCTCCATTACCTAATAAGCATGATATACTTGATTAATACACACATAACACTTAAACAAAGCATAAGTCAAATGCAAGTCCATATTAACAAAGTACTAAGCATACATGACGATGCCTAAATTTCTTAAGACGTGCTAACGTTCGTAGCCAACCTAACGCTCTCACATACCCAATGACATTGTCAATACCGAAGAGCACACAATGGGGATCCGCTGCAGACGGGCCATCTCTCGGTAAGTATTGACATATCACCAAATATGTACCTTACGCTCTGATACCAAACTGTCACGCCCCGAATTTTAAGATAACATTCAAAATCCGAAACATGAAATTTACCACAACTCAAAATAATGATTCTGAAAATTTCTTTTCTCAACAACTTCACCACCCTGAAATAAAATCAAAACCGAATTTAGTCTCGGTTAATTATTACAACTCAAATCTAAAATGAACTGTAAAGCTCTAAATGAGCGTACACAGCTCACTACTAAATGAAATAACAAAAACTGCTGTAACACCTAAGCAGCTCGGTCACCTCCCTGGTTATCCTGACCTGCTGGAATATCCGCTACACCATTTGAATAGTGTACCGGGATTGCAACAACACAAAACCCGGTAAGCTTATGAAAGCTCGTATGAGTAAAAGGAAAGACTGTTGTTTAATTTAATCATAATCAATTCTACTCAAGTCAATACTCAACCGTTTCCACAACCACGAAGTACTAACAATCTCAATCAAATACCAAATCAATAAATCAAGACAACCCAAACTCACATCTTTCTTCACAAAACCTCAACATCGTATTTATAAAAATACGGTACATGACAGACTAGAGCTCTAACTGAAACGTAGCCCGTCACCTGGCCTAGGTTATGGCATCCGACATATTTATCATTATCGTATTTCATCAATATGTATATTTATATACATATTTAGAACTTCCGATAATTTCACATACTCAACCAATCGTATCCCATCATCCACCCAGGATTAGAGCGTCCGATTACCCCACACCAGTCACTACGTCGACCCTAAACTCATAAATGAGCACAACATATAATATCACATACTGAAATCAACCCAACCAAGATACACCATATTATTATGAAATTACACAATTGAAATATAATCAATTCATCAATTCAACTCAATCATATCATCACTCAACAATCCACTCATCAATATATATTTTCCACGTAAATATATATATATATATATATACGTAATCATCCACTCAGGAATGACTACTAATACCATCTATAGTTCACACAAGAAAATCGTGAAATTTATTTGTATAATTAAAAATTCATTTTACTTACCTATACAACGTGGTGATTCAAGTCCATTAAATTTTAAAACAAATATTTAATCCGCAAATATTTTTCACACAATTACCAAAAATAATTAAATTTAAAACGCTCGGTTCGTAATATGAACCACGTGAGTTTTACTCACCTCGAAATTCCTGCTGCGGCTTCAATACAAATATAATTAACGCCGAAATAGCCCACTCAAATAAAATCCGTCAATCACCTAATCAAATGTGATTCGAATTTAGCCAATAATTCCAACACATAATTGAACTACCATTTAATGGCCGGATTCTAATTTACATTAAAATCCGACGAGCGGATTCTCACAAATCGCTCCTCTAATTACCATTTTGCACATATACGAATATCCAACGGTCGGATCTTCGCCCATGACCACACAAAGCCTCTGGGACAGTCATATGATCATCATATCAAATTTACAAGTTCATCGGACGGTCCTAATTTCACAGATCAAAAATCTAACGATCGAAATCGATCGAAATCACAAAATTCATAACTAATTCATACAATATCCAAAAAATATGTATAATACGCCGAAATGATCGTATTGAAACCTAGAATCATAAAATGGACAAAAACCAAATTTTAGACCTCCGGAGGTGGCCAGAAAGGGCCGCCGGAGTTAGGGACAGAGCCGCCACTGACCACCACCAATGGTGTAGGGGCCGAGCTTGTCCCCTTCGTTTCATCATTCTAAGAAACTTTCATAACTAGCACAAGACCAAAAAATGACGGGAAGGGATCGAAAGGTCCCAATTACTGTCGGCGGCCGAAAATTGTCCTGAAACCGGCGAGCTTGAAAACCGACTTGAAAACTGCAACCTCACGCTTCGATCCCTTCTGAAAACTTGTTCAGAACTTCCTTGCGAACTCAACAAGCCAAGAATCACGAGAAACGATCATGTATAGCTTGAGATATTTAGATCGAAAGTTGGTTTTTCGATCCGCACGGGGTCGAGCTCCGACGAACGTGAAAATGTTCGACCCAATTCCGGTCCTTCTTGGTGCTTGTAGAGGAAGTTGAGGCGAGCTCAATGAGCCAAGAATCAAGTGAAATGGTGATCTGTAGCTCGAGATATCGAGATCGAACCGAAAATGAACCTTTTCTGTTCGAGCCGTGCCGCCGCCGCTGCCGGCCGTGTTGCGGCGCAAGGCTGCCTTTGGCAGCTGCGCAAGGTCGAGGCGAAACTCCTGGAGGTAGTTGCAGCTCGAGAGGTGGCCGGAGGAGAGGATGGGAGCACGGTTTCTCCGTGCCCTGTTTTGCTTGCTTTCTGCCGAGAGGAAGAAGACGCGAGAGAGAGAGAAAGCTACAGTGCTTTCCAAAAACAAAAATGGAGGCCGGACCAAAAAGGAAATTTCCCAAAAAAAATTCTAGGGTTTTTTCTATATATACCCGTTTCGAAAATCTTCTAAATTCAATAACTAATTCAAAAAAAATCTGATCTTTGTGTTCCGCACGTGTACGGACTCGTATCGACGAGCTTTACAAATTTCATGAAGGAAGTTTCTCCAAATTTTGCAGTAGAAAAAGTATATTTCTCAAACCGAGCATTTCGAGCTTTTCGTTAAAATAATTGTTTCGAACCTTCGATAATTCAAAAAGTGAAATATATCGAACAATATTCGTGAAATCGCATAATAATCGTTCAACACAATTACTCGAATTTAAAATAAAAATTGCGGGTATTACAGATCCTATCAAGCTTCCAAGACCTAGTATCCCAGTCAATTAATTCCTTCACCACATGGGGTCTAGAGCTGTTCACAGGGAGCAGAGGCCGCAAGAAACCATTGGTAGAACAAGAAATCCACTTGTTAACCCAAGTGTTAATTAACTCTCCTTTCCCAACCAGCCATCTTGCCCCATCAACAATTAGAATTTTTCCATCAAGAAGGCTACTCCACGTCCACGAAGCACGGGAACCCTTTCCGGCATTTAGGATATCAGAGTAAGGATAGTAAATTCCTTTCAGAATTTGAGCACAAAAAGAAGTAGGATTTGAGTATAGTCTCCAAACTTGTTTGGCTAGGAGCGAGATGTTAAACTCACTTAGGTTTCTGAAGCCCAAGCCACCCCTATCTTTAGGCTGACCTAGAAAATCCCAACTCCTCTAATGAATTTTATTCTCATCCTTCTTCTATCCCGACCAGAAATTAGCCATCATAGCATCAAGCTCTTTGCACATAGTGGTTGGAAATTTAAAACAATGCATAGGGAAAGTGGGAACAGCTTGGGCAACAGATTTGATTGGAGTTTCTCTCCCAGCCATTGACAGAGTGCAAAGCTTCAAATTCTAGATCTTGTCAGCCAACTTTGCTTTGATAAAAGAGAGGGAGGCTTTTTTTGATCTGCCCCAAATGGTAGGAAAACCAAGATAATGCCCAGGATTGATGGTTGCAGGGACTCCCAGAATATCACAAAGATCGTGCACACTAGCATCAGACATGTTAGGCCTACAATATAGAGTAGACTTATTGTGATTAACAAGCTGACCAGAGGCAACACAATACACTTCAATAATACACATAGGCTATGTTTGGTATGGCTGTTCTTTGAGGAAAAGCTAGCTTCTGCTTATTTTTTAGAATAAGTAGCTGAAAAGCAAAGCAGCTGAATATTTGGTAAACTGGCTTTTTATAAGTGCTGTCAGTGACAAAAGCAGTGGCAAAGTATTTGGTAAACTCAAACTGGCTTGTGCTTTTTGTTTGTGGAATGACTAAATTAGACATAGAGATTATTTTGCCTTGATTGTTTGGAAATACAATGTTGTTCAAATGTTTTTGTTATTATTTTTAATCTTTATTATGTCCTTATTAATTTTTGAATTTTTATAAATCATGGTGACCATATGATTAATATTGGACAATTTTAAAAATAACTTATACAAATATATTAGTAATATTAATAACAATTGATTTCTGATTGACATCAACTAATCACAAAAAATATCATAATGACTAATTTGGACATGAATGCATTTTTTACCTTAAAACAAAACCAAGAATGTGATTGAATATTTCTGAGACCAAACACTAGGTGTCCTTGTCTCATTATCTAATTGCTTTTAAGAGTTCTGTAATATTTGGTTATGTCATATGCTTTCAGTAACGGCAAAGTAATCATTAACTTTCTAAGTTCTGATTGTATGCTACTTCAACTATCTCAAATTATGAAGCTTTACATTTAATCGTGTTTGTGTTTAAGGCGAACTGATACAACAAGAAAAATTGTGTTCATCAAGAAAATACCAAGAACAAGAAGTTACATTTTGAATTTATGGATGTAATATACAACAAAGAATGGAGTGGGATCACTCAGTAGAGTCATTACAATATATCAAACATATTGAAACAACACTTATTCAAACTGCCAGCATTTCTAATAGTGCAGCTTGACAGATAAAAAATGCAGCTTACACCACTATAGCCTAGAATATAAACAAGGTCTTGTAAACTGCTACCTCTCTTCTAAACGTCATGGGGCTTCTCATCAATCACAAAAACAAGCTAATTCTAATACCATAATGCTTAAGAGGAGCGGCAAAAACAGCAATACTAAACACAGCACAGATCCATCCAACCGTGGCAATGTGTTTGTTTCCACTTAGAAGGAAGACAGTGATTGCCAACGTCCACCCAAGCACTATATTTACAATGTTTTGGTTCCACTTAGAAGGAAGACAGTGATTGCCAACGTCCACCCAAGCACTACATTTACAATGTGTTTGGTTCCACTTAGAAGGAATTCAATGTAAAAATCTGCAAGAGGTGCACATGCACATACAAGTCAAATAATGGCAAATGACTCCCTTTTCTTTCATTTATAACTTACAATTACAACAACCGTTTTTACAATTTGATAATAAATGGCAATGCAATTTCCAGAACAAGAATAAACCACATACTTTAATCCAATATTCCAAACTAACTCAATGAACAAGAATATGGGTGACAAACAAATAATGAACAAGTCAAAAATAGGTAGAAGTAAACACTGAAGCAAGAGATCATGATAACCAAGTACAACCAAAATCCTCATAACTCTGTTTATGTTAGCATCCCAACAGAAAAAAGATGTAGCAGTCATTACCGATATATCAAAAACAGCACTAAAAACTTCAATGAAAGACAACAAAAACTATTATACAATTACGAATTTGAGGATGTACATGTCTAATAAATCTTAATAACTTCGCAAATGAGACCTGAATCAAAATTTAAGAATATATCACATGTAACATGGGAAGGAATAGGAAATGGGGATTATCAGTTTCAAGCTATCATTGGACATGTCGATCAACATAACAATGTGTGCCCAGAAATAAGTGCAGGGCGAGTCAATCAATGGATCTGTAAACATGATTTGAGCTTGAAGTGGTGTATCATAATATTAGTAATCTGCCGACTTTGGATTGTCACCTATGTAGTGGTAGTGGGATCAATATTCATTCAATTGCATGCCTGCATGTGCAAATGACGATGATGCTATTTCTATCTATCTAGAAGACTAGCTAGAAGCTTTTTTTTAGTTTTGGAGCTCTATTTTACTACCCTGCCAGCATCTATGAAAATGAAGAGAACTCACACTCTTCCATAACTTGGATGCTTCACTGCAAGCATAAATGCCCTCCTCATAATCCTCTATAGACATTTCTGTGACCTTAGCAATTTCCTAACATCCCAATGCACAACACATTAAAAACAAAAAAACAAAAAAAACAAACATTCATCTCTGGGTTTGTTTGATTCAATTCAAATCTTACTTTTCTCACAAAAAGATCAAAACTTTAATACATATCAAAGGACCCTCACAACAGTCCAGACAAACCTGACTATCTGTGGGAGTGAAAGTAGAGATAACCGGGCTAGTTGCCTTTCACAACTTGCCATTTACGAACCCACCAGGATTTTCCGTAGCCAAATTGATCTTCCCCATAAATTCATAGTCTTTTTCTGTGCTGAAACTCATCTCTGCATATTAAGATTCACACATAAAAAATAAAACAAGCAAAACATAGAGCATCCATGATTATATCGATCCTTATATAATATGGATTTCCAAATTTTTCTGATTCGGCAGTTTAATCTATGTTATGATTTACCCCAAATTTTGAATTTGAAGGCAGAGAGAGATGGTTACCTCCGAATTGAAGCGAGAAGACAAAGAGAAGAATTGGAGCGTATGTGCATGGAGAAAATTGAAGCGTCTCCGCTCTCCAATCGTCTGTGCGTCAATGGTTGTTTTGCGTCTGTGAGTGGAGAACGACTTCTCTTCTTTAGTAGGGTTCATGGATGGTTGTGCGTAAATTGTTCAAGAAATGGAGGGCATCCACTGGTATTATGAAAGAGACATTAAACTATAGTGAAGCGCTACGGTTGCATCGAGCTGCTTCTGGCTTCCAAAAGCAGGGGTCTCAGGGCTTCTGCTTTTCGGTGGAAAAAGCCATGACTTCTGTTAGAAGCCGGCTGAAAGAGCAGTTACCAAATGCTACATGGTGTCGTGCTTATAAGCAAGGGAGCAAAAAAGTCCCCCCAAACGCAGCCATAATCTCATAGCAATTGGCAGTTGTAGCCGTCAGGAAAACAAGAGAGTCATCAGCGAAGAAAAGGTGCGACAAAGTTGGACCTTGCTAACTAAGCTTGATACCTTGTAGGGTTCCAACTTCACAAGTCCTTCTGATAAGAGAAGAGAAAACATCTTAAACAAATAAGAACAGATAAGAAGAAATTGGGTCTCCTTGTCTCAAGCCTCTTGAAGGTTTGAAGTATTCCCCTACCTTTCCATTTAGAGTTACACCAAAGGACACAGATTTAACACATGCCATAATTAATAGAACAAATCCATTGCCAAATCCCATACGAGTAAGAACCTCCTCAAGAAAATCCCACTCCACCCTATCGTAGGCCTTGCTCATATCCAACTTGAGGGCAAGTTCTTGAATTTCTCCCTATTTCCTCAACTTCAAATAATGAAAAGCCTCATGTGCAACCAAGATATTATCTTGGATTTGACATCCTAGAACAAATGCACACTGATGAGGAGAAATGATGTTTGGCAGAAGCTCTTTTAAGCGATTTGCAAGCATATTAGAGAGAATCTTGTAGGAGTAATTGCAAAGGCTAATAGGGCGAAATTTATCAACCTTCTCAGGACAAGGGATCTTTGGGATGAGTACAATGTTTCTCTTGTTCAGATCCGAAAGGATATGTGCAGTACGATGAAACTCCTTTGCAGTAGCCCTCATAGTCTCATTGATGATGTTCCAAAATTCATGAAAAAAGATACCATGAAAACCATCCGGACCCGGAGCCTTGTCTGCCCCCATTTGGAAAGCAGCGGCTTTAATTTCTTCAACAGAGAAGTCATTGTTTTTAGTTCATGTTTACTTTGCTTCTTTAGTTATAGTTTATTGTTTAGTTCTAATAAATCCCAGCCATAACATGCATGGTAAGAGTATGCGGGCTCGGTCCTTGTGTGTGCACTACAATTGGTACATATTTCACTCTATACTCTGAATGCCTTTGCAACACTACCTTACTTTCATCTAGTAGCAAGCTCGTTGTAGACAAATCTGGTTCCCTTGCATCAAGACCATGAGCCAGTAGAGAGCAATCAGTCTCAAAAACCACATCCCCATACTGTAAAGCATCTGCCAACGATACTCATTCGCTAAGAGCCACCACCTCTGTGAAAGGGTGATGTGAGTAAAGGAAAAGGCCTGGCTGCTCTAACCCGGAAAATACCCTCAGAGTCAAGAAAAACAATACCGTCGCCTCCCCTCCTAGTAGCCGGCTGATGTGCTCTCCTAGGCTCCTTAAGTTGCAGGTTATTTTTTTTATACTCCTCATACCAAACAGCCTAAGAAGCAGGCTGTCTCTTCTGCTCCCAAAGTAACTATTCTTGTTTTTTCAGATAGCACACAATAACATGCATTAACAACTTAGCTACATGTTCCTTAGATGCAATAGATACCGTACCCAGCAGCCACTTCTAAAAAGTGTTATTCGATATTCCAATAGAGCGTAGTTATCAATGATTTTTTAGTTTGGAAGAATTTGGAGAGAGTAAAAAACAAAATCAATAAATGATTATTTGAATTTATATTATGTATTGTATTTATTAAATTTTTTTATTTTACCAATTGTCTTTTAATCTTGCGGTTAATTGACTTCTAACTAATTGATAACATTTAGAGTATAACTTCAACTATAAAATAAGTGGCCACGGATCTGTCCCCTACATAGAATATCTAATTAATTCAAAGGCCTCTTCTTCTTCTGTTTTAATTAATAATTCTATCATTTAGATGTCATCATTTGACCTTAAGCCTTCCCTTGAAGGACCAGAGTCCAGTATTTCTAGTAATTACACTGTCACAACTTACAAGACATTGGTCCGGTATTTCTTGTAAAACAGAGACTAGCAGCCGTGCACTGTAATCTTCTTTGTTTTTCTCTGATGGTTACTGATATTCTTTAGATTTTTGACTTGGAAATCACCTGGGTTTTCCCTAGGGCTGCCACTTGATTTAGTAATTACCAAACCGATCGAATGCCAACCGATATTTTAAGTTTAGTAAACCGACTTTTTGATAATCGAGACCGACAAAACTGAAATCGAAAATTATCGAAAAAGTTAGTTTGGTTTTGGTAAATACCAGATCTACCGATTATTTAAATATTAGTTTTATATACAACAGTTTTCAATATACATACATGTATATTAAGAAATAAACATTAAAAAATTTCGTAATCGTATGAACATCACTACATATACTATATTAATAGTACAAGTATTTTAAGTAATCTGGTCAAAGATGGTTAAATAACCAAGTTTTATTGAAAATGACTCAAACTTGATGTCATATGTACAAAAGAAAGCTATAAGAAGTAGATGAATACAAAGTTTACGACTATAAAATTAAAAAACTTAGTATTGTTCATTCTAATTTACATTAAAAAGAACTAATTGGTTTAAGGTAATACCGAAAACCGAAATACCAAATTTGGTTGATATGATTAAAAACCAAAAATTTTGGTTGGTAATGGTAACTCAATTTTGAAACCGAAAGACTTTGAAGATGGTAATACTTATAACCGATTCGAATCGACTGAGTGACGGCCCTAGTTTTCCTTTTTGGTATGAGCTTGATCATTTATATTTTTGCCAATCCTTTTATGAGCCCATTTGATTAACTTTTTCGTGGTGAAAAAAACGAAGAAGAAAGAACTAGTCATTAGACCGACTTGCCCAACAACTTGGTTGAAACAAAATCAAACATCCACCATCTCAATGAAAATTAACATACGTTTATCACCAACATATATAATATTTGACTACTAAGTACACAATCGTATAAGACAAAGACAGAGACAAAGTACGGAGAAGGAAGATATATATATATATATATATATATATATATATATATATAGATGATTAAGATAAGAAATCTATATAATAGGAAGTTAATTACAGCAAGTCAAGCGAACTGATAACCCACCATATAACCATATCTATTCGCTTTAATACTAATAGTAATAACAAATGCAATAAAATTAATTCAATCAAATTCCCTAACATCCATAATATTAAATAATCTGAATCTCCATCTGAATAATCATTCCTCGAACAGATCCATGGTTCTTCCTTCAGTAACCTGTTGGGAACTCACAGGTCCCATACCCTGCAACAAAAACAGCCCCTAATTAGACTAAAGATCAAACAAATAATATTACATAATACTCCGAAACATGATGAAAGTTCATAATAAATCGAAACAAAATTTAAGAGAGATGGCAGAGAAGAAAACATACGCGGAGGTTGAGTGACAACATAAGCTGCACCCCCAAAATTGCAGGTTCCAGTTCCACGAGCCTTTTTCTGGTAATAGCTATTGAACGCGTAAGAAGCGTGCGCCTCAAGAGTGTTCGGATTGAAACACGTGGACCCATCAGTAATCGGACGGCAATCCGCCCCTCCTTCTCCGCAAGCATAATCCAACGCGGCCTGAAGCTTCTCCTCTCCGGCATTCGCATTCGCCACGCACCACGTGTTGCCCGATGAGTGCGTCGTCACTTGGGTCTTGCTCTCGTTGGCCGGAGTTGACTGGTCGTCACTGAGCTCCGCCGCCGTGAGTGGTATGTCGTACACTTTTTTCTCGTCGGGGTAGAACAGCCCGTAGTTCCTCTCCGATGTGGGCCCGGGCTTCTGATTCTCGTTGAAGAGAGCAAACAAGTAGACGTTGAGTGCGTCCTGAGGTTTTAACGGCGTTCCGGCTGCCGTTAAAACTCTACGCACCAAGTTCCCGTTATAGGCAGCCGCATTTTCCTTGCCGGCGCCAATCTCGTTCTCGTCGCCGTTAGAAGGCCACCCCGTCTCCGTCACAACCATCTTCACGTCCTTGTGCCCGACTGCTGACATGGCAGCGGACACGGCGTCCAGTTGCGCCTCCAACAAACTCATGTAACGAAGCCCATTACCCGAGTCCACGTTGCCCGGGTTCTGCTTAAACAGGGCGTAATCCAAGGAGATTTTATCGGAGTTAGCCGCGTAAGCGAAAAAGGGGTAGGCATTAACCATAAGATACGACCCGGTTTGTTGGAGAAAATCCAGGAGGGGTTTGATGACGGGTTGGACCAAGTCGGGTTTGAACGACCCGGCAGAAGGAGGGTAGGAGTTTTGGAGGGCGCTGAGGGCAATTGGGGAAGAGAGTTTTATGGAGGAGTCGAGGTTGTACTTTTTTAAAGAAGTGTGGATGTTTTTGAGGGCGGGTACGAGGAAGTCAGTGGTGTTGTTCTTGTCGTCGAAGACTTCATTGCCGACAGCTATGGCTTCGATTTGGGTTTTGGGGTAGTAGTGGGAGATGTTGGCTTGAACCCATTTGTCGGCGAACGACTGGTCGTTTGCCACGGAGGAGAGAAGCTCGTTGGGGAGACAAACGACGACGCTGATGTTTGAGTCGGCCAAGGCTGTCAGGACGGCGGAGTCGGTGTCGTAAAGCTTGACGTTGGTGATGCCTTGGGATTTGAGCAGCTCGACAACTTTGGTTGGTGCTGGTAGATTGTTCGCTATTCTGCCATAGTTAATTCCGATAGTACCCTTTTCTGCAAATCAAGAGCATACCACAAATCAATATAACAATTCTAGTACAAATTTATATGATGTAAAATTATGGAGTTGTATACGTACCAGCTGCAAAGGCGATGGAGAAGATTGAGAGAAGCAGAGAGGCTAAAACTGGGAATGTGAAGGTGGTCATCTTCGATGGCTAGCTCTGGTTCCGATGAAAGAAGCAGAGAGCTTGTGAGGGGTTTCAAGGTTTGGTGATTGGTGAGTGCAGACGTAGTTTTATAGAGTGGAAGAAAGCGATGACGGGGATTGAGGAGGGAGTGGGGTTAGTGGGAAAAATGGGACGTGGGGCCACGAGGGAGTGGCAATGGTGAAAATGGGAGAGGCAATCTAGGGTGTAAACTCCATTGCTTCGTACACATCCCGCAACGGCCGGAAAGACATGACCGTTTTCTTTCAGTTTCTAATGGGTGAATATTGGAGTTTGAATTATTCTACTGTGGTTCTCCTACCCTAGCTAATCATTGGGATTTGTTTCTTTCTAAGCGTACACGTGTTGTTTGATTGGATCGGACGGTAGTGTTTGGATGAGGGGCTGTAGTTTGGTGGACGACTTGTCACTGTTGGGACTTGGGAATGTGGTGCTGCATGGTATGGGTTTTTCTCCGGCTACATCGGCTTTACCTTACGGATTAGAATGATGATGTTTTAGGGGGAAATTTTCTTGGCCTAAAAATGTGAACGTTGTTAATCATTTGGTAGGTACAACCGTACAAGTTTAAATGTGAACGTTGGATTGTCTGCTAGCTTTTGCCTGTTTGAGGGCATTGTTCTGGAGGTTGTTCTTGTTGGGATGTTGATGAGCAGAATATCAAGGGACCATTTCTTTTCACTTCTATACGTAATCTATTTGTTTCCATTACCATCCAATAGAACATGCACCCTCTTCATATATCATATATGGTTTTTTCCGAAAACGTTAGTTGCTTAACTAACTAGCTATATTACACGGACCCTAAAATATTCGAGAAAGAAAGTTTCTACATTGTTTGGTTTAGTTTTTAGACATATCTCACACTACAGAGATACAACAACTGTATTGCATTATCAACGTTTATTACTTAATTAGGTGTATATAAAGTTAAATGGTGAGGCTAATGAACTGTGACATGTTCATTGGTTATTTGATATAATAGACAATGGAATGTCACATATTCTTATATTACTGACGCTATAAGATGAGATGGGGTGGGGTGAACAAATAATTGTCATTTTTACAAAAGAAAAAAAAGAGTCCGAATGATGAAGCAAGCTAAAAATATAAAACGAAACTGCCACCCAAGTCCATTAATCATTCCCTTACTCCTACACTCGTGTTTGGTTATGTGAGAAATTGTACTACTACATCATGAACTGTTAATACACAAACAGCCCCTTTGGGTGAAATTGCCTAACTTGCTCAAGATTAAATGAAGTGGGAAATCCCTCTGTAATCTGAAACCAAGAAACCCCATGCGGCATGATAAACAAATTCATTCGTCTTTAGCTACAAGAGCCTACCATTTTATGGATAGAGTAGAAATTATAGAAGAAACAAGTATAAAAACGTCATGTAGAAACAAGTATAAAAACGTCATGTATTTCAACAATTGGTTTGAAAAAATTTGGACACTACTTAGTACTGCTGGGTGCCGACACTGATTTTGGTCTAAAAGTCGGTCATTATTATTCTTAGATGATGTTAATTGGCTATAGAGACATGACGATATACATAGGTTAAAGAAAAAAATAGTCTAAGTACAAGTCTCTGTAAAATGAGAAGATATTTTTCTTGAAAGTTCTATCTTCAATCGCTGTATGATTGAAGCTCTCTCTGTATAGTAACCAAGACTATTACCTACCTCAGGTGATTATTACCTACTTCACCCGAGATGGTAACCAACAGTGATTGAGATTTCCCTACGAGTTGTAGAATCGGGATGTGTTCGCTAATGTTATTGTGCGCCTTCATTCAATCCTTCATTGGGTCACTGATGGGAATGTGGTAGTTAGTAGTCATTGGCTTTCATTTAATCTTCATTTTTTTTTTTTTGAAATGTTTAATCTTTCATTAGGTGACTGACTTGTGGCCGTGAGTGTGTAAATTTTACAAGAAAAACAACAATATGTGGATAGAAAAGAGATTATTTAAAGGTCAAGTTCGTCTCAAAACTGGTTCCTTCCCTTTCCAAACACGTTAGAAGTAGGTAGTTTAGTTGAGAAGAAATGGGAATCGAATCATTGCCCACAAGACTTACAGAGCAAGACACGATCATAAGCTAGCTAGATAGTACTTAGTAACTCCACCTTGACTTGTCATCAGCCATAATGAAAGATCAATATGTATGAAATCAAATAATATAATGCATGAAGCTTGGTTTCTGATGGTAATGGATTGGTTTGATATATGAACTTTGAGTAAAGAGGCAGGTGGCATGGCCGGACTTCTTTGTTCCCAAGTATGCACGTCTTTATGACGCTTGTCAGCCTGGTCGATAAGGTCATTATTTCTGTTCACCAAAAACAAAGTAGAAGCTGCATTTTGGTGGTTTTCTTACTACCATGTCAACTTACCTATATAACTACATGTGCTTGACATTTATATAGATATTTGGTAAGTTCTATGGCTTTGTACACTGCCCACTTTGCTTTGTGATGCAATTTCCTTGGGACTTTCGTGTCTTCTCCACTAAGAAATATATGACAGACTTAAGGTGCGTAGCTAGCGAGCAAAAGATCAAACTAGACATTTGTTGGGTCCGTTTAATGCTTTAATCTCAATCGTCGTTGCATAAAAGTGGAACTATGGAATGTGAACAAGGCTTTGAAGTTTGAAACTAATTAACCCAATAGAACATGTAGGCAGTGGTACTCGTAGATGCTGCACATTGCACCATTATGTAGATGATTTTTACGAAATACAGATTTCATAATCTCAACAATGTAAACAGACGAGGATTATTATTTTAGTGATATTTTTTATCGAACAACCGGCCCTTGTGGACAATGACGAAACCATAATTTTAACGTACTCTAATCTAGATTTCATTTCATTAATTCCTAAACTTTTTTGGCAATCTTCCTTAAAAAAAAAAAAAACAAAATCTATCATCGTATTCTAGATCTTGTTCACGACATATGCACATAAGATAATCACCACACCCTTATTTTTATACAGGGGTTGCTGCTTTTTCATAAATCAAACCAAGTCTGATAAAAGTTTGTTGTACCACTGGTTGCACTCGATCTAACCTCAATATATATCTTGACTACTGAAAGAGGCAATGTCAGAGCATTTTCAACAGTTTTCCTATAAAATTCCTATTACGTAGATTTAAAAATTAAAATCTCTATAATTCTTCTTCCACAATTTTAATAGTTTCTCTATCATATTCTCTATAATTTATTATCCATGATTAAATATAGTAATATTTTTAAAATTTCATAAATGTTATCAAATAATTAAGGGGACTGAAATTTACGCTCTAACTTTTACAAACCACACTCCTTAACCATAGAAATTCCCAATTTGCCCTTAACTTCTTTATCATCTTCCTCATTTCTCTCTCTCTCTTTTTCCCTCGGCTTCTGAACCGTGTCCCCTTCCATCCATTTGCATCTCTTATCACAATTAATGGGTATGAAAACCACGAGATCTCATCAAAGTTCTATTCCCTTTACCTTATGCCTTTGCTTCATCATCTCAATACTCATGGGCGTGAAGAGGAACAAATTGGTGAGATTGAAGGCCAGGGAAGCAAGCAAAAAGCCGAGCCAGTACTTGTCTGCCAAAGTGGAAGAGTTCCATGGATGCAAGTACCCAAATGAAGCTATTGATATCGGACAACAAATTCCCACCATGGCGAAATAAGCTGGAAACTTCTTGAGTTTGCAGATTACTAAATTGATGCAAGTGACCCAGAGAGCAGCGCCGAACGCGGTGGAGAAGTTGAGCATATGAGCCAGCTTCAAGTAGCTGGAGTGTTTCGATGACTTCAAACCGTCCGATTTGGATCCAAAGGTCCCCGGCGAGAAAATCACTCTCATGCCAAAGAAAGCCACAACTACTAGAAATTGAGTCAGCCAACTATACCTCAAATTTGTCTATGGAGATTCCAATTCCCAAAAATTTTAGGGATTTTGCAGAGCATTGCATTGGATTGGTGTAACCGTGTAACCAAGGTACTCCATATCTGAAAGAATCAAAACTTGGGTGTCTTTTAGTGTCAAAGAACAGAGGTTGCCTCCTCAAGCTGCATAATATAAAAGATTAAGCAATCCCTTTCTTCATTATGTCAGGTTATTGTGCCTTTAGGTTTATTGAAGGCGGATGTAAAAAATATGAAACGTAGAGAACCGATGCGAAGAGAGTAGTCATAGGGGGTAATTATGGCAATGAAAGTATTAAAATGATAATGGGAGTGTGGTTTGCAAAAAGGGGAGTGCAAATTTCACTCCCCATAATTAATGATGTGTTCAAGTATATGTGGATTGTGTGTTTAACCCAAACTCTAATTACTTGTCTAAGTTATAATAGGGTTAGTCTTACAGATATTCTTGAAGATATCTTATTCAATATATAATTCAATTTTCTTGTTAGACTCATATTCTTTTGTTGTAATCCTTTATATAAAAAAGTTCATATTATCAATGAAAGACACAACTTATTCTCTCCCAATTTTAACTTCCTAAAACACGTTATCAACACGAAGCTCTAACCCTAAAACCTTAAAATCGTAACCTTCAAACCCTAACTAGCTACCTTCACCTCACACCTCAAAGCCCTCTATCCCAAAGTCCAGAACCGACGGCAGAACCTCCAGAATTGGCCGGGGAAAATCCTCGAACCGGCCACCGAAAATCATGAGCCGCTCTGGTTAGCCTCACATGCTCACCCCTGTGCTTGCCTTCACGCACCCCTGTGTCTGCTATTAGCCTTGCTTGCCTTAGCTGCCAACCTCGCCTCGACATCACCTCAGCACTAGCCTTGCAGCCCCCCTACCGACCAAGTTAGCCTCGCTACAGCCTTGTCAGCCTTGCTAATCCTCTTTTCTTGTTGTTTTTCAGGATGAGTAACCTGAACAAGTTGGACTTTGCTCCACTGGAGACAACAGTCTCTGGATATCATAAGTGGTTTTGTGATGTCCGCCAGCATCTTAAGGCTCAAGGAATCCTAGATACGATTCTTTAGCCTAACCAGAACGTTCTTACCCCTGCAGAAGCTGCCGCTTTGGAAGTGAATAGAGCTAATTTAGAGGCGAACAAGGCAAAAGCCGTCATCCTCATGACTAATCACATGGATGACTCGTTCTAAAATGAGTACATGAATGAAAAAGAGCCCAGAAGGCTATGGGTCTCACTCAAGGAGCGATTTGGCAACGTTCGTGACTCCTTGCTTCCTGATTTAGAAGTGAGATGGCATAATCTCCGCTACTATGATTTCAAGTCTGCACTTGAATACAACTTGGAAGCCCTTCGCATTACGTCTTTGATGGAATTCTGTGGAAAGAATATCACTGATTAGATAATGATCGAGAGGACTCTCTCTACCTTTCCCATCTCAGCAACGATGGTTGCCAAGAACTATCAGATAGATGTCAATGCAGGACATATCACAATATTTCATGAGCCAATTGGAGCCATGAATGTAGCTGAGAAGCATGACAACATCCTTGTGAAGAACTATAACTCTAGACAGTGGGAACCAAATCTATTACAGAGTCTAATTATAGTCGCGCCCCTAAGAGTGGAAGCCAGGAGCGAAACCCTAAATCTAGGGATAATTCTAGATGTTCTGGTGCATATTCTCTCCCTAAAGTGGAAGGCAACCACCAAGACAAGAAGGCACATAACCATGGTGTCAACATGTGAAGAAAGAGGTAGGCAGAGCCTCTAGCTATGGTGGTGATGCTACCAAGGGTAACGGCCATCCAAAATGTGCCCCTACGACTCCTCGATCAAGTAAGCTAGATCATAAAGATGCTTGTCTTCTATGTGGAACACCCGGACATTTGGCAAAGGCATGTAATACGTCCCAGAAAGTTGCAAATGCGTATAAGGTGTATCATGAAGCAAGGGAAGCAAATTATATGGAACAAGAAGATCAAGATAGTGATCTCAATCTGAGGGTGGAAGACTTCAAAGGCCAAGATCAAGAAACTGGCGATTTTGTTTAAGTCTTTTATTTTTTCCAAGAGATGTAATAGGCATTTGCCATATAATTTTTGTCGTAAATGTCAATGGTTTAGTTTTTCTTCAATTAGGCTCATCCAAAGTATGTGTGATGTTTAGGAAGGTTTTGAGATAAGTTGTACTTAAGCGAGCCTTGCTCCACCGACATCTCTCTACTCACTTGGTCACATTTATTTTGGAGTTACCAAAAAAAGTCAAACGACTGCCATTGTTTTACATTAGCTAATGTTTGGATTAGATTTTCTTTGGTGAAAGAAACAATGATGTACTCCGTTGGTTTATGAATAACATTTTGAGTTCTTTTCATTATGACCCCATTTTGAATTCTGAGATTTTCTTTTAGAAATGGATTACAGAGAATTGCAACTAAGCACACCATTCTCCTCCATAGGCAATTATTCTTAGAGATATTGACTACATATTTCTTTATGACTACGATGGTTGGACCATCAGAATTAGTTCAAGGACATGGAATGGCCCAATTCCTCTTGCCAAATGGTACCTTGATTACTGTTGCAGAAGCTCCATATGCTCCTAGGGCAAATCAAACCCTATTGAGCTTTGATGATATCAGAGCCAACAGATTCATATGGAAACATATACAGAGAATGAAAAGAGTTCATTTGTATTACCTGGACTGAGTGTGACCGCTGTCACTGCTGCCTATGGCGTCGTCGCCATCGACCCCCGAATTAGGGCCAGTGCCATCCCTTTTAATGATCCCATGGTTGGCGACTCCCATGGACATGACGCTATGGATGATGTTTCCCATGGTCATAACGCTATGGATAGTGATATAATCACCAATTTTGTTTCTAAAAGCGTTTCAGATGCTCAGGCCCAACCAAAATCCTCATTAATTGTTTCTAAGGCCCTTTGCTCATTTTGCAAAGCATGTTCCTTAGGGAAATTAGGACCGAGACAGTCCTATACAAAGGATCCAAAAATATTCATTCTATTCCTGTAAAGAATCTAAGGGGATATCTGTGGACCAATTCAACCACCTTGCGGACCTTTCAAGTATTTATGATGTTGTTTAATACGTCGACACGTTGGTCACATGTCGCGCTTTTGTCTACTAAAAGTACTACATATGCTAAACTCCTAGCCCAGATTATCCGTATACACACTCACTACTCGGACCACTCTATTAACCCAATTTGACCCGATAATATTGGGGAGTTTACATCAAAAACCGATGACTATTGCATGTCACTTGGGATTGATGTTGAGCATCCAGTTCCTCATGTACACACCCAAAATGGTCACGAAAGCTGCTACTAAGCGACTACAAATGATAGCTCGGACAATGGTTATGCACACCAGTCTCCCTATTTTTGCTTGGGGATATGCAATATTGCACTCAGCTATGCTAATTCATTTACAACCCACTAATACCTAACCTTATTTTGTGTTACAGCTAGTGACTGGGTACGATCATGATATCTTGCACTTACGCATCTTTGGGTGTACCATTTATATGCCTATTACACCAGCATAGCGCACTAAGATGGCTCTGTAGAGACGAATGGGCATATATGTTGGATATGAAGCACCAACTATCGTTCGCTACCTGAACCCCTTGACAGGCGATCTCTTTACCGCTAAATTTGAGGATTGTCACTTTGATGAGACAGTTCCCGTCATTAGAGGATAAGAACACGGGTGTTCAGCATGAATCACAGGAATTTTCGTGGTCTGTCCCTACTATCTCTCTCGGTCCCCACACATCACAGTCCGAACTTGAAGTGTGAAGAATTATCGAGCTTCAGAGCATAGTAAATACTTTGCATGATGTGTTTTCTAATATTACCAAAGTGACGAGATCCCATATACCTACTGCAAATGTGCCTGCAAGGATTGACGTTCCAAATACTGGATGTAATGTCACTCCTGAGGTACCAGGAGATGGTGCCACTGCCTATATTGGAAGTGATGTGACGTCTATGCCACAGGTCCCGCGAGGAAGCACGGTAGATCGAGTGGTTCGAAGGATACTCACCCTAGAAAGAGAGCGACTGAGGCACAAACAAATCCTTTAATCATTGATACTCAAAATCCGTCACATGAGAATGTTCCGAATTATGGTAATGTCCAAAAGACATCATTGAGGGACGCCTCAATATTAGAACCTATCCCTAAGAATGTGGAGATGTCAATGAATTAGACTAGTGTACATGGGACGTGGGAAAGAAACTCTATCATTATTGATGTTGTATTCGCGTATTCTTTAGCGCGTGAGATTATTAACATCAAACCACGCTTTGTTGATGAATGCCAACGTAAAGCTGATTGGCCAAAATAGAAAGAAGCGATCCAGGCAGAACTTGATTCTCTAGCGAAAAGAAAGGTATTTGGTTAATTTGTGCCAGTACTGCCCAACACCAAGCCTGTTGGTCATAAATGTATATTCGTTAGAAAGTGTAATGAGAGAAACAAGATTGTAAAGTACAAAGCTCGACTTGTGGTGCAAGACTTCTCACAAAGCCCTGGAATAGACTACTAGGGGACATATTCTCTCGTAATATACGTTATTACGTTCCGCTACCTTGTTAGTTTGATAGTTTCTGAAAAAATGAACATGCAACTTATGGATGTGGTTACTACATATCTATATGGGGATCTAGATACAGAGATATAAATGAAGGTTCTGGATGGACTTCAGTTACCTAAGTTAAGTGGCTCTAAACCATAGAGCACATTTGTAATAAGGCTGAAACGCTCACTATATGAATTGAAGCAATCCGGACGAATGTGGTATAATCGTCATTGGGAAGAGATATGTTAACAAGGAACTATACCCATGCATGTGTTTTCATAAAGAGAAAAAGTTCCAGGTTCGCTATTGTAGCGGTTTATGTTAATGACATGAACAAAATTGGCACCCTTAAGAGTAAACGGAAACCGCTAAGCACTTAAAATCCGAGTTTGAGATGAAGGACCTTGGGAGAACACGGTTTTATCTCAGTTTGGAACAATCAGCTTATACCCAAAAGATGCTTAGGTGTTTCAATACTCACAAAGTTAAGCCTTCAAGCACCCTAATGGTCGTCCGTAGTCTTGATCCAAAGAAGAAATCATTTCCTCTCAAGGATGATGACGAAGATGTGCTAGAGGCAGAAGTGCCCTACTTAAGTGCAATACGGACATTATTGTACTTAGCTCAATGCACAAGTCCAGACATGTCATTTGCCATAAACTTGTTAGTTAGATATAGCTCTACGCCAATGGCACCATTGGACTGGTGTTAAAAATATCTTTCGATACTTCAGTGGTACAATTGATATGGGCTTGTTCTATCCCTACAAAGATATGATGGATTCAGACCCATCGTACATGGACGCCACCAACGTCGGACTGCATTCCCTATCCCCATCCAAAATGATATTAATTTTTTGGAAGGTTTTGCTGATGTTGGGTACCTCTCTGACCCACACAAAGGTCGTTCACAAACTGGTTATTTATTCACCATGGGTAAGACCGCAATATCTTGAAGGTTTACAAAATAGACCTTAGTTGCTGCTTCTTCGAACCATGCAAAGATTATTTCTCTTCACGAAGTGGTTCGTGAGTGTATATGGCTTAGATCCATAATTATGCATGTTCGAAGCAATTGTGGTTTGAAGTCTACCACAGATGAGCCTACGAGCATTTATGAGGATAACGCTACTTGTATCGAACAAATGAAGCAAGACTACATCAAAGGCGACAACACCAAGCATATATCGCTCAAGTTTTTCTATAATAAGCAACAACAAAAGCTTCTCAAGATCAAAATGAACCAGGTTCGATCTGAGGACAATGCGGCAGACTTGTTTACTAAGTCACTGCCTAGATCCCCTTTCGAGAAACATGTTGCTAGCATCAGCCTGCATAAGTTATCCGAACTCTTATGATCGTAGTCATCAGGGAGAGATGCGGACATCAAGGAGAAATGTCTGCATGTTTGGTGTCAAAACGTGAAGCGTGTGTTGTACTCTTTTTCTCCTTCGATTGAAGTTATTTTTGTCCCACTGGGTTTTTGTTACTCGGCAAGGTTTTTGACGACGCAACAAGAGGAGCACCGCATTTGGGCTACACAAGGGGGAGTGTTCAACTATATCTGGATAGTTTGTCTAGCCCAACTCTAATTACTTATCTAAGTTGTAGTATAGTTAGTCCTACAGATATTCTCGGAGATATCTTATTCAATATATGATTCAGTTCCTTGTAAGAGTCATATTCTCTGGTTGTAATCCTCTATATAAAGAGACCCCTATTATCAATGAAAGACATAGCTTATTCTCTCCCAATTTTGATTTCCTAAAACATGAGGAAGATAAATATTTTTTTGAAGAGAAGAGGGATAAAGTGTACAAACTTCCTGAAAAATGTTTCCCTTAATTTTAGAATTTGTTGTAAATATAGGATTTTTGTTCTCTCTCTCTTCAATTTCTCTAAAATGGAGATAGGTATTAGAAATCTGTTAGCGAGAGAATAAGAAAAAACACGATTTAGGAAAGCTGTTGGAATTGTTCTTATATAGGTCAAATTTCTTTCAAGCTAGAGGAAAGAAAAGTCAATTATAATCCTGAGCCATATATGTCAACCATATTAAAAAAATTCTTTCCTCCAACTCTAAACAAAAATTGACATATAAAACTAATCTTGTTTGTGACAAAGATGTTGAGGCTGCAACGAGTTTAACCAATATTACAACATATTTGATTAACGAACTTAGTTTACAATAAATTCGGGATAGTTTAGTTTAGGTCACATATGAAGGGTGCGTCTTCAATTTTGAGAAAAAGATCTACAACATGAGGATGGATTTCTTGTGCATTTTTCTTGTAATGTTTTTGACCATCTAGTGACAAAAGACTTTGGACCATCTTCTTGTCAGCGAAGTAACGCAGACTGATCAGGTAAACCGCATCTTCATTCCAATATCAGATCGATCTGATGCCTTTATATATTTAGCAAATTACCACTACCTACAATTTCAGCCCAAATTTTATTATTAACAGGCCATATTTTGAGGAAATCCATGCAGTAGAGCGAATTACCCAAGCGCAAAGTCTATATCCGTGCGGCCTATGTTTTGTTTGTTTTATGGTAAATCAAATTTACTAAACTACCCTTCGCTTAGCTAGGGATATGTTTGCCGTTTAGATCTAGTTTCTTCTTCGTTCAAAACGAAGCTTTGGTTCTCTTCCTTTCTGCATAGAATCAATTTTATCTTCATGGAGAACCAGCCCTTTAATTCGTCTTCAACCAACTATGAAGGTAATTTGCAATTGCCTCTCTTCGTTTTTTTGTTTTTGAGAATGGCCTCTCTTCATTTTGAATTTGTTTAATTTTAAAATTTCATGTTTTTGTGTCTTGTTTAGATTTGGTTTTGAATTGTTAGCTTTTCAGAATTTAAAGCGTTTATTCAGGAAGATCATTCTCGATTGCCCAAGAGTTCAATATCATAATTCAAAAATGAAGTTACCTCTGCAATTAGATTCAAAGTTGATTGGTTTTATATGTTGACTTAAATCATTTCCTGCTAATAGAAAACTCTTTTAAATATGAAAATTTTAGATGCATAACCTAAACAACTTCTCATGATAAGATTTGTCTTGATCTAAACAAATTTAGAGTTGACATGGAAGTTGTAGAGTTGAGTCCACGGGCTATAAAATCTTGACCTTGAATCATTTAGATTCAGAACCTAGTCCCACATAGGCATGTATGGTTTGCTATTAACCTTCGTAGGCATATCTGATTTGCTATTAACCATAAGTAAGCATATCTAATTTGTTATTGAGCCTCAAAAGCCATATATGATATTTACTATCGAACTTTTAGTACCCATATCTGAATTGTTATTGAACCTCAATAGCCATGTTTGAGTTGTTATTGACTATTAGTAATGATGTTTGATTTGTTATTGAATGTTAGTAACAATTGTGTGATTGTTGTTACTAGTGAATGTTAGTGTGTAGTAGTTATTTTTGAAGCATTTACTTTTAGTTTTTGTGATTGAATTTTAAGATTCTGGTGTATTGATTAGCTAACCCCTTTGTTACTGAAGGTCAGTAACATTTGTGAATATGGTCTTGTGGAGGTACTCACGTCATGATTCTTCTTCTTGTGTTATATATTCAAATCAAGGCTACTATTGAGGTTTCAACACATGGATGAGGTTGTTCAATATGGTCTTTGGGGTCGACATAGTGGGACAACTGAAATTGTAATTTCATTATTTTGAGTCAATTTGTGATGAACTTGTAGTACTTTACTTACCTTTTTATAATAAATGGAACCTTGATATTGTCATTTCTATAGAAACTTAATTTTATTTACAATTAGAATTTTGATTATACTTATTCAAATTCCTTATAGTTTTGTTATTGTTTTTCAGTAAATATACTGACAGTCAGTAACAATGTTAGTAGGTATACTAACGGTCAGTAATAACATTAGTGAGTATATTAAGAGTGAGTATCAATATTTGTAAGTGCGCTTACTCAATAAAAATATCAGTTACTAACTGTCAGTAGCATTGTTGAAAGACTCTTAGTAGCTATTGTAAATATACTGAGTCTTAGCAGCAATTTAGTTTTTATTCTTGAGTGAGAAAAATATATTTCTTATAAGCTTCTAAGAATCTACAATTCATCTTGTTGATTTTCGTTGGTTACTTTGTTTAAGATTCATTTATGGATTCTTATTTTTCTTTTGGGTCCTTTTCTTTTCTTCATTTGATCTGTATTTGGTAGTATATAGACAAGTTTCTCATTGCTACTGACGGTCAGTAGCAGTATCCATTTTATTACTACCGTCAGTAGCAATATACTTTTTGTTGCACTTCGAGAAAATTTATGGTGTTTTGAAATTTATGGTTTTATTATTATTATTGAACATCAGTAGCAATATCATAATCATGGCTCTACCTCAATAGCGGTAGTCTATTTGTCACAGTTTAAATCTATTATGAATATTGTATTTTCTAATAATGTAGTTTAGGTAAAAAAATTAGTGTTGAAATGAAGTGCACTCAGAAAAATTAAACAAGTAATTCTCTCAATATGTTACTGACCCTCAATAAGTTCCTAGTTAGTTCTAAAGCAAAATACAGATATTCAAATGAGTTCTTTCTGGTAGAATAATGGTAATCTCGTAATACTGATAATAATAGTCAACTGGCTGACATTAATGAGTTGGTAGTTTGGTACAAAGGGAAAGAAATAAATACGGTGGCATTCTCATAATTAATTACAAATTTAATATCTAATGTTTAATTTTAGTTCCTCTCCATGTCTTGATTGTGGCCGCACGAGTTTCAAGTCCCCCCATTTTGGGCATGGTCATTTGACCATTTGACGTTACCTTAATGGTAAATTGCTCCTACAATTACCAAGTAGGAGTGCAGGTTTAATAACTTTCCCGGTTCTGATCCTTTTCCATTTCCCGTTATACTTGGGTAACTTGTTAATCTCTTTCATAATATTTTTTCCATTGCAAATAAAAGATACATAAACCCTACAAAATTATAGGACTTGTGATTCCTATTACTGGGAGGAAGTAAATTGTTAATTTATTATATCAATAATAAAACTTACTTATTTAGCTAGCGGTGTTTCTCTCATGGGTAAATTCCTTTTATTACTTGAGGTATGACCAATTGACAATTTGGTACCTACTATCTAGTCTTCAAAAGAGGACAATTTGATACCTGAACTTAGGCTTCGTTTGACTTTTTGATACTTATGTTAATTTTTCAGTTAAATGTAAGGATAACATTGATATTTAGAATCTATTTATAAAAATAAAATTAAAAATATGAGTTTTGTGGGCTGATGACCATCAACCCTGGGTCTTCATCATTCTCTGTGTCCTTTGGGAGCAAATAAACATGAACTAATGCTTTTGGTTTATGTTGAAGATAACATATATAATTGAATTTTATGTCTAAAAAATTTAGTCGTTGTGATTTGAACACCCACAAGACTACTTTGGGTGGATTAGATAGCTCGGTGGCATAGCCTCGTGAGTGTTCAAATCATGGCACTAACATAACCCAAAAGCATTAATTCATACTCATAAAATGATGAAGAACAGCCATCAACCTACAAACTCATGTTTTTTATTATATATATATATATATATATATATATCTCCTAAATGCCAATTTTATCCTTACATTTAACGAGGGTGGCCACTTTGTTTGGTGATTATCAAATCGACCGAATACTAACCGATGTTTTAGGTTTGATAAACCGAATTTTTGGTGACCGAGACCGATAAAACCGAAATCGAAAGAGACTGAAAAAGTTTGTTAGATTTTGGTAAATAACGAGTCTACTGATTATCTAAATATTAGTTTTATATACTATAGTTTTCGATAGACATACATGTATTCAAGAAATATAAACATAAAAAAATTCATAATAGTATGAACACTTATACATTTACTACATTAATAGTACATGTATTTCAAGTAACCTGATCAAGATGGTTAAATAACCTAGTTTTTTTTTCAGTAATAAACCTAGTTTTATTAAAAATGGCTAAAACTTGATATCATATGTACAAAAGAAAGTTATAATAACTAGATAAATACAAAGTTTATGACAATAAAATTGAAAAACCTAATAATGAACAATTATTACAAAAAGTTAGTTGTTGTAAAGTTGGTAATACCGAAATACCGAATTTGGTAGATATGATTAAAAACCGAAAATTTTGATTGGTAATTTGTAATTTGGTAGCTCAATTTTGAAACGGAAAGCTTTGCTTTTAAATTTAGTAATACTTATAACTGATTTGAATCGACTAAGTGACTGCCCTACATTTAACTGAAAAATTAATAGAAGTACCAAAACATCAAACGGAGCCTAAGTTCAGGTATCAAATTGTCTAACTTGAAGACTAAGTACTAAAGTGTCAATTGGTCATATCTCAAGTACCATAGAAGGAATTTACCCTTCTCTTATCTCTCTAAATTCATCTCTTTTAATATCTTATTCTCAATCGATGAATCGATCTGATCTTTGACTTTATTCTTAAATATATATATTTTTTTAAAACGTTATATGTTTAACTAACTAGTTATTACATAATATTATAAGACGTGGGACCTAAAAAATGGCATTTTTACGATGTTTGGTTTAGTTTTCAGACAAATATATATCAAGTTACACATGTATAGAAAATGCATTTGGAAAAGTTTACTGGTTAATTATGTGTATAAAGTTAAATGATCATGAAGGGAGCTAAAAACATAACTACCACCGAATTCCATTTAATCATTCCCTTTACCGGAAAGCTGTTTGGTTGTGTGAGGAATTCTAGTACTACTGCATCATGAACTGTTATTCAACGTACCGGCCCTTTGTGTGATGGAGGAATAAATGAACTGGGACATCCCAGTTCCCACAATCTGAAACCAAGAAATCCCATGCGGCCGGCATGATAAACAAATAAAAAGAATTTGTAGAGTTGGCAAGAAATTAATAACAATATCTACTGGTTCAAAATAATTTAAATATCAAATTCATCCCAAACACTCATTTCCTTTCTAAACACGTTAGAATTAAGTAGGTACTAGTACCACAGAAAAAGCTTCACGCGAGTCAAAATCCGTCATTCCGAGTTAGACATTTCCGTGATCTATCAAGGCATTGTTTGATGAACTAAACCAGACTACAGATATTATCTATCGTATACCAATCATAGGGTTGATTATATATATTTGTTATCTAATTGCATACAATAAATGTCGACATGCATATATTTGCTTTTGTTAGATTTTCATTCACACGACAAGCAACATGAGCCCTCCGTTGTACCTTTTCATTAAAAAGTCGGTTCTTATTATGTAGCTGTTGTCGATATTTTATACATATGACAATCATTTTTGCAGAAGGTGTGGTGTGAAGACTCTAAATGTATGTGTGTTCTGACACGACACGTCAAACTCTTACCGTTGTGTTGTAGCACTTTGAACAGTGCCTTTCAATTATTCTTATTGTCTAAGTTTGTATCCAACAATAATTAGAGTAATACCCATTGTTGATACCACCTATATTATATACCGTCAAGCATAAGAAACAACCTCGTAGGTGATCTCCGTGACATGATTAACTCGCCTACGACATATATCTGATAGACTGACACCCAAGCTACCTCGCCATAGTGGAGGTCGGACTATATCTCGCTCGAAGGCCACCCTCCCATGCTCTCCAAAAGGCTTCAAGAGAAACAATATATGCATTGTGTCTCACATCGGAAATGTAAAATAGAATGAGACCTCCTTTAGTTATAAAAGGGAGTCATCCCCTACTTAGATGAGGATGAGATCTATGATCCCCACACTTGTATTGTTACAAAGGCTTCTTAGCCTCACTCATAGTGAAATATTTAAGTGGACGTAGCATTGCCTCTTAGGCAAGGTGAACCACTATACATGCTCTCTCTCTCTCTCTCTCTCTCTCTCTCTCTCTCTCTCTCTCTCTCTCTCTCTCTCTCTCTCTCTCTCTCTCTCTCTCTCTCTCTCTCTCTCTCTCTCTCTCTCTCTCTCTCTCTCTCTCTCTCTCTCTCTCTCTCCCCACACTTGGTCTTCTGAAATCACATAGAAACACCCATTGTGTGAATTGTTGGAATACGTTGTCAGTTTTGCCAAAATAAACCACCTCAGACGACCCATGCTTCCTATTGTTGTCCTAATTACAAGATTCTAATATAGGACCAAAGACGACCAATTGAACACTGACAATTGATCACAATATATTGCTATTATAATCTCACAATAATGTACCTAAACGGATTTAGTAATGAGCTTATTTATCAGTCTATTGTGTCCTCAAAACAAGGAGCACGTCTATAGAGCTCCCATAGTAAAATACCTCCATAGCAAGAAATGTACTCAATATTGTCATATACTTACTTTAGATACAGGAAGAAATATTGCAAACCCAGGTCTAACCCAAGAAGAAATTCCTAGCCTTATGCACTTCACAGCTTCATATAACATATACCAAAACGTAGTTGATCAAGCACAATTCACAGCTTCAAGTTGTTCTTCACCACATAATTTTCCAGCTCATTCCGCACTTCATCAATATCCGCCAGATCGTAAACACAGTTGCCTCTCCTATCTCACTAGAACAATTTAAATCACTAATTAAAACTCATGTCATTTGATGTTTCATATAATGCTCTTTCAAACTTTGGTTTCTGAAATAATGGCTAGTGATAATCTCCCATTTCCAGATCCCCATCTCTAAGGCCATCTCCAATCGTTGTGGTCTAAAATAGACCACGGTATAAATTTTTAGTCCTTAAAAAAAACTATTCGCCCAAATAGTCAGATCTGTAATTTTCTCAACTTCAATCGTTTCAGGTTTAAATTATAGACTCTCATGTATTTTATTATTTTTTATTTTTATTTTTTGAGGTAGAAGAGGTCAAAATCTTATTGAAATTATAAGGATTACATAAGACAATTATCAGCTGCAATTGCAGCTAATTAAGAAAGGAGTTGAAAAGTAAAAACATTCCTGAGCTAGGGAGCTTGCATATGCAGCCATCAAATGTGCCACCTTATTGGCACTTCTTCTGGTGTGAGTGATCCTCAGATTGGTATGGACTTCAAGCATTGATCCCACATCTTCATAAATTCGTCCCAACAATGATGTATTAGCCATTATTGGCTTATTAAGCTGACCTTGAACCAATATAGAATCGGTTCTAAAATTGCAGGTAGTAAGGCTTGGTCCACAGCAAACTCAGTAGCCATCTTACAAGCTATTACTTCTGCGTGTTCTGGAGACAGCGGACCAGATAAAGGTTTGCCTCCACCAGCAACCATATAACCATTGGAATCACGCACAATAAAACCAACACTACCCATTCTTGAAACATGGTTGAATGAACAATCAAAGTTAATTTTGTACATACCAAATGGGGGAGCAGACCATCTAACTGACCTTGATCTACCTGGGCCACCAGCCGGCTTAGCAGCATGAAACCGAAACTCCTGTAATCGAGCAGTAGTCTTGAGTAGTACATCACAAGGATGGCTACGTTTGTCATCCCATACTCTAGCATTTCGTTCCTTCCAAATTCCCCACAACAAGTACACCAAATCTCCTAAGCTTTGCAATGACAGCTCCTTAGTACAAAGAGACAACCAATCCTGAAGCTCACACATAACTGCTTGAGGACTATAACACACCCCAGCTAACACTCCCTTTGATTGAAGAATATCTGCTTAGTAAAAGGGCAGTCACGACAAACATGCAGAGTTGTTTCATAGCATTCTCACATAAAACACAAACCTGTGAGTCTAAAGGCACTCTTCGAGAAACTAGTCACTCCATAGAAGGCAAAATATTAAGACACACTCTCCACATATAAATTTTAGCTGAATTGGGAATAACCACCTTCCAAATTTTCTTCCAAAAATCAACACCAACACCAATTGAGAACTCAAAAGGAGTTCTAGAGGTAGAATGAGCAAATGAAAAACGATAAGCAGTCTTTACAGAATACTTACCATCCCTCTCCAATCGCCATACAAGTCTGTCCTCAACAGTCCTCAAGCTAAGTGGGATACTCAATATAGACTCAGCCTCCCCACTTGGAAACAATCTTCTAATCAAACTTTCATTCCAAAAACCGGTACTAGAAAACAGATCACAAACCTTTTCTACTTCAGTCATAGCCGTGGCATTCACTTTTGGTTTCCCATCTGGAAGACTTGGCAGCCAACAATCGGACTTGACATTCACTGCTGTCCCGTCCCCAATCTGCCAGTAAGAACTTTGCCTTAATAAATCTCTTGTGGAGAAAATACTTCTCCAAGAGTATGATGGTGAAGCATGCACCTCAGCAGTCCAGAAAGACCCCGAAGGAAAATACTTGGCTTTACAAATACGTGCTATGAGCAAAAGAGGATTGGAAATCACCCGCCAAGCCTGTTTAGCTAGCATTGCCGAATTAAAATTGGATAAACTACGAAAGCCAAGACCACCTTCCTCCTTTGGATTGCATAAAGCATTCCAAGTTCTCCAATGAATTTTCTTCTTATCAAGGGTACTCCCCCACCAAAATCTTGCACCCATCTGCTCCAAATCTTCACAAAAAATTTTCGTCAATTGAAACACACTCACAGTATAGGTAGGTAAAGCTTGAGCCACAACCCTGATAAGAATGTCCTTCCCTGCACTACTTAAAAGCTTTCCTTGCCAGTTGGTTAATTTCTTAGCCAAATTTTCTTTGATATAATGGAAAGTGGCAGTTTTCTTTCTCCCCACATAAGTAGGCAACCCTAAATATATTTTATTATTTTTTATTTGTATACTTCAAAATTATAAGTTTATTTAGTTGGTTATATTACTAACTCAAGTCAACTTAAAATTTATTTTTGAAACGAAAAGATAATTTTAATGAGTAGATTCAATAAATCTTACTATATTGTTATTTGGCTCTGTATTGCAATGAATAGCAGTAAAACATTTTTGAAACGGTTCTTTTTGTGTTATCTTTGTTGTTTCTTGATTCTCTGGCTTGGTTCCATGGTCATGTCTGGTTGATATATCATATCATTAATCAAATAGTAATTGTTATGATAAATTATCTTCAATTTGTTTCATAAAATTAAAAATTAAAAGAACCGTGGGGAAGCCAACGGTTTCAAAATTGAGTTTCTCCAATTTATCATGTGGGCCAACTTTGAAGATTTCATGGTCCATTTGGTCTAAACCAAGATCCATTTGTAGACCGACCAATGAACTTTGAACGCTCAATTTGAATTTTTGTTATAGACACTACTACAAATAGGCCATTAGACGACGGTGGATTTATGTTGTCTAATGACCAAACTCATCGTGGTCTAAGTGAGTATTGTGTGATTGAAAAATCAGACAACGGTGATTCCACCATTGTGTGATAACGGTTTGCTCAACAGAAAAGATATTTCCGTTGTGTGAATTTTGGGCAGGCACGTGCCTGGCATGGCATGCGCGGGGATGCCTTGGCACATTCATACAACAGAAAGAAATTTTGTTGTTGTCTGATCCATAACACACAACAGATACAACTCATTCTTTATTATCTGAGGTTTATAAGACACAACATATTTTACTTATTCTTTGTTGTCTGAGATATGTAACACACAACAGATATAATCATTCCCTGTTGTTTGAGATTAATAGCACACAACAAATATAACTCATTCTTTGTTGTCTGAAATATGTAACACACAACAGAAGTGAAATTATCTCCCATGTCTGTTTATTACTCAGACAACAGAGATTATTTATTTCTATTGTGTGTTATAAATCTCACACAACAGAATTTTGTTTTCTCTTGTTGTTGGTTGTTAGTTCACACAACAATTATAGTTGCTTAACTGTGGTGTGAATATCGTAATCAAATTGGCTAACAACCAATGACTGTTGTGGGAAAAGCCTTAATTTTGAACTCTTTTACAGTCATACGACACATTGTTATGTGTTGTGTTGTATGAATGAAACTTGGACAACAAGAAGAATATCCATATAAACGTTTTCCTGAAATAATGCTCAATATATGACCATAGAAACAGTACTACAATCCTTATAATTCAAGCTAGGGACAACGGAGATTGAGTCTGTACTTGTAAAATGTTCTAGCTAGGAAGACCTAAACTACATAGATTACTCCTGCTTTCCTTTAATGCACCTTCATTTGTTCTTGCAGAAGCTCTCTTGTAGGCAAAGATGATAAGCAGTCTTTCGATCTCTTAAGCCATCGATCCTACACATGATGGACAAGGACCTTGCAGAAGCTCTAGTATTGACTCCATTTCTGCTCACCCAATGACCTTACCCTTTGAACACATTCAAGACTCTGGCTGATTGAAACATTCTTCAACAAGTCCTAAATGCTCTGCCCACAGAGCCATTCTGTACCCATATATCTGCAAGTCTGCAACCATGCAGATTATAATAAATTTTTACATTAGCTTCTTGTGGTCATGCATTCAAGATGACATTAATTGCTTGCTGCTGTTGAAGGAGCTAGCAGACCTCATATTCCTTTTTTACTAATAGCTAGCAGCCAAGGCTTCCATATACTAATTAATATGTTATATATAAAAAATAAAAAATAAATCCTCCATAAGAGGCTATAACACAAAAGTTATCTGCACACTAATGCATTCAGCACACTTCTGCAATATCACAGTTCTAAGCTATATAATACCAGCCTATGTGACTTTAAGGAAATTTTGTTTTCCAATAGAATCCTTTTTTTCTAGTTTTCTTTAACAAAATAAACTGAAAAGATACTTAAGAATCAGCAACCCATTATTACAACCAAGTAAAACCAATTCAACTAAGACCAATCAGTTTCAAACAAAATCCAAGACAAAAAAAATTGCAACATTTATAAAACTAATAATATAAAGTAGGGATACATGTATTTACCAATGTAGAATATCACTTCCAGTTTAGAATGATGATAATGGTTTAGAATCCAGAGAAGCTTCTCCAATCTGAAAGCAGATGACAGAGAATGTCAGCAAACAATCAAATTTAAACAGTAACATATGATATGTAAGAATGAAGATATATATTCTTACATTTCATAAAGTCTGGTGCTTAGCTCTTGTTGGTAGTCTGATGCATAGAAGATATACTAGAAGGACTACCTGCGCGATGAAAAAATTGTTACGTTTAAGATTAGGGAAGTAAGGGTCTTCCCACTCAGTCAGCTGACATTAATGTAAACTGAAACTATGATTTTCAACAATTTATGTCCATTTTGTTTTGTTAAATATTATAATATGAAAACTAAATAAAAAATTGGTTCAAACAAAGTTTATACAAAAGGGACTTTCATTCAATGATAGAATATATTGTTTCACCCTATGTCTGTGAGATGTATTTTGTATGCATCATATGTACAAACCAATATATAACCTCTAATTCAATTAATATAGCTAATCGCATGCGTGAAGACAAAATTAAAGAACCACGATACACAGAGGACGTAGAACCCTTGCTCCACCGAGCAAACAGTCCCTAATAATCAAACAAAGCCTTCAAATGCCGATAGATGAAGAGAAAATGAAGATCAGCAACAAATAGAAACTTAAAATAATGATTGATGACGTTCTAAGCTTTAATCCGTGGCAGCCAATAAGCTCAATCCAATTTGAACAAATTAGTTTACCTATACTAACTCGAAAACTAAGAGCAACAAATAAATAAGCATTTCATTGTATCACCCACCCCAGATTTAAAGTAGCCGAAAAAGCTTCCACCTTTACCTAAATTTCAACATCACAAGCAATCAAAATCCAATTTCAACAACAAATTAATCAAATATTGTTGGTGAAAATTACAATAAAATTATAATTTCTATATGAGAAACTCGTTGACAATAGGCTGAGGCGCGGGTATCTTGCTCTCTTTAAGGAGATTCAAGCCCTCTGCGGAACAATGCCGGTGTACCAGAAATCTCTTGCTTGTCCCCTCCAAGATACAACAGCCCAACAATAAATTGTATGGCTCACACCAATATGCACAAATTGGAGGAACCCAAAGCTCCACTAAAAGAACACATTTCTTTGGCCAAAAAACACACAAGACACTTTTGGGGAATTTTGGAAAGAAAGTTGATGGGTGAATAGTAGTGTTTCGTAATAGCATTAGCAAGGATATATATTAGCATGCAACAAATGGTGCTATTTATAGGCTCTTAGGACACTCCCTACAATTAATAGGGTAGTAACCAATAGCCATAGGTTACAAGAATTAAAACCCAAAATAAATCAAAATAAACACCATGAGTTACAAATAAAACTCAAAATAAATTCTGAATTTAAACACACAAATAAATTCAGATTTTAAACACAAAATAAATTCACCGAAATTTAATTTCAATAATAAATAAAATATTAAAATGTTCCAACAAATATCATTACCACATATTCATATCAGAGCACACACCTCACCACCAACATAACAATAAAGACAAAAAATGAAAAGCAAAGTGGATTCTAAAATGCAAACAAAAAGTTTTGTATCAGTTTTGTAAAGTCAATAATAGATCTACCAAGCAAGACATGAAAGTTTTCACGATATTTATAGCGGTGTTTGGAGCATTCTCTTCATAATCTCTATGACACTTAGAGATAGACCGGTTTGTTGTCATACATCATACAAACCAATCTGAAAATGCCCAAAGAAATCACTACCGTAATGTGAATGCAAAATAACGAAATATTTAGAAGAAAAAAATAGGCTGTTACCCAAAAAAATTCTAAATAGCAGAACCTATCTTCCAAAACTCAACTACCACTCTAACTGTCTGGAATGTTTCCCTGAAATAATAAACAAACAAAATTCAATCTTTAGAACTATGTAATTCAAATTACGCTCAAGATATATGCTTGCTACAGAAAGAAAACTGCCAATATTCACTTGGTAAATTTGCCAAGTATGTGAATGGAGCATCTGCATGGAGTAATGAAGTAAAAAAATAAGTGTGCAGTTTCATCTATTGTCTGCCACATTACTCTTATGGTCTTACCACATTAATTTACATACTTACATTATTTTGACAATACTATGCTTTGCCATTTCAGAGTTCCTTTTTGCTTACACTTATCTATTCATTCACATGCAACTGATAATTCCAGTGTTACTAATGCTCACTACCTAAATTTCTTTTGGTCTCATTCGCAAGCTCAAGTGCATACTCTTTTAGCTTATGTGTATCATTTATAGTCATGCACTTACTATGGTGCATGTGCCTGTTTACTAGTCATCATATATAAATCTGCAGCTTTCATGACCAGTGTTCAGAACATGCCAACGAACTGCAGGCTTATTATACTAGGTGAAAGTCTAATTCCTAGAGTTTAATTCACGATAATCACTTACCAAAGAGTTATGAACAAGCCTGCTAGCTGCCCAGAGCCCATACATTCACAAGTTTTTCCTTCTTCAAAAGCCTTTCCTATATTATCGAGCCACCAATGTCTCACAGAACTCCTTTCAAGCCCTACGTACAAATGGAATAGTAAATGGTAAATAAATTAATGTACACACACAGAGAATTAGAGACAATATCCATGTACATAATATACATATCAAACGACGACCTTTTATTTGCCTACTATCTACAATATATCAATTTCCAGCAACCAAGTAATAAGAAAGCTACAAGATACTTCTTTTCCCACCCAATTAAAGTGAAGGGTTATGTGAGGCATTCCATCGAACAGTGGTGTGCGCTAGAAAAAAGAAGACCCAGTTCTAAAACAAGCAAAATATTAGATGTATTTCAATTCTAGAAACTGCAATTTACAAATGAATCAAAATCCCAATAATCAAGCCATCTGAAAAGGATGTAATACCAGACTCATACCAGATATCACCCAAATTCAATGAAACTAGGCTGCAATACTGTAAAAAGAAAATAAAAATTATAAGCATTTGTTTGAGAACAAGAGAAATTGACACACAGAAAGAGAGAGTAATATTTCAGAGAGAATGGAGATTTCAAGTGTGTTTATTCATCTCATACAATGGGGTATTTATATGAATATATTTGAAGTGTAAAAGCTCAAAGAGAAAATCAAAATGATAACCATCTTGATGGTGATTTTCTGCCATGCTTGTTGCCCCTTGATAAAGCATGTTACATAAGTCTTCATACACTCAAGTACCTATGATTATACACTCAAGTACCTATCTAAATACTTTACGTATTTGTTACATGATATAGACACACATAGTATTATACATTTATACTACAACACTCCCCTTTGGATATTTCATGTTCAATAGTACTGTGTTGGTGGTGCGCTTCGAAGTTGCCTCGTTAAAAACCTTGCCAAGTAATAAAACACTGTGGGAAAAAACAACCTTGGTTGAAAGGGAAAAAGAGCACAACGCGCGTTGAGTGTGAAGTATGTTTCTGGATACTCCCCCTGATTTAGACTCCCCTTGAAGATCGTGTGAGTTCGGATATCCTCCTCAATCCGATGCTCCTTACATGTTTCTCAAAAGGGGATTTTGGTAGTGACTTAGTAAATAAGTCAGCTACATTATCTTCTAATCCGATTTGATTTACTTCAATATTTAGAAGTGTTTGTTGTTGCTGACTGTAGAAGAATTTCGGCGATATATGCTTGGTATTGTCGCCCTTGATGAAACATAATTTCATTTGCTCAATACAAGCTGCATTATCCTCGTAAATGCATGTAGGTTCATTTGTAGTAATTTTAAACCACAAGTTCCTCGAATGTGTCTATTTACAGACCTTAGCCATATGCACTGACGCACGGTTTCATGTAGTGCAATAATCTCTGCATGATTTGAGGAAGTAGCAACAAGAGTCTGTTTTATAGATCTCCAAGATATCGCGGTGCTTCCCATGGTAAAGACAAAACCTGTTTGGGAGCGACCTTTGTGAGGGTCAGAGAGATACCCTGTTTCAGCAAAGCCTGTCAAAACATCATTATCATTTTGATGGAGGGGAGGAGGAGAACGTCGGTCACTATGGATAGTGTTGCCAGCGTTCACATTTCTTTTCTCTCTGTAGGGATAGAACAAGTCCATATCGATCGTACATTTTAGGTATCGAAGGATTGTCTTATACCAATTCAATGGCGGCATGTTGGCGCAGAACTATGTCGAGCTGCAAATGAGATATCTGGTCTTGTGCATTGAGCAAAATACAATAATGCGCCTATCGCACTTAGATATGGTATTTCAGCTTCTAATAAATCTTCATCCTCATCCCTTGAACGAAACAGATCTTTCATGGGCTCAAGACTACGGTTGATCATGGGAGTACTCACAGGCTTTGCTTTATCTTCATTAAAGCGCCTTAGTAACTTTTGAGTATATGCTGACTGATGGATCATAATCCCATCATTACGGTGCTCGAGTTCTATTCCGAGACAAAACCGTGTTTTCCCAAGATCTTTCATCTCAAATTCAGATTTCAAATATGTAGCAGTTTCTTTTAACTCATCTAGAGTTCCAATTAGGTTCATGTCATCGACATAAACTGTTACAATTGTAAATCCGGATCTTGTCCTCTTAATGAACACGCAAGGGCATATTTCATTGTTAACATATCCCTTCCCAATCAAGTAGTCACTTAGACGGTTATACCACATCCGTCCGGATTGTTTCAATTCATATAGTGAGCGTCTTAATTTTATTGAAAACGCGCTCCTTGGTTTAGAGCCACTTGATTTGGGTAATTGAAGTCTATCTGGAACCTTCATATATATCTCTGAATCTAGATCCCCATAGAGATATGCTGTAATCACATCCATGAGCTGCATGTCAAGCTTTTCGGAAACTACCAAACTGACAAGGTAGCGGAACGTTATAACGTCCATTACGGAAGAATATGTCTCCTCGTAGTCGATTCCAGAGCGTTGTGACAAACCTTGCGCCACAAAGCGGGCTTTGTATCTAACAACCTCATTTTTCTCGTTACGCTTTCTAACAAAGACTCATTTATGGCCAACAGGTTTTATATTTGGTAGTGTCAGTGTTATAGACCTAAATACCTGTCTCTTTGTTAGTGAATCCAATTCAGTCTGGATCGCATCTTTCCATTTGGACCAATCTGCTCTTCGTTGACATTATTCAACGGAGCGAGGTTCGATATCATCGTATTCTATAATTCCTTTTGCAATATGATATGCAAACGCATCATCAATAGCCATAGAATTTTTGTCCATAATTACATGTATACTAGTGTAATTCATGGAGATCTCTCTATTCTCTGGAATTGGTTCTACCATTTGAGCGTCCTCCAATGATGTCTCTTGGACATAACCATAATCCGGAATTTTTTCATAAGATGGATTATTTGTATCGATGATTAATAGATTATTTTGTGTCAAGCTCGCTTTCTTTCTTGGGTGAGAATTCATCGAACCTATGGGCCTCCCGCGCTTCCTGGCAGGAGCCATGGGTCTAGCCACTGCATCACCCATAGAGGGGATGTCATGTCCTTTAGTTTTAGGGACATCAATCCTTGCAGGTACGTTTACAGCAAGTATATGTGATCTTGTCACTTTAGCGATATCAGAAAACGCATCAGGCACTGAATCTGCTACATTCTGAAGATCGAGAATCCTCCACACTTCTATTTCAGACTGTGTGGTTCGGGGATCAAGATGAGACAAAGTGGGGACAGACCATGACAATTCCTGTCTTTTCTGTTGAATATTAGTGTTCTTGTCTCCCCCTAATGATGGGAAGACTGTCTCATCAAAGTGACAATTCGTAAATCTAGTGGTAAATAGATCACCTGTCAAGGGTTCTATGTAGCGGATAATGCTTGGAGAATCATCTCTAACATAAAGGCCTAAGCGTCTTTGAGGACCCATTTTGGTGCGCTGTGGCGGCGCAATTGACACATAGACTGCACACCCAAATATGCGTAAGTGTGAGACATCAGGCTCATACCCAGTTACCATCTGGGACGCCGAAAAGGGTTAGGTGGCAGTGGGTCTCAGACGAATAAGCACTGCTGCATGTAATATTCTATAGCCCCAAGCAGAAATAGGGAGATTGGTGCGCATAACCAATGCCCTGGCAACCATTTGAAGTCTTTTAATGGCAGCTTCTGCGAGTCCATTTTGGGTGTGTACATGAGGGACATGGTGTTCGACCTCAATCCCAATGGACATGCAATAATCATCAAAGGTTCTTAATGTAAACTCTCCAACATTGTCAAGACGAATTGACTTAATAGAATGATCAGGGTGGTGAGCCCTTAACTTAATGATTTGTGCTAGGAGTTTAGCAAATGCAACATTTCTTGTAGATAAGAGCATGACATGTGACCAACGTGTCGATGCATCAACCAGCACCATAAAATATCTAAATGGTCCTCAAGTTGGTTGGATAGGTCCACAAATATCACCTTGTATTCTTTGTAAGAATGGTATATTTTCTTTAGTGTCTTTTGCATAGGATAGTCTTGATCCTACCTTTGCTAAAGAGTAAGCTTTGCAAAACGAATGATATGCTTTAGAAGTAACTCTTTGGACCAATGTTTGGTTGGTACTACTTTTCATTTTGAAGAATGGATGTCCGTGTGAAGTTTTTGATATACGGAGCATCATGTCACGACCTGGGTGTCCCAAACGGTCGTGCCAAAGCTTGTATATGTCAGGATCCCATAAATTGTCATTCATGACATGGTTGGATTCAATGACTCTAATAGTGGTTGCATACAATCCACTAGAGTGACACATAAGTTTCTCTAAAACTCGTGTATTCCGTAGTTTTTAGAGGTGATGCAAAGGAACTCTTGTCCATTCTCACAATGTGTTTCCACATGAAAATCATTGGTTCTTATGTCTTTAAAGCTTAATAGGGTTCTTCCAGCCCTTGGAGCATATACAGCTTCGGCGACATTAACATTTGTGCCATTTGGTAACAAAAATTGAGCTGGTCCTCGACCATGAATCAATTGTGATAGTCAGCCATCTTAGTTACTGAGGATCGACTAGGCGTCATCCATAAAAATAATTGTCTATGTCGCAATATAGTATGTGTGGTGCCACTATCAAGAAGGCATTCCAATTCTCTGGAAAACATACTGAAAATGAATAAAGTTCGGAATATTAACACATGTCCATGACATTGAATGCGATACTTTATTAATAGGAAAATAGCCAATGATTACATCAAAGTTATTCATAAGTCTATTCCAAATATCAAACTTTAGACAAATTGTTATCACTCAATCCGTTTGGTAATTCCAATAAAATATGACCAGGACAGTAGAGAGATGTTGGTGAAGCGAGGCTCGCTTAAATACTCCGATCTCAATTGCTTTCCTAGACATCGTACTTCATTGGGTACGCCACATAAGAAGGAGTTTAATACAATTGTTATTTATTGACTAAGGCACATTTGCCATTCTTGGAAAATAGAAAGAGGATTATTCTAATCAAAGTCTGTGGCATCCTCATGCTCTTCATTTACAGCTTTGAAGTCCTCAACGATGAGATTGACATCTTCACTATTTTCATCTTCGGCAAGGTTGGCTTCTTGCTCTCTTGCTTCCCTGTACTCCTTGTAGCGTGCAGCTAATTGGGTACTTGCATGACATTGTTTAAACCAATGCTCGATTGATCCACATCGATGACACATGTCATTGTGGTTCCCTCCCTTCATTTGAGGTGCAGGTTGTGCACGTTGTGGATATTCTCTAGGAGGGTTGCTGCTACTACCACGGCGCATGGTGCGACTTCCACGGCTCATGGTGCTATTTCCACGGCCGGTTGCCATATCTCCCTCTTCCACGTGTGGAGTTGCCGTCACGTGTGCCCGCTCTAAAGTTGCAGTTTCCTTCTTTATTGGGGTGGTTATATAGACTTGTTCGTCCTTCATGTCCCCTATTATTAGGGTACACATGTCCCCTATTATTAGGGTACACATGTCCCCTATTGCTAGGGTACTGCTCCTTGTGCCCTCTCTTGGGTGCATTATAATTTGTCTCACAAACGCTCTTGGTTCCAATGGGTCTTGAATTATAATTCTTTACGAGAATGTTGTCGTGCTTTTCGGCTACCAACAAAACATTAATGAGCTCATTAAACCTCGTAATTCGTCTAGCGTTTACTTCAGTGCGATACTGCTTTGATAGCAAGATTGCTCCGCAACGGGGAAGGTGGAGAGAGTTTTCTCAATTAGCTCTTCTTCTGTGAGGGGTTTTTGACAGAACGTCAACATAGATTTGAGATGAAGAGCTTCTAAATTGTACTCAGCAATAGACTTGAAGTCGAAGAAGCGTACATCGTTCCACTGAACCTTCAAGTCAGGGAGGAGGGAATCTTGGATATTGTTAAAGCACTCTTGTAGCGCCTCCCATAAATCTTTTGCATCTTTGATGGACATGTACTCTAATCTGAGTGCTTTGTCCATATGACGTAGCATCAAGATGATTGCTTGTGCATGCCTCTTGGGTGTTCAAGTGAACGCAAAGGCCGGGTCTGGTGCATGGATGATGGGCAATATCCTCTTCGATGTGAGATGGTTCTCAACGTCGGTTTTCCAGCTATGGTAATCCGAACCTGTTGAGTCAAGGATTTGAAAATCGAGTCTAGGTTCATTCGACATCCTTGAAGATAAGAAGAAAATATTAGTTTCGGAGCTTAAACTTCCACGAAAAATAATAAGATTTCCGAGATATGCTACCAAGAAATCAATTTCCAAGAATCATTGTGAACACTCTTAGTTCATTGATTACGAACGCTCTTAGTTCGTTTGGCGTGAATTTCTATAATTCCTCTTTTGATTGTAAGTTCCCGAGAAAAAGGAAAAAGAAGAGAAAATGAATAAAAACTCAAAAACGGAAACTTTTAGTAAAGAATACCTTGAAATAGTGTTGCAGGAAAATTTGGCCGGAAAAATTATCGGAGGTGATCTGAAGGATCGTTGGGAGAAATTGAGAAAAATCGTCCGAAAAGTGTTGCCGAAAAAGTATCGAAAAGTCGCCGGAAAAGTAGTCCGAAATTCGCCCCGCAAATCTGTCGACAGATGTGTCGGCAGCTGCTGAGCAGCGTCTCGGCAGCACCCGGTAACGGTCCGGTTTGTGATTTCTGCTTCTGGCGGCTGGTTCAGACCTTTTCCGGCTGGTTTCGGCTATTCTGAGACCGGTTCCAGGCTTCTGGAATCAAGAGCTTTGATATGAGCTAAGGTTTGGGGATTTTTTGTAGGTTTGGAAAAATGACTTCGATCGATGATGAACTCTTCTTTCGTCAATTTTCAATTCTAATTCTAGAGCAACTTCGTGCTGATAACATGTTTGACAACAAGAGAAATTGACACACAGAAAGAGAGAGTAATATTTCAGAGAGAATGGAGATTTCAAGTGTGTTTATTCATCTCATACAATGGAGTATTTATAGGAATACATTTGAAGTGTGAAAGCTCAAAGAGAAAACCAAAATGATAACCATCTTGATGATGATTTTCTGCCATGCTTGTTGCCCTTGGTAAAGCATGTTACATAAGTCTTCATATACTCAAGTACCTATGATTATACACTCAAGTACCCATCTAAATACTTTACGTATTTGTTACATGATATAGACATACATAGTATTATACATTTATACTACAACACATTTCTCAATTCACATTACCAGAAGCATTTCTCAATTCAGCCTATTACCATATCTCAATAAACCAAGCGAATGGGATCTCAATAAACCATATGCAAAATGATAAAGCATTTACCCAAGCAAGAACATCCTTGTTCTCCCTTATCCATTTGAAATCTATCGCTTTCCACTGTGACTCGGCTGCGTTGTTTGAAGCCTTGAATTTGAATTGCAGCACGTACTCGTATGTATTCCCCTCTGGATCTGTTAAGACTGCCCAGACCCCGCTGAGCTTGCTGTTGGCGGATCTGTCGATGTGGAGCCTCCAGTTTGGGGTGAGGTTAGGTTCCGATGTGGTCTTATTCGAGGGTGTTTGGTCCTCGCGAGGTATGAATTCTGCAATGAAGTTTGTAGCAGACTGCCCTTTGATAATTGTGCACGGTGTGTAATGGATGTCGAACTCGCCAAGTTTGATGGACCATTTGACCAACCTGCCAGAGGATTCTGGTTTCTAGCGGACATGCTTCAAGGGTTGGTTGGTCAGGACGTGAATGGTGTGCTCTTGGAAGGACTGCCGCAATCGCCAGGCGGCTGTGAAGAGTGCTAGGGCGATTTTTTCGATATCAGAATATCTTGACTCGGCATCATTGAAGCCTTTGCTGGTATAGTAACCTGGCAACTCTTCGCTGTTCTCGCGCCTTATCAAGGTAGTGCTGATTGCAGTAACTGATACAGCGAGGTAGATGTACAGGACCTCTCCTGGGATAGGCTTGGAAAAGAGTGGTCACTGAAGCCAGGTAGTCGCGGAGGCCTTGAAAAGATTTGTCGTGCTCGGGTCCCCAATTGATATTCTCAGTGTGTTGAGTCTTGAGGAGCTTGAAGAAGGGGGCTCATTTGTCGGTTAAGCGTGATATGAACCGGGCGAGGGCGACAACCTTCCCGGTGAGAGATTGCACTTCATTCCTTGTTTTTGGTGGTGCCATGTCAAGGATGGCCTGTACTTTCTCGGGGTTTGCCTCGATGACCCTTTCGCTAACTACAAAACCCAGGAATTTTCCACCGAACACGCATTTGTCTGGGTTGAGTCGCATATCGTATTGGAGCAAGATGTCAAAGACGATACCTAGGTTCTTAATGTGGTCTTCGATGGTGACACTCTTGACGACCATGTCATCCACATAGACTTCCACTATCTTGCCAATATGATCTACGAACATGGCGTTGACCAATCTCTGGTATGTGGGCCCCTATGCTCTTGAGGCCAAATGGCATTACGTTGTAAAAATACAAGCCCTTGTCAGTGGTGAAGGATGTGTGCCCCTGATCGGAAGGTTTCATGGCGATTTGGTTGTAATCTGAGAAGGCGTACATGAAGCTAAGGAGCTTGTGGCCGACAATGGAGTTAACCAGCTGATCGATTCTTGGCAGGGGGAAACTGTCTTTTGGGCAAGCCTTGTTCAGGTTGTTGTAGTCGATACACATACGCCATTTGCCATTGGGTTTCTTTACCATCACAACATTTGAGAGCCATGTTGGGTAGGATACCTCCCTGACAAACCCGATATCCTGGAGTTTTTGACCTCGGCCTGGATGGCTTTGTATTTTTCCTCTGTGAAAGCACGTCATTTTTTTCTAATCAGGGGAACTTCTAGAGAGATGGTAAGCTTGTGGGTTAGTAGTGCTGGCGATATCCCTGGTATATCGGCGTATGACCAAGCGAATACTTCCTGCCTGGTCTTGAGGAAGGCGATTAATTCTGCTTGGAACGCTGGGTCTGTCTTGGAGCTAATCTTGACTTTGCGTTCTGGGTGGGTATCGGATATGGGAACCGATAGTAGCTCTTCTAGGGTGTCTAGTCTCGGGTCTTTGAGCTTGCGCTTGTCTTCCTTCTTTTTACTGTGAGTATCGCAATCATCAATAGTCTCAGGATCTTCCCTTGGGTCATCGGGCTTGTCAGAAGGGGATGGTAAGTCTGAGGTTAAGAGAACCTCTCGCCCTAAGATGACATTTTAGCAGGAAGGACAATCGATGAAATATGTTGTCATGGTGGCGATAGTGTTGCTTCCCCCAAGTGTGATCCGCAAATTAATGGATCCCAGGGGCTGTGTGATCTCTCTTGCAAAGCTGATCAATGGTTCATGGTCTAACGTGAGTTTCTTCTTGTCTCGCTTCAGACTTCGTAGCAACTGTCGAACATGATGCTGACTGCTAGCGCCACTATCGACCAAGACCCGATGGTATCGATAGTGATCAATGATCATGGTGATTAGGAATCGAATCCCACTCCACTTGTGGGGTGTGGCAGCCGTAGCTAAGTCCTAGCACCTCCTGGCCCCGAGGGCATGGGCGCTTCTATGCACGGTAAGTCTCAGGTACCCGTGGTGCACCTCCGTGTATCATTAGGATTTTTCCATATACCTCGATGGCGTTTGCCCCTGTTGTAGGGGTGCGATACTGTGAGGTATTGGATGAGGTGCTCGATAGCGTTTTTCAGTGGCCAGCAGATATTGGTGGGGTAGTCGAGTTCCTCATGGTACGTTCAGTACTTGCCATTGTCGCGTGGTTTGGCCTGGCCAGGTTTTCGCCTTGGTAGGCGCGGGATGATGTCCTTATGACTATTCCAGATTTCTTCATAGGAGGTGGTGAGAGTGGTGTAGATCTTGTATCGGGGTGCTTCATGTGGCTGGTTATCTCTGTGTCGGGTGCCGCTGTATAGTACCTCGCGATACCGACTGCCGGAGGAGTCATGCTTGGGCTTCTCAGGGCTTTTCCCGTACTGCTCATTCCTTCTATCGTTGTATCATTTCTGCTTGCGTGAGACTCTATCGGGTTCGGTAGTCTTGTCCCTGCTGTTATCTCTGCTCCTACTATGGGCTGTCCCGATGGGGTTGTTTACTTGTGGTACACTTGCTGGGTGGGCGTTGGCAGTGGCGTCGCAGCCAAAGGTATCGAACTTGGCCTATTCAAAGGCAGTGGCAGCGTCGAGAAGGTCATCGTATGTTACAGGGGGATTGGTGTTGTTTGCAGCCAAAAGTACCCGAGTTGAAGTGCTTGCTTGAATGCTGATACCGCAAGGGTTGGATCAAGGGAACGACATTATATGGCTTGCTTTTGTCAACAGCAGACGAAGTCTCGCAATCGCTCGTTCGTGGCTGCTTGAATCTAAACAGGTCAGAGGTGGTGCGGTAGGTGCTGCCGCAAAGAATGAATTAGCGGAGGAACTTATCCCCGAGCTCTTGGAAGCTATCGACTGAGTTTACAGGAAGGTTGAGAAACCAGTGCAGGGCCTCGTCTATTAGCGTTTCCTCGAATACATGGCACGCCATTGCATCCGTGTATCGGGTTCCGTGTAAGAGGGATTAGAAAACTTCCAAGTGGTGGTATGGATCTCTGGTACCATTGTACTTCTCGATTTTGAAGGGCTTAGCCTCTTGTGGGCGTTTTTCAGCCAGTATTCGAGGAGTGAATGGGCCCACTTTGCCCTGGAACCCAGCTGTGATCGATGCCAACCTGTTCTGCTCTCGGCATTCTCGATCCGTGCCTGCAAGGAAGCGATGGTCTCATTCATCTGTAGTAGTAGGCAAGTGTTGGGGTCAGGTGGAGGTATGTTGGTGGCGGTGGCTGTGCTTGTGCCTGGCGTCCCCACCATATCAGGTGCCAGTTAGGGTGTCAGAGTTGTGCCTAGTTGTCCCTGGAAGAGAGGGGGTTCAGGTTAATCACCTAAGGTCTTGTGCTGGTACCGCCAGGTGTGAAACCCGTAGGGCTTCCCTATATACCTGTTTGGTGTGCAAAAGTGCCCATGAGGCTAGTGTCTGGGTCCGTAGTGAGGACCGCTCCGGGTGTCGGGACACCACCGATGGTCAATATCGGGGTCTCTTGCTGATGGGCTCTATCCAGGGCTTCGTTGTGCACGACCCGTCGCTGGAGTGCCTCTGGCAGGATGCGGTTCTGGTTGGTGATGTTTTCGACCTCTTGGCTAGCTGTTGTAGCTGCCTTCCTCTCGGCCTCGGCCTGTGTACGCATCTCCATTAAATCGCGCATGGCGATTTCGAGTGCGGTGGTTGGATCGGTTATCATGACTGAGCGTGTCTCGGTCGGAGGGCTCTAGAACTCTATGGTGCGCTGGACCTCTCGTGTCGCTTTCTCGTAGGATGGACCTTTGCTGCCAGTATCGGGAGTGCTGGTAGCCATTGGCTATGCATTGTCCTGCCAACAAGGAACGGTGGGAGTCCTTCTAGTGCCAAATGTTTCAGTTGTCTCGAGAGGGATCTGATCTAGCTGAACACGGGAAGTATTGGTCTGCTAGTATCGCTATCGATCTCGATTATCTACAAAACGGACACAGGTCAGAGGGAAGACCAGGGTGTGTTGGCCTTCAAAGCTCTGATGCCTAAGTCAGTTATATTATATGATAATGATAATGGAAAGAGATAGTAAACAGTTACCTCTTTGGGGTTGCTGGAGATGATCCTAATGTAGGAGATTTGTGGGAGGTTGGTTCCATTTCTTTCGGTGTGGGACGCTCGGGGTCCCGATATAGCCCCAAGGGGTATCGGGACCCTCAGCTGGGAGTTTGCCATGCTTGTGTATTGGCAATACGAGTCTAGTGCTTCCGATATTGAGCCTAGGAGGTATGTATACCAATACAATGATCTATTGTATGTGTGTGTGTGTGTGTATATCACAAGTCTTCTGCAATCCTACACCAGGATCGAAAGCATATCTGCAATCCTAACAAGTAAGATTTCTTAAGGTTCGTCCTTTCTTTAAATTCTTGCTTTCTGTACTCTGGGATTCTAATATCTTTCTTCTAAATCCCGCCTTTCTTATAACATGAGATTCTAAGCCGAACTATAGGGGTTCGTGGTGCTCTAGAACAAGAGGTTCATTGAGAAATCAAACAAACGACCATTCAAATCATCATTGTTTTGGTCTAATTCCAAATTCTTGAAAGTCAATTTCTTAGAAGCAAATTACACTCAGAAATTTATTGTTTTCGTGGAAGCATTTTAGGCTCTGAAACTAATTTCTTCTTGTTTTCCCTTTTTAGGATGTCAAACTTGAACAAACTTGACTCTGCTTCACTATGGACACTACTCGAGTACATGGTTGGAAATAACCTAAGGAGTCTATAGGTTGCGCTTGAAGAGTGCTTTGGGAATATTTGAGACTCCCAACTTCCGAATTGACTAAGAGATGACAAAAGCTTTGCCTCATAGACTATAAGTTAGTACTTCACTACTATTCAGAAATCCTTAGCATTAGATCTATGATGCGATCCTGTAATCAGAATATTATAGATGAGGAATTGATTGAGAAGACTTTTCACCTTCTTGTGAAGAAGGATTATAGGCTAAATACGAGTTACTTCCCTGTGGTTTTGATCTAAAATCAATTCAATCACTGAACTTTCAATTTCATCAAAAACACCCCTATATTATGATTTCTCATCCAATAGGTTATTCTGTCATGCTTCCATCAAATGGAGTCATTAAACAGTTGACGTGGCATGCCAAGTCAGCTCTGGTGGGACCCACACAGATGAAAAAAAAATACCAAAACTAACCCTGGCTCTCTTTAAACCTAGGTTTCACCTAAAATCTTTATCACACCACCTATTACGGGTTTTCTGCTTGTTTATGATGGTCTTCATCGGCGACGGTGAGGTATTCACTCTAGTCGAGGTAGTCCACCTTGATGGCTTATAAGATCTGAGCCTCAATGAAATGCCCGACCCGAGATCTGGCCATGATAGGGATCGAACTAGCACGTTTGATGTCCTTGATGAGGGAGGGATCGAACATGCAGAGAATACTGGTGTAGGGGTGGGTATGATCAAAGACGATGACAAAGCAGGCGTTGGCGTCGTAGGTGAGCTTGGATTGATTTTTATGTCGGCGATTGCACCGCAATTATAGATGGTGACCACACCGTCTTGAGCCACCATATATGGTGGTTGAAGATTGAGAGAGGATTTTCGAGATTGGGGTGGAAAATTAGGGGTTTGATTTTAAATTTGGAGAGGTCATGATGGTCGAGAGAAATCTAGAGATGGATGAGGAGGTGAGGGGAAGGTTGGTGTGGGTGTTCTTGAAGTTTCGATGGTTACGGGTTAATTAATTCTTTTTTAGGTGTGGGTGTTCTTGGAGAGTTGGTTTCGGTGCTCTTAAAGTCATGTCAATCTCTGTAAAATTTTGGTACATATATCTGGTGATACCAGCTTTTGGAGGATACACACAATTTGGTTTCATTAAAGGACTTATGTCACAAGGTTCAGGGGGAGGCATTGAGGATGAAAAGACTCGTAAGAAGATGGAAAAGATGGAGAAGAAGGCTTAAAGAGCCTAGTTTGTCAAGACAAGAAATAGATGATCACAATCAAATGAGTTCTCTTGAAATTAGATAAAGGTTGTTCAATGACTGAATTGATTTTAGACCCAAACCACAGTTTGTCATGGTTACTTTTAGAATTTTTTTCTTCCATGTGGGTCCCACTGGAGCTAAGTTGGCATGCTATGTCAGTTGTTTAACGGCTTCATTTGACGGAAGCATGACAGAATGACCTATTAGATGAGAAACCATAATACAAAGGTGTTTTTGATGAAATTAGAAGTTTAGGGACTGAATTGATTTTAGACCTAAACCACAATGTAGTAACCAGTATTTAGCCTAAATATTATAATAGCACACTTAAGGAAGGTCGCCATGAGGTTACCTATTATTCACTGTTTTTATATGTATCTTCACTCTCTGGGTCACAGGCACAGTATATTTCGTGTCATGGGTCACCCTTTCTGGGTCAGCATGATGAGCTGCACAGTGTATTTTGTAACCCAAAGAATGAAAATATACATTAAAAAGCAGTTTATAATAAGTGACCTGGTGATCAATAGGTACCCATTATTCACTGTTTTTATGTGTATTTTCACTCTCTGGGTCACAGACACAGTGTATTTAATGTCATAGGTCACCATGATGAGCTATAAAGTGTATTTTGTGACTTAAAGAATGAAAATATACACTAAAAAGCAGTTTATAATAAGTGATCTGAGGATCAATAGGTGAACTTGCTCTGAGAGATTTTGAATCATGAATGTAGGATCAGATTGATTAACAACCTACCAATGGATATCATTGTTCTTGGGCTAGAATCCAGTCCATCCGTCAATCACATTACCTAAACTAATCCCACAGTAGAAGAGATTAACAAATAAGATCTGAGCAAAACCAATTTGAAATAGGGAAGGCGGTCAAAACTCAAAATTGGCAAGATGGATTCGTGAGATTATGGTTACAACAGTCTCTCCCCTGTGTAATGGATTGGACTCATATTCTGTGGATTGCTTTTCTTTTTGGTGGATTGTTTTCCTGCCGCGGAGAAAGAAGATATTCTGTGGATTGCTTTTCTTCTGTAGATAATCGAAACAGAAGAGAAATCTTTTCTTCTGTGTCACAACTCGGTGTTTGGTCAAGTCTGAAGCACGCAACACCTGCATCCCTAGTCTACTAGTGAAACTAGACTCTACTCAGTTTTGGGTCAAGTTAGAAGCATGCAAAGCCTGCATTTTCCATCTTGATACGCGTGAAGTCAGAAGATAAACCCACTTACCTGCAAGTCTGCAACGCACCGTCGTTCTGCCAAATTGCTGATGTCGTCCATTGGGATTCCTAAAAAAGAGGGGAGGAAGGAATTAAGGGCCCCATACTCAGTCATTTTATATATAACGAGATCATTTGTTTAGTTATTTTGAGCGAAAATTCTGCTATCCAAGGTGGTGGTTCTCACCTGGTGATGTGGCAGAACGACAGCCACTCATTTCACTTCGGGTTCTGAACCTATCATCTAGGAGCAGTCCGGGTCGAAGTCGGAAAATCCGACTGGAAACCGCTATGCACAGCGGAAACTTTCAAGCCTCGGGCCGCCGTCACAGCATCGAGCAAACTCAGGCAACCCCTCCATCCTTCCGTCCTCCCCAACACACCTGCAGGCATCGCCGACATCCCCAGCCACCCCTCTCTACCTGACATTTCCACGCAACACAGACCAGATCGAATCCCTCCGATCCGATCTGAGCCAATCAGATCCCGTCTTCGCTCCACTAGGCGACGCCGCCTCTTGCTGCCCGCCTTCCGGTCGTGGGAAGATCGACACCAGCCCCACCCACAAGCCGCCGAGCCAGCTAGCACGACCACCTCGCGTTTTGGGCAACGAAACCACCACGCAGCCTCCTCTTCGACTGGGTTTTTGGTTTGCCACTGTTCTGTCAGCACTTGTTTGCCACGCGCCGCTGTAAACAGACAGCAGGTGACCCTCACCTAGGTGGATAGCATAAGCTCCGTATTTTGAGAGATTATTTGTGAAATTTACGGAAAATTGATCGTTAAATTTTCAGATTTTATGAATAGATTTTTTATGCAAATTTTCAGTTATATTAAAAAATTTATCATTTTATGAGTATGAATTAATGTTTATGATTTGAACATTCATGAGACTATTCTACTAGATTATGTCTAATCCATCGAAAGAAGTTTCTTGAGTGTTCAAATCACGACAACTAAATTTTTTAAAACATAAAATTCAATTATGTCATTTTTAACGTAATCCAAAAACATTAATTCATGTTTATTTTCTTTCAAATGACTCAAAAAATGATAAAGATCCAGAGCTGATGGTCATAAACCCACAAAACTTTATGTTTTTTTTTATATTTTTATACATATATTTTAGATGTCAATTTTTTATCGTTACATTTAACTTAAAGAATTAACAAAAGTACCAAACTGTCAAACAAAATTGAAGTTCAGGTATCATATTGTCCTCTTTTGAAGATTATGTACCAAGGTATCCAATTGGTCACCTCAAGTATCATAGAAGGAATTTACCCTTTCTATTAATGTTTGGCGAGATTGTTGACTTCCACTCCCTTCTAATTTTAAACTTTTCTTGCGGCCTCCAGAAGGGTTGGAAAACTTGATGGTTACTAATTTGATAGATCATGAGCAGAATGAATGGGACTTATAGTTAGTGCATCAACTGTTCATAGAGAGAGATTGAGATCATCGCTGGTATTCCTCTTAGTACTCGGGTGATGAGGGATAAATGGGTCTGACATTATGATAAGAAAGGGTTATACTCAAGTCAAGAATGATCATCACACTTAAAGAAGCAACAAGCATGCAGCTAAGCGTGCGTTAACTTTTACAAATACTAGAATGCAGCCCCCGCTCCGCTTGCGGGTGAGTGAAGGCCCATTTTGCTACAATTTTCCCTTTGTATATATGCAGCTTCTTCTTCCTCTTCTTGTTCCACTACTAGGGCTATGTTTGGTATGGCTGTTCTTTGAGGAAAAGCTAGCTTCTGCTTATTTTTTAGAATAAGTAGCTGAAAGGTAAAGTAGCTGAGTATTTGGTAAACTGGTTTTTTATAAGTGCTATCAGTGACAAAAGCAGTGGCAAAGTGTTTGGTAAACTCAAACTGGCTTGTGCTTTTTGTTTGTGGAATGACTAAATTAGACATAGAGATTATTTTGCCTTGATTGTTTGGAAATACAACGTTGTTCAAATGTTTTTGTTATTATTTTTAATCTTTATTATGTCCTTATTAATTTTTGAATTTTTATAAATCATGGTGACCATATGATTAATATTGGATAATTTTAAAAATAACTTATACAAATATATTAGTAATATTAATAACAATTGGTTTCTGATTGACATCAACTAATCACAAAAAATATCATAATGACTAATTTGGACATGAATGCATTTTTTACCTTAAAACAAAACCAAGAATGTGATTGAATATTTCTGAGACCAAACACTAGTTGTCGTTGTCTCATTATCTAATTGCTTTTAAGAGTTCTGTAATATTTGGTTATGTCATATGCTTTGAGTAACGGCAAAGTAATCATTAACTTTCTAAGTTCTGATTGTATGCTACTTCAACTATCTCAAAATATGAAGCTTTACATTTAATCGTGTTTGTGTTTAAGGCGAACTGATACAACAAGAAAAATTGTGTTCATCAAGAAAATACCAAGAACAAGAAATTACATTTTGAATTTATGGATGTAATATACAACAAAGAATGGAGTGGGATCACTCAGTAGAGTCAGTACAATATATCAAACATATTGAAACAACACTTATTCAAACTGCCAACATTTCTAATAGTGCAGCTTGACAAATAAAAAATGCAGCTTACACCACTATAGCCTAGAATATAAACAAGGTCTTGTAAACTGCTACCTCTCTTCTAAACGTCATGGGGCTTCTCATCAATCACAAAAACAAGCTAATTCTAATACCATAATGCTTAAGAGGAGCGGCAAAAACAGCAATACTAAACACAGCACAGATCCATCCAACCGTGGCAATGTGTTTGGTTCCACTTAGAAGGAAGACAGTGATTGCCAACGTCCACCCAAGCACTATATTTACAATGTTTTGGTTCCACTTAGAAGGAAGACAGTGATTGCCAACGTCCACCCAAGCACTACATTTACAATATGTTTGGTTCCACTTAGAAGGAATTCAATGTAAAAATCTGCAAGAGGTGCACAGGCACATACAAGTCAAATAATGGCAAATGACTCCCTTTTCTTTCATTTATAACTTACAATTACAACAACCGTTTTTACAATTTGATAATAAATGGCAATGCAATTTCCAGAACAAGAATAAACCACATACTTTAATCCAATATTCCAAACTAACTCAATGAACAAGAATATAGGTGACAAACAAATAATGAACAAGTCAAAAATAGGTAGAAGTAAACACTGAAGCAACAGATCATGATAACCAAGTACAACCAAAATGCTCATAACTCTGTTTATGTTAGCATCCCAACAGAAAAAAGATGTAGCAGTCATTACCAATATATCAAAAACAGCACTAAAAACTTCAATGAAAGACAACAAAAACTATTATACAATTACGAATTTGAGGATGTACATGTCTAATAAATCTTAATAACTTCGCAAATGAGACCTGAATCAAAATTTAAGAATATATCACATGTAACATGGGAAGGAATAGGAAATGGGGATTTCATTATCAGTTTCAAGCTATCATTGGACATGTCGATCAACATAACAATGTGTGCCCAGAAATAAGTGTAGGGCGAGTCAATCAATGGATCTGTAAACATGATTTGAGCTTGGAGTGGTGTATAATAATATTAGTAATCTGCCGACTTTGGATTGTCACCTATGTAGTGGTAGTGGGATCAATATTCATTCAATTGCATGCCTGCATGTGCAAATGACGATGATGCTATTTCTATCTATCTAAAAGACTAGCTAGAAGCTTTTTTTTAGTTTTGGAGCTCTATTTTACTACCCTGCCAGCATCTATGAAAATGAAGAGAACTCACACTCTTCCATAACTTGGATGCTTCACTGCAAGCATAAATGCCCTCCTCATAATCCTCTATAGACATTTCTGTGACCTTAGCAATTTCCTAACATCTCAATGCACAACACATTAAAAACAAAAAAACAAACATTCATCTCTGGGTTTGTTTGATTCAATTCAAATCTTACTTTTCTCACAAAAAGATCAAAACTTTAATACATATCAAAGGACCCTCACAACAGTCCAGACAAACCTGACTGTCTGCGGGATTGAAAGTAGAGATAACCGGGCTAGTTGCCTTTCACGACTTGCCATTTATGAACCCACCAGGATTTTCCGTAGCCAAACTGATCTTCCCCAGAAATTCATAGTCTTTTTCTGTGCCGAAACTCAACTCTGCATATTAAGATTCACACATAAAAAATAAAACAAGCAAAACATAGAGCATCCATGATTATATCGATCCTTATATAATATGGATTTCCAAATTTTTCTGATTCGGCAGTTTAATCTATGCTATGATTTACCCCAAATTTTGAATTTGAAGGCAGAGAGAGATGGTTACCTCCGAATTGAAGCGAGAAGACAAAGAGAAGAATTGGAGCGTATGTGCATGGAGAAAATTGAAGCGTCTCCGCTCTCCAATCGTTTGTGCGTCAATGGTTGTTTTGCGTCTGTGAGTGGAGAACGACTTCTCTTCTTCAGTAGGGTTCATGGATGGCTGTGCGTAAATTGTTCAAGAAATGGAGGGCATCCACTGGTATTATGAAAGAGACATTAAACTATAGTGAAGCGCTACAGTTGCATCGAGCGACTTCTGGCTTCCAAAAGCAGGGGTCTCCGGGCTTCTGCTTTTCGGTGGAAAAAGCCTTGACTTCTGTTAGAAGCCGGCTGAAAGAGCAGTTACCAAACACTACATGGTGTCGTGCTTATAAGCAGGAGAGCAAAAAAGTCCCCCAAACGCAGCCTAGGTCCTTGAGATGACCTTTTCTTTTTTCAAACATTAAAATGGGTTTTCGTTTCCAATTCCTGTGAAATTGCAACTGCCTTAGAACTTGAAAGGGAACACGGAGAGCTATATATTGCTAGTAAATAATTAATCAAACACAAATGAAAAATTGAAGATGTGTCATTTTGCATCCACTCATTTATAGAGAGCAATTTAGTATGAATTTGATATTTAACAGGTTTAAACAAAAAGCTATCAAATAATTAGTAAATAGATAGATCAAATTCATCTCTTGAAATTTTTACAACAGTTAGGGTGGCTGGTCAACTGCTTATTAATTTGAAGATGAATAATAGCTTCTTAGAGAGGCCAAGTACTCTTCTTTTTGTTAGTGTTCAACAGATCAATTTCATTGTCATAATCCTACACCGGAAAATTTGTAAAAGTCGATGTTCCCCGCTACTCGGGTGCTGCCAACTCATATGCTTTTGCTGTGGATTCTTCTTCGTCATAAGCCCCTGCATAACTGAAGATATGTTTGTTGAGAGAGAGAGAGAGAGAGAGAGAGAGAGAGAGAGAGAGAGAGAGAGAGAGAGAGATAGATACCCTGTGCCTTCCCAAAGTTGAGGTTGTGATGCAGTATAGCACATGAAAAACTGCTAGCACAAAAATAAATACATGGAGGTGGTGGATCCCATATGCAGATAAAAGGCAACTTTATATATGAATTCAGAGTTGGAGCTTTGAAAATGTCCCATAAGAAGGTCCATAGAAAATTACCTTTTGATCCACCCAATAAGCCAGAGAGTTCTCCACCCATATCTCTCTTGAAATAGTTGCCTAACGTCAGACAACGTACTCTGGTAAATCAGAAAATCTAGCTGCAGCAATCATCAGTAATGCAACAGCTTCCTTACATTTCTCAAGGCATTCCCTGAAATGACAATAATGGAGCAAACTAAACATTATAATAAGACACTTTGGAATCTCTCAACGAATGGGATATATGCGATATCGGCCTGAATAAGAGTCGACCATGACTTGAAAACTTAACCACTTAATAGGTCATCACATTGCTAAAAAGGTATAAGATATTCATCAATCTCATATTATTTGGTAGCCGAAATCAGTGAAGGGAAATGTACACAGATTTGGGACATACAATAGTCTGTAGACTGTTAATCTCCCATCTAGAGGAAGAAAAATGACTAATTTTTTGAATTTTGCATCTGCAGTTCACCAAACAAATTTCTTACAGCATCATCAAATGCATATTTCATGCTTTCCATATGACAAATTCGTAAGACTTGATTCAAAGGCACATTTCTACCTTTCAGAAAAAGAATGTGATGGATGGTCAATTACATTATAGTCTCGTAACTGAAAGGTATAAATCATATTTCGTTTACTGTCATCGATCTTAGCAGCAGTTGCTTTTGTTCATAAAAAGACTGGATTCTTCAAAGCTAAAATAGTACACTACAGCATCTTAAATTCTGAAGGTCTTTGAAAGACCAATCACAAATAAACTTGTACCTCACACATCACATCACATAAACAGATCGCAGAAACAACATTAGGAATTAGAAATCCAACCTGTTTTGGCTGAGATTCTGCTGCAAAACTCATCTCTTCTCATCCCTAAAAATAAAAAATAAAAATATGAAAACCCTTTCAATGACCTATACAAATCAATAAAATCTCAATCAAAATCAAAATCAAAACCAATTCCCTACTTTATATCCCAATTTCTCAAAATCAATTCCAGATCTCACTCAAATCCAACTCCAAACCTCCAGAACGAAGAACCATGCAGGAATGAAAAGAAACAGAAATCAAAAGGAAGAAAATAAAACAATACCTTTTCCAACTGATAGATATACTTCCTGATAGCTAACCAATCAATTATTCTCACATCAAACATCATACAATTGACAGGATTCAATGTGAAAATCGTACCTTGGAATTTCGATCAGAGCGTATCTAATTGCTGAAGGCTCTCCCTCTTCATCTTCTTTTCCTTTCTCTCCTCTGCATCTTCGTTCCTCCTGTCGGCAGAACCCAGATCAAAACCTCCTCGATATCTCCATCTCCTCTCATTTCCTCTTACCCTTCTTCCCTCTTCTGCAGTATTGAGAGTTCAGATTTGAGAGAGAGTGCTTCAGTAGCTGCCAAATGAAGCGGACAGTTGGAGGGACAATTCCGACCAAGATTTTATATCATATATATATAACTTGAAGTGAAAATAACATTAAACATGTGTGCGATCAAAATTGTAGTATCGCTGATATTATTCCTACATATAGGAAAAAGCAATTAAACTGAAAAACAAAACTCAACAAACAAAGCATAAATAGTTCCATATCAATAATTTGCTAAATATAAATATACGAAATTTGCTCATGGGTTTTACTGTACTAAGAATATACAAAATTCACATTCTTTGAAAATATATATACCTGAATTCAAGACAGTTGAACAATCTACCTGCAAACTGCTCCTAAAATCTACAAAATCAAATGACAACAATTACATAATTTGATATTATCATGGCTATACATACTATAAACTCAATACAGAACCAATCTTAATTTTTTTTTACAGTTTATACCTGAATAGAATAAGCAAGCAAGATGAAACCGAGCAATAGACAAAGGAACATTGCAGAAATATGGTACCAAAATTCCCTTGCATAAAATCTGCAGAAATCAAATAAACAACTATGAAACACTAAACTTAATTGTAAATCTACTAACAATAACTTTGAAACAAAGTTTCTGTGAGTTAAAAATAAATAAATAAATTTAAATTTTCAATTTAAAAAAAAAAGGGAATAAAAAAAAAAACTGTAACCTATACCAAGCTCTTCTTTGGCTCGATCGAAGCACATAGAGAAAAGCCTTACCTACATGCCTTGATTGAGCCAACGAAGTTTGTATCAATCACTCTATTCTCAAACCTGGATCTCTATTCTCATACCTTGATTTCCCTATTTTTAAATGATAACAAATGTAAATAGAAAACAGTTCATCTTTAATACAGAAAATATCTTACATTAGAGGTTCAGTACTATATTACAACAACAGAAAGTAATAGTGACTGTACCCTAAATTAGTGGCCTGGTGTTTCCAAAAATAGAAAAGTTAAGTTCACACTTTGAATTCAAGTATACTAACTGGCTTTGTTACTCCATGCACAATATCTAATTAGCATATAATGTTCAAAGGCCAAGTTCAGGGTTTAGGAATCGCTGGTCATATTATAGGGTTATTCAGAAGCTGGAGTACGACGATGAAATAGCACAAAGAAGATGAACTTTTTGTATTGCATTCATAGTTAGAAAAGTTTGCTCCGTTTGGCAATGTCAAGACATTGTGAATTTCAACAGAGAATATAGGGTTATTCAGAAGCTGGAGTACGACGATGAAATAGCACAAAGAAGATGAACTTTTTGTATTGCATTCATAGTTAGAAAAGGTTGCTCCGTTTGGCAATGTCAAGACATTGTGAATTTCAACAGAGAATAATTGAAAAGACCACACTAACCAATTATCTAAAATTTCACATACCTGCACTCTATATGCTTAGATTCCTTGCGTAACATCCTCTACAATTAATCACAACCTGTTTGATAAGGCAGCGGTTAAAAATCAAGTTTGACATGAAAAAAGATACAAAAGAAACTAAATATGATTACCTAAAACTAAATTGAAATGATACATAGAAATGATAAATAACATTTAGACACTGAAATAAAATATTACATAGCAAGCAGGTAGACACTGAATTTGAGACAAAATCCAAATCAAAGACATACCTCTTCTATTGAAAGCTTGCTCCCACACTCAATCAAAATAAAAGCCAAAAAAATTTAATGTATACATTGTGTCGATTTAAAACAATGTTGGAAGTCAAATTAAATAAATATTGATAACACTGTGTCACTCATCTAGAAACAAACATCGATAAAATGCAAATCTTTTACCGTCCAGTAATACAGTGAATTACAGCTAAAAGTTGACTGCATAATCCAGGGAAATTTTCTTTTTCTTTCATTCAGCCCATGGATTTTTAGAAAAAATGAAGAAACAATTAAGAAGTTCCTTATGTATCTACCAATATCAACAGTAAAGAAATTAAACCGTAGTCAATCAAACTAAATAGAAGAAGCCAACTCTCAGACCAGCAACATGAAACATGAACAACGCCCCAGGTCAAAATGAAGAAGGGGAAAATAAACCCCATCACGCCAACAAAAATTGAAAGATTTTAGAAACACGTTAAAAGAAAAAAGAATTAAATCAGGTAAACTCCAGAAAACTGAAGTCTTGACGTTGAAACAGAGGTGTGAGAATAAAAAGAGAAGCCCCAAGAGCAACAAAACAAAAAGAGAAGTCCATTCAGATCTATCTGTTTTCTATTTTTCCTCTCTCCGACTACCTTCACCAAAAATAGGTGACCTCTCATATGATAATGGGGACCCTTTATTACTCCAAACCAGCAAGTGGCAGCACAAATTCTCAATAATATAGTGCGTACCTAAAATATGAAATGCCATCCAAATTGGGGTAACTGGAATACTGGATAATAGCCAAACTCTGAACTACCTAACCTCTGAGATATATCATACTCTTGCTATTAAAATTCAATCCTAGACATGCACATAACATTTAGAATGTCTAAAATGTCCAAGTAGTACCTTAAAATCTTACATTCTAAACCTCAACTATATGACAAACAGAGTAGTATTAAAAATATCTATGAAATCACAGGACATCAAGACTATAGTGGTTTCCTATGTTAAATGCTCATAAACTCATAAAGTAAATTTACCTGAATCCAATATTCTACTTTATTCAACTTTTTACAAAAACTATCTGCTCAAAACTATCTTAATGCTGCTGCATCGATTAAATCGATCAATCTGAAAATTTTCTCATTCCTTTGATCATCAGGGGAAATATGTTCACTAATAGAAATTGCAAATCTATACTAAATTTGACCAATCACTGCATTTGGTTTTAAAACAACTAACCTTTAAAGGCCAAAGAAGCCAACTTAATATCCTCAAAATGCCATTGATCTTGATTATGTAACAACTGTGTTTACCTCAAGCACACTTAAAGCTTACCACCAAAATATTGCAATCAAATCACTAACATATTATATCGAAAATGTTCTTCAATAATATTTTGCTGTTACTATAGACATACCAGATCTATACTAGCCTAGTTATGTTACCCTGAAAGAATCTATACTTCATTGGTTTAAATTATATCCAAAACCAAGAAGACTAAACTTAAAAGAATAATTCAAATAGATACTTTATACATCCTAACCTAAACCTTCAAAGTGTGCCCAATGATGAAATTTTTAATACTCATTGGAAACACATTCGTATATATATAGGATTATACATTGTGAAGATTTTGGGCATTTATTTAGTGAAACAATTACGTCACCTGAAAAGACAATACAAAAATCAACAACCATATACTGCTAACCCCAAAATCATATCACTAAAAGTCATCCCAATGTCTGGTTTCTCTTTCTAAAGTACTAACACAAACAAAAGAAAAAACGCAAGAAAGAAATATAAAACAAAATGTTTCACTCTTGATTTTAGACTCTAGAGCTCTGCACAAAAGATGCAACAAAAAAATATAAAACAAAATGCAGCTTTGTAAAACCAATTAATCATATCATTAAAGGTTGTCACAATCCAAGAAAGCAACATTAAAAAAATGCTCCACCTTTTATTTGAAACTCTGCAGCTTTGACACTTTAGTTGCTATTCTGTTTTAAACCTGCACAAAAGCAGTTGGTCAAAAAAATAAAATAAACCCCGGAATATATAACGCAAAAAAAAGAGAGAGAAAACTGAGAAGGTAAAGGATTACCAATTTACCATATCGGTAGTAGTTAACCACATTTATTAAGAAATTCAATACAAAACAAAAAATCCACATAGCAAAATTCATACTCAATCGGAATACAACCAAAGAACAGATCAAACCAAAAACCCATAATAACACTATTTTGATGCAAGATGGGACTTTCTAGACTTATATCCCAACTATCATTGTCAACTGCATTGATAGTATTAATTGCATAACTCTTGATCTCAACTTTTCTGAACCTTTCCCCAAGTCCAAAACAAAATTCTCTTCAGATTACTGAGTCCTAGGCTGTATATGCTTCTACTCCTAAAGAAGGTACACTTGATCAATCTAAACCGAAGAATCTACCTATTCAGAAACATCATGCCACCATTTTTTTAAAACATGTATAATACAAAGGAAAAACAAACAATTTTTTACACAAAGGATAGAAATATCTGAGAGCTCAATCCGAATTCATTCTTCGTAACTCCATTATGAAACCTAAACTATTATATGACATTCCCAAAAATAGTAACTTCAGCTGAAACTCTGACAGAAAACCCAAAATCCAATTTGTCCAAATGAATTCCCAATTTTTATCACTCAATCACACAACATTTATCATTTGTACATAAGTTATCAATTACTCCATATTTTTTTATCAGCGTATATAATGAAATAGATGTATGTAAAGAGTGATTACCTGGTTGTTTTTTCTTCCAACAGACTGATTAAAGTTGCAATTCCCTGATAAATATCTGTTTCCACAAAAAGAAATGCTCATAAACAATGTTAATACTTTTGTGAGTTTTGAAACAATGTCAACAGTTTCATTACATATAGTTTCAACCATAATTTGTCATATCATAGTATACAAAATAAATTAAATTTGTATTCATATCATTCACAATTACATTCATATAAAAATTAATGAATGATTTCGAATTATGAAAGATAAAAAGCATACCTTGAAGTTCTGCCAGTGAGTTACCTGGATCTCAAACTGTACAACCCACAGAATCTGCAGAAGATAAAAATTGATATTACTTAAAAACTAAGAACAACAAATAATTCAATAAAAATTGTAGCACATAAAAATTGGGAGTACTACAGTGGAAACAGGTTTTCTTTACAAAAACCTGTTCTATTTGTTTTCAGTACAACTTTGTATTCTGAAATTAGCAATACAATCCGAGTTTTACACCTGTTCAAAAGTAAAAAAAAAAATAAAAAAAATATTGTTACAGCAATGTTATTAAAAAGGAGCAGCAACATTCATTAGTAAGCTATCTTAAAAAGAAAAAATGAAGATGAACAAAAGAGGTTGAATGCATAGAGAAAGGAAGGTTTTACCTGTATTAGTCTACATTACGTTGACTAAATATATCTAACAAATTCCATTACTTTTCATTTTCTTTTACCTATTCCTTTTTGCTTTCTTTGTCCTCTATCTAATTTGTCTTCAACATAACACTAATACTCCTTTATGTTGTCTATGGCTCTCAAATGAAACTGACTCAAAGAAGATCGACATGGAAGGATTTTATAGATACCAATTACAGGTAAAACCTTCCTTTCATCTCTATGCATTCAACCTCTTCCATTCATCTTCATTTTTTCTTTTTATTCACTCTTTCATGTATTCCTAATTAAGTATCAACCTCCTGCCAGGATTTATAAAATCCTTCAGTGTCGACCCTCTTTTCAGTCCTTCTACCTGAACACTGTGTCTGCAGTTTGTAACCTATTATAACGTTACAACTAATTTTCAATTGCTCTATATTACCTAAAATGTTTCCACCACATCTCTTTGCCTCTTTTTCCAAAACAATATGTCGCATCTTGAACAAAGATTATGATACAGAATAACACTCTGGACAGAAACAATTGAATCGAATTTGTTTTGGTTAAGAAAACAGACAAATAGGAAGACTTTTCAGTCATCTCAATCATAAACATTGAAAAATTGGTTAATCAAAGCTTCAAATTCTGGAACCTTATCGATTTTAATCTCAATTATTCTTCTGTAAATATTCCAGCCAACAATATTTACAACTGCGGAAAACAACCAGACAACAAATCAAACCAAAAACCAAAATCCAGCGAAAAAACTCAACCCCCAAAATCTAACCAAATCAAAACTTCAAACTTTGGAACCTCACTGATTTCAACTATTCTAGAAGCAAAACAATTGACCAAGCTCATTGTAAAATTCTTGCATATATATTCAATCAACAAAGCATGTAAACAACATCAGAATAGAAACCCCAAATACTGAACAGATGATAAAAATAAAATAAAAACAGATCAATTCACAATCAAAAGCTTCTTACATGAGATCTATTTCGAAATAACAAAAAACACAGAACGATTCAAGCCACAAATCCAATACCTTGCAACCGGTCTATTGTCACCGAGGTCTCCTCCTTTCCTCCCTTCTTTCCTCTCTCTTTTTTCGCTTTTTCTGATGTCGTGAATGGTTCCAGACCCGATCGTGATACCTATGCAACACTAACAAAAGCAAGGACGAAATCGACTTTTCCACCAGCTTGATATTCTCCTCCAACAGTGAGGACAAAAGAGCCTTTTCTAACTCTTATGAACAGTGTAACAGTAAACTCACCCTTTATATATAGAACTAGAAAGTTTACCCGCGCTTTGCTGTGGGATTTGCTGTTATCAATGAATTAGAAGGGATTTGCTGTTATCAATGAATTAGAAGTATAGAATGGGAAAAAGCAATGATTACATATTGGTGGAGATTGTTTAGAAAAGTAATTGTTTCTATACATAAGAATATCGTTGTTGATTTGATAACATTATATAGCACAATTAGGTGTCAAAATCTGTACATTCGGTTTGGTTTGAACTGCTTGATTATGGTGAAGAAAATATCTGGAAACCACATACCAGAAGGTCAGCTTGAGTGATTCCAGGGCCATCTTGTCATGGAATTTTATCACCACCAGATACATCTATGATGTAAATAATATGGTCAATCAGCTCCCTGCTGAAGTTCACAGCTAAGCACCCAAACAAATCAAATTGGGAATTGTTTCAGTCAAACATCAAAATATGACTATGAAAAAGCTTGATGCAACCTTAGTTTATAACAAAACAGTAGATGGATGTTAGACGATGAAATATTTGGTATGATTCAGAAAACATAGGAATCCTAATTATATGGAATCACTGAACAATCACTGCTATCAACTTGTTTTAATAAAATTTACATCACTCGTTTAATAATCTCCTGACCAAATTGTTTCAAATTTGGCACCTCGTTGGACATGTATGACCGTGCATTGACAGACCAACATAAGGATACACTTAAGATAGAGAAAGATTAAAAAAATTCCTAAACACAGAGCCATGAAAATTGGGCGTAATATATAAAGGGCATATCACCTAAATAATAATACAGGAATTTTTTGCAGGAAATTTAATCATCTCCCATCTAATTACATCATATATTTTTCTAAAATTACACTATCACCAATCACCAGTTTGAAAAACGTTGAGGACGGTATTGTATAATTGAGGAGAAAGATCAACCAATAAGCACAAAGACTCAAAATTGAAAACCTGGTATCGACCTGAAATTAATCATTACGATACACTACCAATAAGCATAAAAATTAATTTGGTGTATAAATTTATACCTTGAATATGTGAAGTGTAGCAGTTCTTCTCCTCTTTTGGATTTCTCTTCTCTTCTGTCCTTCCTGTGTACCCCTCCTTCTGTTTCTTCCTTTCCCCCCTCTGAAAACTCAAAAGCCACCACTATGCAAACTATAATGAGAAATCAATCACACACAATCGAATATGGCTAATTGAATAATAGCACCAATATAATTCCTCAAAACTGAACTTACACAACAGAAAATCAAAAGCATAGCTCAAAAATTCACACTACTAAACATGACTCATCTTTGAAAACGTATTAAAAGCAATTGCTTGTGATGCTAACAAATTATATAAACCCAAAAAGTTAAAACTATCTGACCTGTACTTGAAGCTGGAGCTGCTTCAAATAATCAATTGCTTCATCCATCATTGAAGCCTTATCAGTCTAACAAAAACAAAACCCCATATCACTCAATTGAAAGATAAACTACACACAAAAAAAAATTAATTGTAGAAAATTTAAAAGCAGAGTACCTTGTTAGAATTTGGAATCCGGCACCATATCAACATCTTCACTTTTACTTCAGTATGAAAAGAGGTCCATGTTCAATTGATTGAGATTGCTAAATGTTGGTAAGCTTTGGGGTATTTCATTCACGTAAAGATTAACTCTGAAAGTAAAACAGCATCAAAACATTAAATTCATGCTTTAATAGCTAAGCTCAAAACATCAATAACTAAGAAATTAAGGACTATATAATCTAAACCCAAAACCCTCGGCGAAGTGCGGGCACAATTAGGTTTAGGAATCCCCTAATTAGTTTTACACTTCCATTCTTTATACGGGACATAAAATTGATAAAAAGCTTAAAGTAGAAAATCTATGATAATAAGGTTTATCATTTTCATTTATTTGCAGATATAATCCACCAAGTTCAATTACCTTAATCAAATCAAAAGATCATGACACCAAAACATGAAAAAGGTAACAATTTCGGCCCGAAAGACACGAAAGCTTGTAAGACAACAAATAAATCCCAATGTTATGTGACAAAAACTGGAAATAATGACATCCCAGCAACAAATAACATTAAAAAATGAAAAAAAAATTAACCTACAAAATCGAATCAAATATAGGAGGGGATTCAATTATCCCATTATTTTCAGCAGGATTTGCCTCTAGCATGTTTATGATTGTATCAGAGAGTGCTTTAGGCTGGCAAAGATATTAATAGATATACCAAAGGTTCTATCTTTAAAAGTTGTACACACATACACCATCTTGTTGGAGACTGATCTATCAAAACTCTGAATTTGTTGTTTGCACAGTATAAAGCTATTAATAGGTAGATAGTTAGTAGCCTAACTAAAAAGACGAACACTAAAAGAAACTAAGAACAAAATTGCCTGCAATAAAAAGACAAAACCCAAAAAAAAACCAAAAAAAAAAAAGGAAGAACCACTCACTGAAATTAACCAAATCCCACAGAGTAGACCAATTCAAATAAGAAGCATGACCCAAATTTACATCGAAAGCAGAAATTCAGCAAATAAAGAAACAATAATTCTGGATAAAAAACTACAAAATCGAATAGACTTTCGAATTATACAAAAAGCTTCAAGAGGATCAGTCAAAAGAAGCCAAAGGAAACAAAGCACAAACAAAATCAAAGAAGATTTAAAACAATTTTGCAGCAAAAGAAAGAAGGAAAAACACACATAATTGGATCAATATCGTTGCACCTGATCAAAACCTAGACCCAAATGCTTCTCTTCCCCTTGGCTCCAGTTCTGCATAAACAGAAAAGAAAAAAAAAATACTTATAACTAATTCATATATGCAGATCTATATACATGAAATTTGCTGATCCTATAACAAAAGAAAGAACAAAAACCACCTATATCATTTTCATAGATCAAACAAATACTGAATCTATTTATACAAAGAAAGGTATATAATATGTCAGATCTATATGATGACGAAATTAAAGCTTCACCTTAGTGTTGTCAACAACAGGAGCTGTTCTTTCAACTGGGCTGTCGAAGATTCACAATCAGCGTTGCAGAACTGGCGTATTTTTTTTCCCTTAACAGAAAACCAGCAAATTGCTTAGTTTTTGGGAAAGATTAGGTATAGTGGGTGGAGGAATTCAGTTTCAAAAAGAAGAGTATTACTCTGAGACTCTGGATCGGTTCTAGAGCTCTATTTGGAAACAGAATTCAAGAATAGCAACCTGAAGATATGCAAACACAATAGTTGTGCGTTAATAAGCCATATTAAGATTAGATCAGTTAGTAGCATCAAAGCTGAGAATAATCATAAAAGCGAGAAATCAAAAACACTGACTTTTGTTTCAAATGAAATCATTGAAATGAAACCGAGAATTTCGCTTGTTTTCATTTTTATACATTTCTATGGGGGGGAGGGGGGAGGAAGAAGATTAAAGAGAGCAAATATTCAGTTTTCTTTAAAGAGACAACTACAATAGTCAATACGAATCTAAAGGCCAAGGTTCAGAGTACAGAATTAATGTTTGTAAAAAAAAAAAAAAAAAGACACAATTAAACCAATAGTCCAATAGAAAGATTATAATGTCTTTGCTTTAAACACTTTCATCATTACTGTTTTGGTTTAATTGGGATGCTTATTTACGTTTGTCTTCTTTCTGTTGCATCTTCACCTTTACCAAATAGAGCCTGCAAGCAAAATCAATCACAACCCAATATCAAAAAGAGCATAATCAATACATCTGCTAATTCTGAAAGCGCAGAATGATTGAAAGAAACAACATCACTCATAAAATTTCAGATAAAAAGAACAAAAAAAGAACAAATCAAATTAGTTAACAAATTAGAATACCTTACCTTCAGAAAGCGAAGACCTTTACCCAGAGAGAGAGATTTTGATTTGAATGCAAGCTGCTTTGATCCCTGACATGAACATTAGAAGTAATATCAGCTACTGGCTAAACAAATGAAGTATATGTGTTCATTGCAAGGATCACTACTTTAAAAAATTAGCCAAACCAGAAACCATTTAGTGATCCAAATAATGTAGAAAAATATATTCCATCAGATAAATTAAAATCAGAAGCTTTTGCTGAAACTGGATCCAAATATTCGCACCCACCTCTTCCCAACCAAACCAACACCGATTCCTGCTCTTCTCCTTCCACAGTCTCTCTCCGTCTTTGCACCTCTACCCAAACGAATCCAGATCGATTGCTCCTCTTATCCTTTCACAGTCTCTCACTCTATGCACGAAAACAAATCCAACACTTGATACTGTGAAACGATGAAGATCGATATCTGCGTCTTCTTTCTTCACTCGATGGAGTCTCCCTCTCTGTTTCCACTATGCTTTCTCTAGAAGCCACGCAACCAATTCCGTCACTACGCAGATTCTGGAACAACTAAATGGCAGGGCCATAATTGTGGAAAAGAGCAGGGGCAGAAACGACCTCTTGCTGTTAAATGAACAGTAAGTCTCCTTTAGTATATAGTAAATAATAATAATAAGCAGTAATGGTGATAAGAGGTAGAATAAAATATGGAACACTTACATGCCTCTTGAGGTACGTTCTTTTATTTGGAGGCTTTTTAAGGTATCTATTCCAACTTGTTGGGCGCTGTTTAAAAGGTGTTTAATTTTTTAGGTGCACTACTATCCTTTCTGTAATTTTTCCATTGAAAATGATCTACACATTGTTTAAAAACTGTAAAGCAACTAAGGAGTTTTGGTTTTATGGATCTTTGGAAATACGGTCTAGAGAATCCCAAGCTTCTAATATTGAGGATTGGATACTACATGTCATGGAGAGCATAAGCAAGCAGCAGGTCGAGTTGTTTTTCACGCTTCTTTGGGCTTTATGGACAGGGAGGAACAATGTTGTATGGAAAGGCAGTGAGTTTAATGACTTTAATTCCATCAACATGGCTTGTTGGGCATCTAGATTTCTTCAGGATTACTGGAGGGTTCACAAGCCTAAAGAAAAGAAGATGAAATGTTGGTGACCCCGTTGGAGACATCCCGTAAAATGGTAGGTTGAAACTTAGTGTGGACGGAGCTTTTCACATGGATACAGGACAAGGAGGAGTTAGCTGCAATCGCACGTCCTTTTTCCTTTGTTCGTTCTGGTTTACATATGGAACTTGAAGATATGAGAGCAGGTTTTCTTCTTGTTATTCACCAAGGTATGATCAACGTTGATATTGAGACTGATTGTGCTTCAATGGTTAATGCACTTAATGGAGAGATAAAGGACTACTCTGATGTTGACTGTATTTGTAATACCCGCAATTTTCATTTTTAAATTCGAGTAATTGTATTGAACGATTATTGTGCGATTTCACGAATGTTGTTCGATAATATTTCACTTTTTGAATTATTGAAGGTCCGAAACGATTATTTTAACGAAAAGCTCGAAATGCTCGATTTGAGAAATCGACTTTTTATACGTGCAAAATTTGGAGAAACTTCCTTCATGAAAGTTGTAGAGCTCGTCGATACGAGTCCGTACACGTGCGGAACACAAAGATCGGATTTTTTTCTGAATTAGTTATTGAATTTAGAAGATTTTCGGAAACTTGAATATATAGAAAAAACCCTAGAAATTTTTTTGGAAATTTCCTGTTTGGTCCGGCCTCCATTTACGTTTTTGGAAAGCACTGTAGCTTTCTCTCTCTCTCTCTCTCGCGCGTCTTCTTCCTCTTGGCCGAAAGCAAGCAAAACAGAGCACGGCTCCTCCGTGCTCCCACTCTCTCCTCCGGCCACCTCTCAAGCTGCAACCACCTCCAGGAGTTTCGTCTCAACCTTGCGCAGTTGTCAAAGGCAGCCTTGCACCGCCACACTGCCGGTAGCGGCGGCGGCGAAGCCCAAACCGAAAAGGCTCGTTTTCGGTTCGATCTTAATATCTCGAGCTATAGGTCACCATTTCACTTGATTCTTGGCTCATTGGACTCCCCTCAACTTCCTTTACAAGCACCCAGAAGGACCTGAACTGGGTCGAACGTTTTCACGTTCGTCGGAGCTCGACCCGGTTTAGATCGAAAAACCACCTATCGATCCAAATATCTCTAGCTATACACGATCGTTTCTTGTGATTCTTGGATTGGTGAGTTCGCAAGGAAGTACTGAACAAGTTTCCAGAATAGATCGAAGCGAGTTGTTGCAGTTTTCACGTCGATTTTCAAGCTCGCCGGATTCAGGAAAAATTCTGGCCGCCTACTGTAATTGGTACTTTTCGATCCCTTCCGGTCATTTTTTTGTCTTGTGCTAGTTATTAAAGTTGCTCAGAATGATGAAACGAAGAGGAGAAGCTCAGCCACGACACCATTGGTGGTGGTCGGCGGCGGCTTTGTCCCAAATTCCGGCGGCCCTTTCAGGCCATCTCCGGAAGTTTAAAATTTGGTTTCTATCCATTTTATGATTCTATGTTTCAATACGATCATTTTGGCGTATTATACTCATTTTTCGGATATCGTATGAATTAGTTATGAATTTTGTGATTTCGATCGATTCGATCGTTAGATTTATGATCTGTGAAATTAGGACCGTCCGATAAACTTGTAAATTTGATATGATGATCATATGACTGTCCCAGTAGCTTTGTGTGGTCATGGACGAAGATCTGACCGTTGGATCTTCGTATATGTGCAAAACGGTAATTAGGGAAGCGATTCGTGAGGATCCGCTCGTCGGATTTTGTTATAAATTAGAATCCGGTCGTTAAATGGTAGTTCAATTATGTTTTGGAATTATTGGCTAAATTCGAATCACATTTGATTAGGTGATTGACGGATTGTATTTGAGTGGGCTATTTCGGCGTTAATTATATTTGTATTGAAGACGCAGCGGGAGTATCGAGGTGAGTAAAACTCACGTGGTTCACATTACGAACCGAGCGTTATATATGTATTTATTTTTAGTAATTGTGTGAAAAATAATTGTGGATTAAATATTTGCTTTTAAAATTACATGGACTTGATCACTACGGTCCATAGGTAAGTAAAATGAATTTTAATTATACAAATATTTCACGTTTTTCTTGTGTGAACTATAGATGGTATTAGTGGTCATTCCTGAGTAGATGATTACATATATATATATTTACGTGGATAATATATATTGATGAGTAGATTGTTGAGTAATAATATGATTGAGCTGAATTGATGAATTGATTATATTCAATAGTGTAATTTCATAATAATATTGTGTACCTTGGTTGGGTTGATTTCAGTATGTGATTACATGTGTGCTCATTTATGGGTTTAGGGTCAACGTAGTGACTGGTGTGGGGTGATCGGACGCTCTAATCCTGGGTGGATGATGGGATACGATTGGTTGAGTATGTGAAATTATCGGACGTTCTAAATATGTATATAAGTATACATATTGATGAAATACGATAATGATAATTATGTCGGATGCCATAACCTAGGCCAGGTGATGGGCTACGATTCAGTTAGAGCTCTAGTCTGTCATGTACCGTATTTTATAAATACGATGTTGAGGTTTTGTGAAGAATGATGTGAGTTGGGGTTTGTCTTGATTTATTGATTTGGTATTTGATTGAGAGTGTTGCACTTCGTGGTTGTGGAAATGGTTGAGTGTTGACTTGAGTAGAATTGATTATGATTAAATTAAACAACAGTCTTTCCTTTTACTCATACGAGCTTTCATAAGCTTACCGGGTCTTGTGTTGTTACAATCCTGGTACACTATTCAAATGGTGTAATGGATATTCCTGCAGGTCAGGATAACCAGGGAGGTGACCGAGCTGTTTAGATGTTACAGCAGTTTTCGTTATTTCATTTAGTTGTGAGGTGTGTATGCTCATTTAGAGCTTTACAGTTCGTTTTGGATTTGAGTTGTAATAATTAACCGAGACTAAATTCGGTTTTGATTTTATTTCGTGTGATGAGGTTGTTAAGAAAAGAAATTTTCAGGATGATTATTTTAGTTGTGGTAATTTTCATGTTTCGGATTTTGAATGTTTATTCTAAAATTCGGGGCGTGACAGTTTGATATCAGAGCGTAAGGTACATATTTGGTGATATGTCAATACTTACAAAGTGATGGCCCGTCTGCAGTAGATCCCCATCGTGTGCTCTTCGGTATTGATAATGTCATTGGGTATGTGAGAGCGTTAGGGTGGCTCGGAACGTTAGCATGTCTTAAGAACGTTAGGCGTTGTCTTGTATGCTTAGTACTTGGTTAATATGGACTTGCATTTGACTTATGCATTGTTTAAGTGTTATGCTTATATTAATCAAGTATATCATGCTTATTAGGTAATGGAGATAGAGGGAAACGAAGCCAGAGGTCGAGGTAGAGGTAGACCTTGTGGCAGGGGTAGAGGCTGAGGAAGGGGTAGGGCCCCTCCGGTCGAAGAAGCATCTGAGACGAAGGTAGAGGCACCTTATGATGATTAGCCTATTCTTCCTATGGCCGTGGTTGATAATCCTGCCCGCTTGCTGATGCTAGCAAGGGAAATTACTCGCTTGGGAGCAACTAAGTTTGGAGGAGGCATTGATTATATGGTGGCGGATCGATGGATAGAGGATTTGCAGACTTACTTTGATCTACTTGATTGCACTGAGACCGACAAGAGGAAGCTAGCCGCTTTCATGCTGAAGGATGAAGCTAGGGTGTGGTGGAATGTCACACAGAGGAGCATAGAGGTGTCTGCTTTGACATGGGACGGCTTCAAGAGGCTGTTTAGGGAGAAGTACTTTCCACCAGCAGTGAAGGAGAGGTTGGAACGAGAATTCCTTGCACTTGTACAGGGAAAGATGACCGTAATCGAGTATGATGCGGAGTTCTCCAGACTGTATAAGTATGTGAGGCAGATGGAGGATGAGGACTTGGCCAAGAAGTTTCAGAGAGGGTTGAGTCATTCGATTGAGCGTGATGTGGCCATCTTGGAGCTGAAGACCAAGAGAGAGATCTTGGCTAAGGCACAGATCATTGAGCAGCAGAATCTGATTCGTAGAGAGAAGGAGTCTGCTGAGAGGGACTTCCAGGGCAAGGGAAAGGCCATAGCAGGAAGCAGTAGAGCTAGAGACTTCAGGGGTGGGTTCTGGAAGAGACAGAGAACTCAGTTTCAGCACCAGGCTCAAGCTAGAGCAGCAGTAGCTCCTCTTGTTCAGACTATACCTATTAGGCAGATAGCACCAGCAGCTCCGGTGAAGTGCTTTAACTGTGGCGAGCCGGGCCACATCTCTCGTGCGTGCACGAAACCACGGTGTAGGATATGCTACAGCTGTGGACAAGCAGGGCATCAGGCTAGGGAGTGTCCCCAAAATCAGGGTAGAATGTAGGGTAACCAGCAGGGGCAGCTACCACCTGGACCTGCTAGAGTCTTTGCCATCGGTCAGGCAGGCACGGGAGTGGAAGGTACCTTATCTGTTTATCACTATCTTGCTAGAGTACTGTATGATACGGGAGCCTCACACTCTTTCATATCTAGTTCGGTTGTGGATGTATTAGGTTTGATTGCTATGCCTCTGACTAGATCATTATGTGCTACATCACCTCTCGGTGTGTCTCTTGAGCTTAGCATGTTTTGTGATGATTGCCTTATTGGGATTGGTGGCAGAGAGTTCTTTACATCTTTGATTGTGATTACGGATCACACGTATGATGTGATTTTGGGTATGGATTGGTTGAGCCCGAATCATGCTGTTATTGATTGCTTTAGGATGATTGTGTCCTTCCATGTTCCGGGACAACAAGTGTTTCATTACCGTTGTCTGAAGTCTGACATCGCCATGAGGACAGGGATTTTGGCCCATATTGAATCAGGGAGTAGTACTTCAAAGATTACATGGATTCCTGTAGTTTCAGAGTATGTAGACGTGTTTCAGGAGATCCCTGGGTTACCTCCAAAAAGGGTAATGGACTTCTCCATTGATGTGATACCAAGTATTTCACCTGTGTCGAAAGCACCCTATCGAATGGCTCTAGCTAAACTTCAGGAGTTGAAGGTTCAGATTGAGGGCTTACTTGCACAAGGGTTCATTCAGGCAAGTGTGTCTCCTTGGGGCGCACCAGTGTTGTTCGTGAAGAAGAAGGATAATTCACTTCGGTTATGTGTGGATTATCGACAGTTGAACACGGTGACCATCAAGAATAGGTACCCTTTACCTAAGATTGATGACTTGTTTGATCAGCTTAGAGAAGGCTACTGTGTTCTCGAAGATTGACTTGAGGTCTAGATATCACCAGTTAAGGGTGAAGGAGGAAGATATTCCAAAGACGGCGTTCAGGACCAGGTACGGACATTTTGAGTTTCTTGTCATGCCGTTTGGTCTCACGAATGCATCTGCAGCATTTATGGATTTGATGAACCGCACGTTCAGTCCTACTTGGACAAGTTTGTGGTAGTGTTCGTTGACGACATCTTGATTTATTCAAGGTCATCAGGTGAGCATGAGAAGCATCTGCGGATCGTACTACAGACGTTGAGAGATAAGAAACTATTTGCCAAGTTCGAGAAGTGCGATTTCTGGCAGAGTGAAGTCAAGTTCCTTGGTCATGTGGTCTCGAAAGATGGAGTTTCTGTGGATCCTTCGAAGGTTGAAGCAGTGATGAGTTGGAGTTGCCCTACTAAGATTACAGAAATCCATAGCTTCCTTGGACTGTCAGGGTATTACAGGCGCTTCATTAAAGGGTTTTCTGGTATTGCTTCGGCTTTGACCAAATTGACCAAGAAGGACACTCAGTTCGTATGGTCGGATGAGTGTGAGAAGGCTTTCAATGAGCTGAAGACTAGATTGACTATAGCTCCGGTATTGACTATTCCTACTAGTGGTGGTGGATTAGTCATTTACAGCGATGCATCTCATCAGGGTTTGGGGTGTGTGTTGATGCAGAATGGTAGTGTCGTTGCTTATGGTTCTAGACAGTTAAAGGTACATGAGCGGAATTACCCCATTCATGATCTAGAGCTAGCAGCAGTGGTGTTTGCCTTGAAGGTTTGGAGACACTATCTTTATGGTGAGAAATTTGAACTCTTTTCTAATCACAAGAGTTTGAAGTATCTATTCTCCCAGAAGGAATTGAACATGAGGCAGAGAAGATGGATGGAACTCATTAAGGACTATGATTTCACCTTGGAGTATCATCCAGGAAAGGCGAATGTAGTGGCAGATGCTTTGAGTAGGAAACCTCGGGTAATCATGGCATTGATTATGGTGCGAGAGTGGCGCATGTTAAAAGCTGCATCTGAGTTTGACCTTATGCCCGCAGGAGTAGGACAGGGAATCTTTCTCGGTAGTATCACCTTACAGCCCACCCTGATCTCCAGGATCATCCAGGGTCAGACACTTGATGAGTTTGCTTAGGCGAGGATTGCTGAGATGACTATTGACCAGGATGTGGAGGGTCCTTCTGAGTGGATGATTGGGGCTAATGGAGGTTTGAGATTTTGAGAGAGATTGTATATACCGAGTGTTGATAACCTCAGAGTGGAGATCATGCGTGAAGCACATAGGTCTCGATATACTATGCATCCACGAGGTACTAAAATGTATATGGATCTACGAAGGCAGTTTTGGTGATATGGTATGAAGAGGGATGTGGCAGAACGTGTATCGAAGTGTCTTACCTGTCAACAGGTGAAGGCAGAGCATCAGAGACCAGCAGGAATGCTGAACCCCTTATCGATTCCTGTTTGGAAATGAGAAGATATCTTTATGGACTTTGTGACTGGATTGCCTAGGTCCAGGCAAAGTTATGACTCGATTTAGGTGATTGTTGACCGGTTGACTAAATCAGCACACTTCCTTCCGGTGGCAAAAACTTACTCAGGGGATGCATTGTGTAAGTTGTACGTGAAAGAGGTAGTGATGCTTCATGGAGTGCCTGTGACGATTATCTCGGATCGTGATGCTCGTTTCACTTCAGAATTCTGACGTAGGTTCCATAAAGCATTTGGTACATCTCTTGCTATGAGCACTGCATTTCACCCACAGACAGATGGGCAGACTGAGAGAGTGAATCAGGTGATGGAGGATATGCTTAGAGCTTGTGTTCTGGATTTTAAGGGTAGTTGGGTGGATCATCTGTTATTGGTAGAGTTTGCCTACAACAACAGCTATCACTCCAGTATAGGTATGGCTCCATATGAGGCTTTTTATGGTAGGCTATGTAGGACTCCTATCTGTTGGGCGGAAGCAGGGGATAAAGGGCTCATCGGTCCTGAGATTGTACAAGAGACTACAGAGAAGGTCACTACTATTCGGGACAGAATCCGAACCGCTCAGAGTAGACAGAAGAGTTATGCTGACTTGAAGATGAGACCTTTGGAGTTTGAGACAGGCGATCATGTGTTCTTGAAGGTCTCACCTATGAAAAGTGTGGTGAGATTTGGCAAGAATGGGAAACTCGCACCGAGGTATGTTAGACCCTTTGAGATTCTGGAAATGGTTGGTAACTTGACATATCGTCTTGCTTTACCTGTTAGCATGTCGGGTGTGCACAATGTCTTCCATGTGTCTATGGTCAGGAAGTATGTTCGAGACGAGTCACACGTGATTGATCACGGTGCGATCGAAGTGAACACAGATGTGACATTTGTAGTTGAACATGTTCGTATCTTGGATAGGTCTACAAAGAAGCTTCGTAGGAAAGAGGTTGATCTCGTAAAGGTGTTGTAGAGTCATCATGATGAGGGTGATGCATCATGGGAGTTAGAATCTGACATGAGAGCGAGGTATCCACAGCTCTTTGGGGAATTGAGTACTTGAATTTTGGGACGAAATTCCTTTAAAAAGGGTAGATTGTAATACCCGCAATTTTCATTTTTAAATTCGAGTAATTGTATTGAACGATTATTATGCGATTTCACGAATGTTGTTCGATAATATTTCACTTTTTGAATTATCGAAGGTCCGAAACGATTATTTTAACAAAAAGCTCGAAATGCTCAGTTTGAGAAATCGACTTTTTTTACGTGCAAAATTTGGAGAAACTTCATTCATGAAAGTTGTAGAGCTCGTCGATACGAGTCCGTATACGTGCAGAACACAAAGATCGGATTTTCACAGACCTCTCAACGATGCTATACCAAAGTAAAAACAAAAGAACAAAAAATATCATGCCGGAGCAACGCCTCCGATGACCATGCCGGGCAGCGTCTCGATGAAACATGCTGGGCAGCGTCCCGATGAAACATGCCGGGCAGCGTCCCGATGAACTCATGCCGGGCAGCGTTCCGATGAAACATGCCGGGCAGCTCCCGATGAAACATGTCGGGCAGCATCCCGATGAAACATGCCGGGCAGCGTCTTGATGAACTCATGCCAAACAGCGTCCCGATGAACATGCCGGAGCCCTGTCTCCCAAAGCTATCATAGCTACAAGCTTCGCGAAATCTGCTGTCAAAAAACAACAAAACCATGACTGTCCATGCTACTCTGTGTGAACCACCAAATAGCTTGTCCCAAATTCCATATTTTCTTCCCAGAAAGCACCAACTTAAATTAACACAAAAAATAAACAAAGGCTCACCTTCAATTTGAAACTCTGGAACTTTAACTACAGCTGCTGTCCTTGCTTGGTACCTGCACAAATCAATAAAGAGTCCTTGAAGTTGCAGCAGTAAGCAATACAAGTCGGATGCAATACTGTCACGTTCACGAAGAATGGGATACAATAATTTCATGCTCACAAAGAATCAAAAGCATTGTGTTCTGTGAACAAAATGTTTCCAGTAGTTGACAAAGCACAAACCACAAAAAGAAAAGATTGAATGCGGTGCTAGTGTTGAAGATTGAAAGAATTTTAATTAATATGTGCTTAGTATGGAAGTGTGGCCAACAAAAAAAATAAAAAGTTAAAAGCTGTGAAGAGGTGCCGACATAAGAAAGCAAAATAAGAAAGATCTCGGTTTGTGGTCTTCCAATGATGAATGTTTAATTAATCATGCCTTCCCTTTGTACAAAGTGTGCTGGAGTGTGATTACACCACAAAGAAGAAAAGACAAAAGAAGCAAAATTAATATAAGCTAGTTTGTTTCTTTACAAATAAAAGAGGAGGCTTCTACATTCAGACCAAAAGCATCAAAGCAAAAACAATACTAGGGTTCCAAGGCAGTGATTAACAGGCCACGATAGAAAGTGGTTTTCTATCTAATATACCTACAGTTAAAACTGGAGCTAAGAGTTTCGGTGAATCAAGTCTCAAAGCAAAAGACATATTCTTCTTCAAATAACATGCACGAAGCTAGAAAGAAGGATAATTAACTTTGCTACTGCAGAATGATAACACCTGTTCGATAAAATACGGCAGCCAAATCGAACACCCAAGGTGAAGAAACAAGCTCGTAAGTAGTGGGAGCTCCTTCCAAATGACTCTGAAGCACAATAGAAATATTGTGGAAATTAAGACAAAAGCAGCGTAAAAGTGAGGAGGATCCTTACCCAACTCCTCATAGTGAGAAGCAATAAAGCCAAGAGCAAGCTTCAAAGGTGGAGAATTCTTGTCTCGCATAAGACATAGGTGTTTCCATCTCCAAGTTGCATCTTCAGATCGATTGGGCATAGATCCCAGCACCAAAACTTGTTTTCGCCTGGGTTCTGAATCGAGGCGACGAAAACAAGAAATGAAGAGAAGAAGAGAATAGAGAAAGGCAAGGAAGGAAAGCAATTGGGCCTCCATATTACTTTGAGCTTCTAAAAGGCTTTGATGGATGTGGACCAAGGAAACGACTTGCAAGCAAAGCCCATCTTAAATTTGGGCCCATTTAAGGAGTTCGGCGACACTCAACAGAACGGGTGTCCGAATCAAAAATACCCGGACATCAAGTTTGTACAAAAATGCTTCAACACACAAAATGAAATTGTTTTTGGTACAAAACCAAGAAGGCAACAAATCTATGAACTATAATGGTTTGATCCATTCAAAGGGTATGTAGGCAATCTAGCGATTCACTAGATGCAACTACAAATTCAAATCGAATCCCTGACTCCACCAGTCAAATTCAGCCAATCTGAATCCCTGACTCCACTAGTCAAATTCACCCAAACAACAGAAAAATCAAATAATTCCCAAATTACCCAAAAGCAAATCCAAGGGCTCTAAACCCTCACAAATATCTCAAACACAAATCCAAAAATGCTGGAACTACATGTGGTTTGATCCCGCAAGGGTATGTAGGTAATCTGGAATCAAATAATCTAGATGCAACTGCATCCTAAACACCATTCCTATTCCAAAAATCCAAGCCTTCCAATGGGTCATTCACTCATTGGAACTCTTGAGCTACGAGTGGCTTGATCCTTTCCCGGGTACGTAGGCAACCCATTCCAAAATTAGGGTGCAGCCGCAAAATCAAACAAACACACATTGGTTTCTTTATAAATGGAATCAAAGGGTGTTCCCTTGTAACAATGGATTGTAATTAAGAGACACATTCTGTTTGGAACACGAAATAATTAAAACTCTATTATTTTAATAAATACTAGTGAAATTATGTTTGGTGACATTTTACACTTTGTGCAATTTTTAACTCAACAATTGTAGAGGATTGTAAGGCTTATTTGATGGCTATTCAATCAACAAGTTTGCAGACAATTTATCATGAAGTAAATTTGTAGCCCAAAGATTGGCATACTTTGATACTTTATCTTTGAGTTAAATACTATTTAGTCCTTGAGCTTTTGACCATAAAACACTTCAGTCCCTGACCTTCTAATCTCACACGTTTAGTCCCTGTACTTCAAAATTTCAGATCATAGGTCCTTGCAGTCTAAAAGTCGTTGTGAAATGTCTATTATGCCCTAATTTTTTTTTATATATAATAAATTTATTCCTTTTCTCTTTTTTTTTTAAATTCTTTTTTCTTTATTTTATTTATTCTTTTTTTTTTTTCAAACAGAAAGAAAGAAAGAAAAAAAACAGAAAAAAATAAAAAAAACAGAAAGAAAGAAAGGGAGAAAAATTCCTTTTCCAAAAAAAGTAAAATAATTAACTAATTAAAAAAAAAAAGAAATGAGGGCATAATAGACATTTCACTGCGACTTTTAGACGGCAAGGACCTATTGGTCTGAAATTTTGAAGTACAGGGACTAAACGTGTGAAATTAGAAGGTCAGAGACTGAAGTGTTTTTTGAGCAAAAGTACAAGGAGTAAACAGTATTTAACCCTTTATCTTTTCTAGATGAGTATTGATTATATGAGGCACTTATTATTTTTCAGGATGTACTCTATGAAAATTCTTGTACTAGTACTCGAGGTGAAAGTTATATGTTCCCCTTGTTGTACAATTATCATTATAATATTAATAATATTCGGGAATGGGGTCGACCCTCCCAATTAGGCTAGGTTCCAAACTCTTTCAAATAAAATAATTTTTTTAAGGTATTCATATTATGATTTAACATCATGAACATGAACGGTACATGTTGCACAAATTTAATTTGTCGATTGATTTGAAATCAACGGTACATGTTGCACATCTTTATCTTAACTATTATATTTTTGAAAGGGTATTTTAACGATTATCAACTTCGCTGAAAATTTGCATAAGTGATCATAGATACCTAAAAACTAAACGGTCGATAAGTCGATATGTGAACAAAAGTGGGTCCCATAAGCAATCCCTTAAAATGGCCAAACACAGATTCTCTCTCACACACACATGGCCCGCGAGGGATCCTTTATTTTGGCCATTTTAAGTTATTCATTGAGGGACTATTTTTGTTCACAAATCGGTATATCGACCATTCAGTTTTTATGTCTCTTTAAATAAATCACTTATGTAAATGTTCAGCCAAGTTGGTAATCGTTAAGGTATTGAATTAGATCAAATCAATGTATAAACATAATATGTCCAACCTGAATATGTTCATGTTTATAATGATAAATCACGATTATGAATACATTAACAAAATTCAATTTAACTGAAAATTTGCATAAATGATTTTTCTCATGGAAACCTAAATATTCAAAGATCAACAATATGTGATTTGAATATGGGTCTCCCAAGTGCCTCTTAAAAATGATTAAATAAAGAATCTCCTAGTAGAATGACCCCTTGTCTCTGTTTAAAAGCATAAGTTTTATTCTTAAGAGTTGATTCAAAGAAGTTCATTTGCTGAAATGGAATGATTTTGAGTGGAGTTTTCATTAGCATCACGTCACTTTTTTTAATTATTTTTTTATTCCCTCCCTGTTGCTTTTGTGTTCATGATTCTTCAGGGTAATAGTTACAGCAGCAAAAATCAGGATGAACTGAGAAAATAGTACGACGGGAATAACTACACTCAATAACAATAACAGATTAGGTTATCATAAATTATAAAAATGGGCCGAGCCCAACTGATTATGTGGAACTAAATTTCATGGGCCGATCAAGGTGCAAACGTAATTCACGGATGCCGGTCCATATCCTTCTCTTGAAAGTAGAAAGGGGGGTTGAAGAGAGAGAGAAAGCAAACCGTCAACTTGAACCAAGACTTGATAGTGTTGGAGGTCTCAAATCTCAGTCCGATCGCCGCCGCAGAAAGAGAGAGAAAATGTCTGGTGTCACAAACCAGGAGGAGGACAAGAAGCCCGCCGACCAGGGCGCTCACATCAACCTCAAAGTCAAGAGCCAGGTCCCTCCCTCTCTCTCTCTCTCTCTCAGGTTTAGGTTTTGCTCCTCCAATTGGATTTTTTTTTTATCAAATTCAGTATATAGTAGTCACTGTTGTGATTTTCTTGTTTTTAAACTGTTTTTACTTTTTGATGCTGTGTGTTCTTCGATTTTTAGTAATTGTTTTTCCCATTTGAACTGATTTTATCTTTCTTAACATTTGGGAGAATATAGTTATGACTGCAAGAGGGTTTACGTTTGTATATCACAAGTTTGTTGATGGAGGATGTTGTAATGAACTCTGTATGTGAATTTATCTCTGGTTGACACTGCTAGTTTGGTTGTGTATTTTGTAGGATGGGAATGAGGTGTTCTTCCGGATCAAGCGAAACACTCAATTGAAGAAGCTTATGAATGCTTACTGTGATCGGCAGTCGGTGGATTTCAACGCCATTGCATTCTTGTTCGATGGCCGTCGTCTCAGGGCCGAGCAGACTCCAGATGAGGTCTCTTTAGGCATCTAACTACTTGTGTTTGTGCAGATTTTGCTGTTTGGTTTTTGAATTTTGACCCGGTGTTGTTTGTTGCAGTTGGAGATGGAAGATGGGGATGAAATCGATGCGATGCTGCACCAAACTGGAGGTGCTCTTGTCTAGTCAAATTATGTCGTAAGGTTACTTAGTAGTAGTTAAGTACATATAGACTTTGTCTATCTGGAATCCATGTCTAAAAAGGATAATCTATTATGTTGCTATTATCTAAACTTATTGTTAGTCGTTGATTGTCAAGACCTGACAATTGTATGTGTATGAAATATGCTTGATGTGGTTTGGAAGTAAGAGAACTGTTTTTTCGCGGTGACGTCTTTCTTTGCAGCTTTTTTTTTTTTTTTCCTTTACATTATGTCTGGTTGTTGTGATTTGCTGTTGAAAATGAGGTCAGAATTTGATCATCCTAATAGATGCATACCTAAGATGGCTGGGCAACAAATACTTGGCTTTTAGTTGTTGTTTACTTTGGGTATTTAGGAAATAACCTGGCATTATCTAGTCTCATGATTCCGGCCCTCCCTCTTTTTCTATGATTGGTATTTAATACGTAACCTGCTATTGTCTAGTCTCCTGTTTAGACAAAAAACAAAGTCTCATGTTTTCCCTTGTCTTCCCTGTGTTTTTCTCTCTGGGGTGTAGCTTAGATCTTTCACATGCATCTATGTGTTGCTTGCACCCCTCTAGTTGTCGCCAGGATCGGTTAAATTTGACTCTTTTATTTCTTCTGTGAACTTGATGAAAAATCTGTTTCATATTTCAGTCTTGGTGATTGTTGGGAAATCTTTTGCATCCTTTACTCTTATTCTGATATATGGGCTAACACCTACTGCTATTACGTTGAAATCTTGCTATTCTGTGGTTTTGATTTATGGTTTTTCCGTCTTTGCTTTCTGGAGTGGACTTGTTGTTCACTTGATGATTGAAACAGTCACATTTTGAACACTGCTTTAATCTTTCTTGTATCTTATTACTTTTGTTCGGAAGCTGTCTGCTCTCATTATACTCACATCAGTAATTTTATTCCTGCTTCAGAGGCAAATCTGTTGCTCCGATTATTTGAAAATGTCTTCTGTATTTCAGTAAAATATGAATAGAAGCCCTTTTCAATGAGCAATACCAACATGCACTGCATGAGTTAATGCAGAGATAGTTGAGTAAGACTCATAAGCAATTAAGGTAGATTACACCTTTAAAACACCCAAGTTATTCGATATTGGAGATGTTGGCCTGTTGTAGACCAGGGGACTTAATAAGGTGAAGCATATAAGCTCTTTTGCAAAGCAGATGGTGGCAGTATGCTGCCATTTATATAAGCCCCTAATTCTTAAAGTTGGTAATTTCTAAAGTGAATTGGAATAGATCCACACCATTTTTCGAATGCTTGATGGAGTTAAAGGGTGTTTACCGTCCTACTTGTTTCAAGTCACCATAATCACCCTAGCTTGATGTTGGAATTTCAAAATTTAGGGTGACAATCGACAATTTGGAGGAGTATTCTTGTTTATTAGCACACTGTCCACGTTAAACTCTAGTTAATCTAAAGACTTTATTTAATTCTTGATATAATTGTACTGTTCCTCACCCGTTTTCCTCACTGATTCTCTGCCTCCCACACACTGCTTTTCCCGCATAATTTTTCATTCCAATGGACACAATGAATATGCTACAACCAGTAAAACCAGTGATGATAAAGATGGGAAAAGTCAGAATTCAGTGGAGTTCTATTAGAAATTAAGAGGTTGTTGAATATTGAATTTGCAATTAGTCGTGTCGAGGTTATTTCCAATAGGATTTCTCAAGTTATGTTTATTGTGTCGTTTTATTGTGTCGTAAAAGAACACAGCTTGATGACCGAAGTTGTATTGATTGCCTATGCACTCAAGAAACTTGAAGTGGAGCACGAGGTCACCCTATCTCAATGTTTCATAATGTGATGGAACTGAGTTAATGACGTAAAAAATTAATTTTATCCTTTTGTTTATCTTGTAGCCTGTACTACTTTCATGCTAACTAATATTCATAATGAGAATTAACTGTCAGGAGTAGGTATGTGTAATTCGGTAACTTTCAATGAAAAATTACTTTTATAAATTCAATTATGAAATACTGATTAGGCAAATAACAAAGTTTGTGTTTTAGGGAATCAGAAACTGAGAGAAAATCGCTGTGTGTTCTCATTGATAATAGGAACCTCTTTATATAGAGAATTATAATGCATAGAATCTGAACATACAAGGAAAATAATTCTACATTGAATAGGATTCTAAATCCTTCTATAACCCTATTACCACTAGGTCAAGTAACCTAGAGTGTGAGCCAAACACAAAATAGAGATTTTCTTAAACATTCCCCCTTGTGTTGCCCAGACGCGGTGCTCCTCTCGTTGCCTCGCTAAAAACCTTGTCGAGTAACAAAAACCCAGTGGGACAAAAATAACCTCGGTCGAAGGAGAAAAAGAGCACAACACACCCTGCACGTTTCGAGGTGAACATGTAGGCATCTCCCCCTGATGTCTGCGCCTCCCCCTGATGACCATGATCATGAGAGTTCAGATAGTCTCCGCAAGCCAATTCTTGCTACATGTTTCTCGAACATGGATTTAGGCAATGACTTAGTAAACAAGTCTGCCACATTGTCCTCAGGACGAACCTAGTTCACTTTGATCTTGAGGAGTTTCTGTTGTTGCTGATTATAGAAGAATTTGGGCGATATATGCTTGGTGTTGTCGTCTTTGATGTAGCATTGCTTCATTTGTTCAATGCAAGCAGCATTATCCTCATAAATGCTCGTTGGCTCATCTGTGGTAGACTTCAAACCACAATTGTTCGAACATGCGTAATTATGGATCCAATCCATATACATTCACGAACCACTTCGTGAAGAGCAATAATCTCTGCATTGTTCGAAAAGATATCACAGTTTTTACCCATGGTGAACACTTAACCAGTTTGAGAATGACCTTTGTGTGGGCATGAGAGATACCCAGTATCAACAAAACCTTCCAAAATGCCAACTTCGTTTTGGTATGGAGAGAGGGGACGCATGCCAGTGTTGGCGGCGTTCCTGGTGTGTGATTGGTCCGAATCCATCATCTTTCTGTAGGGATAAAATAAGCCCATATCAATCGTACATCTCAAGTACTGAAAGATATCTTTTATACCAATCCAATGGCATCGCGTTGACGCAAAGCTATACCTTAGCTAACAAGTTCACAACATATGAGATGTCCGGTCTTGTGCATGGAGCTAAGTACAATAATGCGCCTATTGTACTTATGTAGGACACTTTCGCCTCTAGCACATCTTCGCCATCATCCTTCGGACGAAGAGGATCCTTTTTAGGATCAAGACTACGGACGATCATGGGGGTGCTTGAAGGCTGGACCTTGTCAAAACGCCTAAGCATCTCTCAACACGATGCTCAAGTTCCAAACAGAGACATAATCGTGTTCTCCCAAAATCCTTCATCTCAAAATCGGATTTCAAGTGTTCAACGGTTTCCCTTAACTCTTGAAAGGCTTACAATGAAGATCATGTCCAACATGAACCGCGATAGAATCCGAAACTTGTTATGGAAACGCGCGGGCATATCCCCTTCCTAATCAAGTAGTCACTTTAGTGAGCGTTTCAATCTTATTGCAAACGCGCTCTGTGGTGTAGAGCCACTTGACTTGGGTAAATGAAGTTCACCATGAACTTTCATATATATTCCGTATCTAGATCCCCATAAAGATACGTAGTGACCACATTTGTAAGCTGCATGTTCAGTTATTTGGAAACTACCAAACTGACAAGGTAGTGGAACGTTATGACATCCATTACGGGAGAATAGGTCTCCTCATAGTCGATTCCAGGGCGTTGTGAGAAGTCTTGCGCTACAAGGCGAGCCTTGTACCTTACAATCTCACGCTTTCTAACTAATACCCATTTATGACCAACTGGTTTGGTGTTGGACGGTATTGGTACAATTTTGCCAGATACCATTCTTTTTTATAGAGAATCAAGTTTTGCTTGGATCGCATCTTTTCATTTTGGCCAATCAGCTCTACATTGGCATTCATCAACTGAGCATGGTTCGATGTCATCGGTCTCAATAATCTCACGCGCTACTGAATATGTGAATACATCATCAATGATGATGGAGCTTCTTTCCCATGTGTCATGTACACTAGTGTAATTTTCATAGAGCTCTATATTCTCAGGAATAGATTCTGACGTTGAGGCGTCCCCCAACGATAACCATAATCTGAAAGATACTCATGAGATGGATTTTGAGTGTCGATGATCCAAGGATTGGTTTGTGCCAATGTATCCTTTGAATCCACAGGCCTCCCATGCATCCTAGCTGGGGCCATGGCCTATAACGCCAGAGTGCCACTTTCTTTATGGCGTTGGTGCCCTGCCTACCTCCGTGTAGGGTGGCGCTACGTCCTCTCGTAGGGACGTACTTCCTTGCAGACATATTTGCAGCACATGTGTGATCTCGTCACTTTAGTAGGGATCGAGATGAGACATAGTGGGGACAGACCACGACAATTTCTTTCATTCCTGCTGAACATGCGTGTTCTTATCTCCCCCTAATGACGGGAAGACTGTCTCATCAAAGTGACATTAAGTGGTAAGGAGATCACCTTGCAATGACATTAAGTGGCGGACGATTGTTGGAGTCTCAAATCCAACTGAGTTGCTCACTCGTCTGTAAGGACCTATCATAGGGCGTTGTGGCGACGCAATTGACAGATAAATGGCTCACTCAAATGTGCGTAAGTACAAAATACTTGTACCCAGTCACTAGCTGTAACGCAGAGAGACATTGAGTGGTTGTAGGTCGTAGACAAATTAGTATAGCTGCATGCGATATGACATCACCTCAAGCTGATATAAGGAGATTGATGCGCATTACCAATGTCCGGACAACCATCGTAGTCGTTTCTGCGAGACCATTTGGGTGTGTACATAGGAATGTGATATCCAACATCAATCCCATTGCAATAACCATTAAAAGTCTTCGATGTAAACTCTCTAGCATAGTCAAATCCAACTGACAGAATATGATGATACGGGGAGTGAACCCGTTGTCATATATATGTGCTAGGAGTATAGCATAAGCAGGATTTACAAGGTGGGCAATGACATAACAAGTGACTAGCGTGTTTGCGTGTTAACCAACATCATGAGATATTTAAACTTCCGCAAGTTGGTTGAATTAGTCAACAGAATCCCCACGGATTCGATGTAAGAACAAAATGAGTATTTTCATATCCTTTGTATAAGATTGTCTCAGTCCTAATTTCCATAAGGAATAGGCTTTGTAAAATGAGCGAGAGGCCTTAGAATCAACTAATGAGGATTTTGGTTAGGCCTGAGCGCCTGTAGTACTATTAGAAGAAAAATGTGTGACTACATCTCTCATCAGGGTGTTAGAGCCATGGAAATTAGCATATATGGCGTTATGGCCACTAGGAGGAACAACCATGGCTTCATGCTCATGGTTGGCGCCATGTATGGCGACATCACATAGGACGTGGGCGGCCTTTAGGCGGCCCATGACAGCAGCAGCGCCAAAGGCTGTAGTTGTTGCGGTCTTGCTAAGTCTAGCAATCAATTTTCGATTCTTGCTTCATTTTGCTCAAAAGAATGGATGTCCATGTGAAGTCTTCAGTAGACGGATCATCATATCAGGACTAGGATGATCTATCCTGTTGTGACAAAGCCAATATGTGTCTAAATCCAAGAGATTTTCTCTCATAACTTTTATTAAATTAATAGCTTGAATAGTGACATAGAGTCCACTAGAGAGACACATAAACCTTTCTAAGTTGCGCATTTATTCGCAATCATTAAAGGTATTGCAAAGGAACTCACTTTCGTTCTCAACATGCATTTTCGCACGGAATTGGTTGACTCTTATATCTTTAAAGCTCAATGAGGTTCGATTTGCCTTAGGAGCGTAGAGAGTTTCATTGACTTTAATCAAGGTGCCATTTGGCAAAAGAAATTGGGTCATTCCATGTCCTTGAACTAAACCTGATGGCCCAGCCATCGTAGTCACAGAGGAATATGTAGGCAACATCTCTAAGAATAATTGCCAATGTCGTAGAATGATGTGCGTAGTCGCACTATCTGCGAGACATTGTAGTTCGTCCATTCCTAAAAGAAAAGCTCATAATTAAAAATGAGTCATAAAGGAAAGAACTCAACTTTTATTAATAAGCCAAACAGAATTACATCATCGTTTCTTTAATCAAAGAAAATCTAATTCAAAGAGAAACTAGCTAATGCAAACAATGGCAGTCATCTAACTTGTTTAAGTAATTTCAATACAAATGTGACCAGGTGAGTAGAGAGATGTTGGTGGAGCAAGGCTCACTTAAGTACCACTTATCTCAAAACCTTCCTAGACATCACACTTACAAGGAGTACGTCTACTTTGAAGAAAGATTAAACCATTGGCATCTACTACAAATAATATGGCAATTGCCTACATCTCTTGAAAAATAAAAAGACTTAATCAAAATCACCAGTTTCTGGGTCTTGATCTTTGTAGTCTTCCACCCTTAGATCGAGATCGCCATCTTGATCTTCTTGTTCCATGTAGTTGGCCCCCCTTGCTTCACAATACATCTTGTATGTGTTTGCAACGTTCTGGGATGCACTACACTTCTTTGCCCAATGTCCACTTGATCCACATCGAAGACAAACATCTTTATGGTCAGGCTCCCTTGATCGAGGTGCATTTGATGCACGATTTGGATGGTCATTGTTCTTGGTGGCGTCACCACCATGGCCGGAGGCTCCACCTCTCTCTCTGTTCACACGTTGACCTCCACGGTTCCGTGCACGCCTATCTTGGCGATTTCCTTCCTCTTTAGGGCGAGAGTATGGACCAGAACATCTAGAATTGTCCCTACTCTTAGGGTTTCGCTACTTGCATCCTCCCTTGGGGGCGCGACTATAGTTGGACTCCGGAATAGACTTAGTTCCCACGGGTCTAGTATTATAGTTCTTCACAAGGATATTGTCGTGCTTCTCAACTACGTTCATGGGGCCAATGATCTCATGAAACCTTGTGATACTTCTTGCATTCGCATCAATCCGATAATTCTTCGAAATCATCAGGGCAGAGATGGGAAAGGTTGAGGGAGCCTTCTCGATCAACATTGTATCAGTTATATTTTGTCCACAGAACTCCATCAAGGACTTGATACGAACGGCTTCCGAGTTATAATCAAGTACGGACTTGAAGTCACAAAAGCGGAGGCTATGCCATCTCACCTCTAAATCAAGAAGCAAGGAGTTGCCAAATCACTGCTCAAGTTCCACCCATAGTTTTCTGGGGTCTTCCTCATTGAGGTATTCACTTTAGAGAGCATCATTCATGTGCCTTGTCATGAGAATTATGGCCTTGGCTTTATTTGCTTCGAAAGCACGAGATTGCTCTACAGAAAGCACGTTCTGACTAAGCTCTTAGATGGTTTCCAGAAGTCCATTAGCCTTAAGATGTTGGCGCACATCTCGGACCCACCTATGGTATCCTGCGCCAGTTGTCTCTAGTGGAACAAAGTTCAACTTATTCAGGTAACTCATCCTGAAAAACAACACAAGATTAGAGTTAGTTTCAGAGCATAAAAGGCTACCACGAAAATAATAAGAATTTCTGAGCGTAGTCGCTTCCAAGAAAATTATATTCCAAGAGGGGTTTTGGATTAGATCGAAACAATGATGTATGTGGTCGATCGTTTTTCTTCTCAACAAACTCTAAGTTTGGAGGACTCTACAAGCTCCAAGCTTGGAATGAGCGCGAACCCCCACAGTTCAGCTTTTAAGTCTCCCTTATGAAGAAGAAAAGGGGGGGGGGGGTAGTAGAAGGGATGTTGGAAGTCCCTGAGAAAAGAAGAAGAAATTGAAAAACTTAAAAAACGGGAACTTTTAGAAAAATTTACCTTGAAAGAATGCCGGAAACCTTGGCCAGTAAAAGGGTGTTGAAGATGACCGGAAAAAGGTGGTGGAGTTGCCAAAAAATTGGCCGGAAACTGATGGTGGCCGGAGGTAGGCCAGGGTGTGCAGGGCTGCTGTAGGGGTTGTGCGGAGGATGTGCAAGGCCTGTCGGCAGCTGCTGCGCAGGGGCTCGGCAGGTGTTGGCAAATGTCGGTAGGTGTGTGCTGGGTTGTAGGCAGGTGTGCGCGGGGCTGTCGGCAGGTGTAGGCACAGGGGTGCGCAAGCTTCGGCAGATGCACGCAGGGCTTCTCGGCAGATGTCAGCAACACTCGACAGATCTCGGCATGAAGCGTGCAGGGGCTCGCAGGGCTGTCGATAGAGGCTAGGCAGTACTCAGCAGATCTCGGCAGGGGTGTGCAGGGGCCTAGGCAGGGACTCAACAGATGCTTGCAGGGGGCAGGGACCGGTCTGATTTTTCAGACTGCCGATTCAGGGATTTTCCGACCCGTTCCCGTGGTTCCGCCGCCGGTTCTGGGTTCCTTGAGGCTAGATCTTCAATATGTGGGGCGGTGTATGTTGGGATTTGAGGGCTACAAAATTAGGGTTTCAGGGTTAGGGCTTTGTATTGATAACGTGTTTTAGGAAATTCTGAAACTGAGAGAAAATCCCTGTGTGTTCTCATTGATAATAGGGGCCTCTTTATATAGAGAATTACAATGCATAGAATCTGAACATACAAGGAAAGTAATTCTACATTGAATAGGATTCTAAATCCTTCTATAACCCTATTACCACTAGGTCAAGTAACCTAGAGTTTGGGCCAAACACAAAATAGAGATTTCCTTAAACAGTTTGATAGATATACATTTTTAAAACAAGATGTAACACTTAGATGTTTTAATATCTCTAGGTGGTAGCGGGGTGTTAGGAATTGAGATTGGAAGGGACTAAGTTAGGGTTCGATTTCCCTCCGTTTATAAGAGTTCTAAAACATAATTTTTGAAGAAAGAAATCGAAACTGAACTACAATATTTCCTAAATATTATCCTTGTCTATACGAAAGCTTTCAATACATTTCGATTGTCTTTTGCTTGATGAGATTAAAGACCTATCAAGGAGAACCATAAAAAGGAGGTAATGCTAATCGTCGTCCTCACAAATGTTTCCTCCTACTTGTTAGCAATAGCTCTTTTGCGGTTTCTGGAATTTTGCTACTTCTTCTTTGCTTCTATCTCATCAGAGGAGATGTGACTCCCAATTATACTGATGCAATTGAGGTCCAAGCCATAGTTTGTCCTCTGTTGGAAAATTAGGGAGGAGAACCAAGACTCATTTAGTTTAGTCTTCCGTGGTTGCTTTGCGCAACAATGAATCTTCAATGGGATATACGGGTCACCTATGCCTCTGGATTTGTGTTGGTTGGGATGCATTTTCTTCTTCCTTGGTTAGTGGTTTGCTCAATGACCGGTTCTAGGGGATTGCGACGGTTGTGGTGGTTGCCAGTGGATGAGAAGGTGCCGTGGGTCTTGGTGATGGCAAGTTGGCGACAACAACTAGTTTAGTACCGTGCTAGGGTTTTTTAGTGGGTTAGGGCAGTTTGGATTTGCTACATTGAATTGGGTTAGGGTTCGGGTCTTTTTGGGCCTGAGCCTTAGAATCCAGTAATCTAATGGTTAGAGTTCTTAGTTTTATTTTGCCTATTTAATGGACTCTAACCATTAGATTACTTGATTCTTAGTGTTTTTAATTGTACAACAATTATTCTATAGGCAATTGAGATTGCTATACAGAGAATTATGTTAATAAGGTATTAGTCATTTTGATAGGCTCGTTTGTTAGAATAAAGAGCTAAACTTGTTTACAATAAGTTGTCAGTTTTGATTGTTATGGAGCCAACACTTAATCCAAGACAGAAATTGATGTATGTATCGTGCAGATGATGATAAAAAATAAATTATATGCTTCTAAAAAAAAAATTGCTTCCACTTGACTAGTGAGGTTTGGTTTCATCATTTGTGAAGGCAGCAACAATATTATTAATATTTGTATACCTAAATATATTTTGGCTTAGAAATTCTCACGGCTTTTTGTGAAAACTGTGAGCGAGTGAACGTGAAGGTGGCTTCTCAAACTGATTATGGAAGCTTATTTCTTTTGTTCATGGTCTAGCTCATTTAGGACAAAACATGCCGCCGCACCAAGCTTCATGTTACGCAAATTTGTCATCTTGGTAAATTGTTGTCATTAGATGACTTTTTTTTTTTTTTCTCTCTCTCGATAGATTGTCATTAGATGACTTGGTTCTCACTTTCTCCTCTTAGTTTTGAGTTTTGACAACGATATATCGATTGGAATATCTTGGGTAGGCTTTGATTAGTGACAGAAAACAGTAACAATAGACACATTTTTTTTATCTTCACAAGAACGGCTCACTGAAGTTAAGCTTTAACCCTTTAATTTCTGCGTTGGCTTCTTGTTGTCAAGTCTTCCATCTTTTTTTGATCCGCCAAGCATTCTGCCTTTCCCCCTTTGTTTATTTTGTTAACAATAAGAAACGTTTCGGTAGAGAACGCTTCCTTTTATAGCCGACACATGAGCTAATGAAAGTTGATATCTCATTTGGAATTCAAAAATCAAAGTAATTGATTGGATCCCTATTTCAAGCAGGATATGAACAAGATGGTTGCTGTCCTCTTCCTCAAGGTTACTCCATCTTTTTATTTGATCTCTTTTATAATTTTTATTTTTTATTTTTTAGAGTAAAGCAAGGATTCCATTTGCCAAAGAAACTCATTAGCAACAATCATGCTATTTCGAAGCTTTGTGCTTCTTTAAATGCCCCCAACTTCCTGCCTGGGATACGAAAGAATTCTTGTCCTTTTTTTTTTTTGAATCGCAAGGTTTCCTTCGCTGCGTTCCTTAGCATTCACTTTTTGCCATCAACAATGGGGGACAAGGTCTTCACAATGTTGGCTGCCTCCCTGGCTATCTCGGAAAAGGGGAGCACATCATGTGGTACGGTGGGTGGCCGTAATACCTCGAAAATTCGTTATTAATTTCTTGAAATTTCTTGGAATTAATAAAGTATTCGTTAGTAGGATTTTATGGTTCGAGTGTGGAGAAAGTGTTTCGGATGAATAATTACTTGAAACATTTTATTTCTGAGGAGTCAAAGGGTTGACTTTTTATTCGTTGAATTTTTCCAAAACCTTTCTTCATGAAAGTTGTAGAACGTGTCGATACGAGTTCGTGGACATGCGGAACTTGAAAATTGGAGTTCGTATGAAGAAGTTATGGTCATCTAAAAAAGTTTCTAATTTTGGATAAATAGAAAATTTTGAAAAAAAATATCGGAAAACCCTAACTTTCCAAAAACGGAAACTCGAACTGATTTTCTTTCTCTACGACCCTCCAACCCATTTTCTTCTTTTAGTCATATCTTCACCGTCCGTCCACCAATTTGGCTGCCACCGGTCCCATTCGAACCGCCTCTTCATCCTCTTCAAGTTTATGGTGGTGGTACACAGCGAATCGCCGCCTAGACGACACAGCAATAGCGGCGGTGCGTTTTCCGTCCACAGTGATCACTACAACAGAAAGTCTTTTTAGCGACCAATTTGTTTATGAGGAATTTATTTTCCTCAGTAAATGTCACTTTTTACGAGGAATATTTCGATTCCTCACTAAATGTCATTAGGTTTTTTGCGAGAAACATATTTTCCTCACTGTACACCACTTTCTACGACGAATGTTTCGGTTCATCACTAAAGGTGGCCATAGTTTGGTCTTCTAAATCATCATGTTATTAGAGAGGAAATATGAGACTCAGGTGAGGAATTTTTTCATCATGAAAACGACTTTCAACGAGGAAATAATGATTTTGTCATTATTAGTTTGGCGGAAAATTATGTAAAACTCGCCAAATTCAAAGGCGACAAAACTATGGTTTTCTCGCTAAAAGTCTAGATTTTACGAGGAACTATTTCCTATCAAAAGAAGCAATTGGCGAGGAAATAACGATTTTGTCGTTATTTGTTTGGTGGAAAATTATGTAAAACCTCCAGATTCAATGGCGACAAAAATATGGTTTCCTCGCTAAAAGTCCATGTTTTACGAGGAACTATTTTCTCGTCAAAAGAAACAATTAGCTAGGAAATAACGATTTTGTTGCTATTAATTCGGCGCAAAATTATGTAAAACCCTCCAAATTCAATGGCGACAAAAGTATGGTTTCGTCGCTAAAAGTCCGTGTTTTGTGATGAACTATTTCCTTGTCAAAAACAGCAATTAGGGAGGAAATAATGATTTCGTCGTTATTAGTTTTGCAGAAAATTATGTAAAACCCGCCAATTCAATGGCGACAAAAGTAGATTTCCTCGTAAATGAGGTTTTCTGTTGTAGCGGATATCTCCATCCTCCGGTCACCTCTGGCGGTATCACTGGTAATGTCTTGAAGCCTTGGAGATGCTGAGCATTCTCTCCAAATGGCTTGAATCGATTTGCAGCAAGGACGGAGAATCTATCAAAAATCCAATTTCGGGTTTTTCCGATTTCTTGAAGTTTCAAGGTAAATTCTAGCCAAATGGTTTAGATTCTGACTTTGTACTAGTTGTGAAAGTTGTTGTACATGTTGAGATGAACATTTTGGCATAGGTTTCATGACCCAATTTGGGGATTGCCAGCGGCGCGTGGAGCCAATGCTCAGGCACTATGGCAACGCGTGGCGGCACGTCTTGCCAGTTTTTGGGTGTCTGTTTTCATGGTTGTCATCTACTCGTTGATACGAGCATGTTGATATATTATGGGGTCATGTTGTGATCATTTGAAGCATGCTAGGTTTTCCGTAATTTTGATTATCTCGGTTTTCGATCCGTGAGGATCTGACTGTTGGATCAACTTGTCATTTCGACATATTGATTTTAGAAGTGTTTCGGAGACCTTGGGAGCTCTCAGAGAAATTTTTGTCTTGATTGACGAAATCTTTGGGTTTTGGCTCAAGTGCTTGGTTCGAACCGTAACCGCTTTCGTTTTAATCATGTACTAAGTTGAGACCTTATTTTACTTGGGTGCTTGGCTTAGAGAGTTTTGTACTTTACCTCGGCTGTGGGAGAAGATGCAGCTAGATTTAGAAGTGAGTAATCATAAGCTTCGTTAATAAATTTATGAACGGAGTTCACTTATAATTTTGGATTATTCACTAAATTGTGAAATTATTTTCTAGAAATAAATATTTGTTTTAAATTATATGAACTTGATCGTCTATGATTCATAGGTAAGTTAAAATGAGATTTTAATTATAAAAAATGATTTTCTCGAGTTTTGCGATTGTAGTTTTTAGTTGGTATTATTAGCATTCATGAGTAAATGACTATGACACATACACGTGAAATATATATGTATTGGTGGATTGGTTGTGATGCAAGCAACAATTGTGAGTGAGTTCATAATATTGTTTTGGGGGATGATGTTTCGGAAAACAATATGTTGTATGGAATGGTATTTTTTTTGTTTTGAAAAGTGTTTGAAGATTTAGGAATCACAGGTTGTGATTTCTCCTTTTTGGAGATTTGAGTAATATTTTGGGTCTAATGCGACTCGTTTAAATCTTATGATCTAAGGGTCAAGTTGGCCTAAGGATCCAGGGTTGCAGGTTGTAACCTCAGTGCAGGAATATCAGGATATCAAGCCTTTGGTCGGGTGATTGGTTAAGATTCAGTTAGAGCTCTAGTCTATCTGCCAATGTACTGTCATGGGGCATAACTTTGTGTTATGACACTTGTCGGTATATGTATTTAAAGGAGAGTTTCGGGTGTGTATTTTCTTTTATTGTCTAGGTTGGACCAGAGTTTCATATTGAATTGTTGGATTAACGATTTATATGATTTTACACTAAGTTGAGTTTTATTGTCCAGGTTGGACCAGATTTCCATGTTGATTTGTTAGGTTAACATTTTATATAATTTCATCATGGTGTGACTTGTATTGTTTCTTTAGGAAAATAATATTGAGTTTTTAAGGAATCTTGGTGTGAGTTAGTTTCTTTGAGTTGAAAGGTTTTCCTTGTTATTCGTGTGAGTTGTGTGGTTTTGTATTTGATTTTACTCATACAAGCTTTCAAAAGTTTACCGGGTTTGTTGTGTGGCAACCTGGTGCACTATTCTATGGTGTAGGGTTAATCCTGTAGGTCAGGGTAATCGCGGGTGAAGTTGAGTTCTAGTAGCAGCTGTACGGGTAGGAAGCTATTTTTGTGGTTTTACTGTTGTTAAGACTTCCGCTGTATAGTGAGGTCTGAGAAGTATTTACTTATTATTTTGTTATGCAACTTATTTCGTAAACTTATGTAATATATGACTCTAGTGATTGAGTCTGATTGACATATGTGAACTCAGTTTATTTTGTTGCTTAGTTTAAATGGAAAAAAAAATTCTAACCATTTTAGGCGATTTGTTGAGTTATCGCGTTTCGGATTTGTTGCTTTATTTAAAATTCAGGGCATGACAGTGGCTCTACCATATCGATCCATTTCTATGTTTTGGGTCGATTGCTACAGGGTCGAAAGAAAGTGGATCCACGAGCTTTCATGGGGATGATGTCCAAGGTTTGGGACTTACAGAACCAGCCGTTGATTAAGGCTAAGGCGGATTATTTTATTTTCACACAAGGGAGGCGAAGCAGTCAAAAATTTTGGGTGGGTTGTGACTTTTCAGGAAGGCTATGCTGGCGCTGGAGGAGTACGATGGTTAGACTGAGGTTAATAGGGTTTCGATCATGAGAATTCCAGTGTGGCTTGAGATCCTAGGCTTATCGCCGGCATTGTTCATGGAAGGGGCTGATATGATGATTGTTTCTACTCTTGGATCGTTATTAGGTTTGGATTAGTTGGCAATTCGAAGTGGGACGGTGTCGCTTGTACTGATCCGACATTGTTTTTCAAAACTGGTCAAGCAAGCTTACTCTCAACTTCTGTTTGAGTTTTCCTCAAGTGCGGAGGGGACAGTGAAATTCAAATATGAGAAGATGTTTGGTTAGTACAAGTTTTGCAGGCTGTTGGAGCATCCACTAGCTGTGTAGGGTTGCCAAAGGTGGAGATAAGAGGTAGAAACACTAACCCTAATTCTGGTTTTAGGGTTTCCGGCTGTGGTGGCTGTAGATGGCGCAGGGCCTAGTTCTTGAGAGCAGAGAGCTATGCATTTCACAAGGTTGGCAGTTAACGCTTATGCTATGAATTTGTTCACAACGGTACCTATGCCGCGCAGCTTCATTGTCCAAGGTGTATCTGCGCAAGTGTTGGCCAAGTAGCTCGATAGGTTCAAGCCTAATCCAGTGAAGGTGGTTTCTCCTCCACAGCAGGTGGAAGTAGGTAGTCTGGAGGCGGCTTGGATTACTGGGGTTAAGAGGACTGCGTCAATGGAATTGGTGCCTTACTGTAAGAGGACCAAGTGTATTGATGCTGCTGTGACCGTTCCAGTGGAGCTGGACTTTGAACCAGTTTTGTCTCTCCCAATAGAGAATGATGGTGAAAGTTTCTCCGACTAAGAAACCTAGGGTTGGTCGACCTTTGTGCAGTAAGTAAAAGAGACAAAAAAAATAAAAATAAATAAGTAGATGGAAGGGCATAAATCTCCTTCTAAAGATTTTTTTTATTTTTTTTATTATTCAAAGAAATAAATATAAAATGACCATATTACTCCTCAGATTTGCATGGAAAATGTTGAATTTGACGGATGCGATGCAAATCGGCAGTTTTCACCAAGTTCAGGGTTTAATTTTTGCAATTACAAGTTGGAGGTGTGAATTGACAATTATTGTCAGGTTTAGGGTGTATTTTGACAATTATGTCTATTATATGTCTACATTATTAGATGTCTTCAAAACTGAATTTTTTTTACCAATTTAACCCCTGATATGTTGAAAAATTATGAAATATAATTAATCAATATGAATAATATAGTAAATTGAAAAATAGAAAACAAAATAATAAAAATAAAAGAAATAATAGAAAACGTGGTAGTTGTATCAAAATGTTCCTACTATCTTTAACTTCTCTCCACAAGTATAGTGGGTAGACTCAGCTAGTATATATTTATCATGTATAATTCAAATACAACAACTAATTTATTGTGAGTCAAACGCACGACCTCTTACTTATAAAAGAGAGACTTATGACATTCAACCAAATACTACTAACCATATTATATAAATATATATATATATATATATCTTTTGAATTTTTTTTTTTGTATTTATAACTTTTTTTATTAATTCAAAACGTTTTTGACCATTTAAAATTAATGCCAAGTACATTCAAAGTAAAATAAAACAATTACTACTAGAAAATTATGAGGTAGTCATAAGGAATACAATTTCAAATTTTAATAGCCCCCACCAACTTCTTTGTAAACCAGCTTGTATCTATAGATTCAATTCCATATATATCAGGAGCTATAATTATGCCGGATAAATATTTCTTATTTCCGGTCAAAATATTAATTACAGCAGGATTTCCAAATCTTGCCCAAGACGACTCTTGTTGAAGTCAGACCAATCAAAACGCGTCACACAATTTGACCTCACGTGTTCCCGACCTCACCGAATCATCACGAACTATAAATAGGCATGGTGCGAGGGATGTGAGAAAAGAGAGACTAATACCATGAAGGAGGACAAGAAGCAAGGTATTGTCCTCCACAAATGGTGTGTTCTACTCTCCATATTTGCTCTCTTTCCATTGTCTCAGTCTTTCGACTACAGCGAAGCTCTCTCCAAGAGTCTCCTGTACTTTGAATCTCAACGCTCCGGTCGCTTACCTTACAACCAGAGGGTCATTTGGCGAGACCATTCCGGCCTCAACGATGGCCTAGAACAAGGAGTCAGTCACTTATTTCATTCCCAACATTACCCCATATGCACCAAAGTGATTCGTCAATCATATGAATGGTTAGTTATTTGTTTGTTTGATTTGATGTAATTTCAGGTGGACTTGGTGGGAGGTTACTATGATGCTGGTGATAATGTGAAATTTGGTTTGCCAATGGCGTTTACTATAACGATGCTTTCTTGGGGTGTCATTGAATACGGCAAAGAAATAACGGATTCCAACGAGTACAGCCATGCCCTTGAATCCATTAAATGGGGGACAGACTATTTCATAAAAGCTCATACTCATCCAAATGTTTTGTGGGCGGAGGTAATACATTGCCGGAAAGCTTCTCTTGTCGGGCTGACATTTTGGTGGCTTTTGTTTAAATATGTGGTACATTATCACAGTTATGTTTTGCTGTGGTATGACATGTTTAATTGGTCTGGCAGCCCGATAAGATTTATGTTCTCTGACCAAGGTGTACGATATGTCAAGTGAATTCTGTCTGTAACGTGGTACAGGTTCACAGTAGTCTAGTAACGGTTGAGTTCTATTAGTTGAGTAATTCCTTTGAGTTATATGATCTTAATCAATGGTGTCTGATTTAGAAAAATTCATAGTGTTTGGGATGTGTCTTACTGGCGGTTTCTATTGTTTAGGTGGGTGATGGATTCACGGATCACTACTGTTGGCAAAGACCAGAAGACATGACAACGTCTCGTCAAGCCTACAAAGTCGATGAAAAAAACCCCGGATCAGATGTTGCCGGGGAGACCGCCGCGGCAATGGCAGCAGCTGCCATTGTGTTTAGGAAAACAAACCCACATTACTCAGGCCTCCTTTTAGACCATGCAAAACAGGTAACTTACTCAATGAGAAGTTGTCATGTATAGAAATATATAAGGTTGGTATACTGGTTACCAAAGTATAATGGTTCGGGTCAATATATACTTAATTAGACATAAATTTTCTTATATGATAATTAAATTTGGAATCGGTTTGTTGTTGGCAGTTGTTTGAGTTTGGGGACAAATATAGAGGGAAGTATGATGAGAGCATTAAGGTGGTTAAAGGCCACTATACATCTTGGAGTGGATACATGGATGAGTTGCTGTGGGCAGCTATGTGGTTGTACAAGGCTACAAACAATGAAGATTATTTGAAATATGTTTTGAACAATGCTCAAGCTTTTGGAGGCACCACTTGGTCCATCACAGAGTTTAGCTGGGATGTTAAGTATGCTGGTGTTCAAATCATTGCTTCAATGGTAAATAAACTCTACCTTGACCACTAGCATATGATGCCATCAATAAAGCCTAAAACGATTTGATTTTCATTGTGTATCACACCACTAACAAAGATGAGAGCGCAGTCACTCGTGTTAGTAATAAAGTGTACTTTAATTCAAGAATACGTTTCATATTGTCATTGACAATTTTTTTTTGGACTGAATACAATCTATCCCACATGACTAATTCTTATCTATATATATACTCCAAAAATCACTTTTTAATTGCTTGCATTTTATCTTAATACATGTAGGTTCGATATATGTTTTATAAAATGCCTCAAATAGGTTTAGGTAAATAGCTGCTTCTGTTTTGTTTCCTGACGGGATAAAAAAATTAATGTATCTAGCTGCCATTGGGTTGGTACTCTCTAATCTTTTGTTACAATTGTATTAGTTTTACTTAATACCTTAACCTTCATGTGCGTGTATTCGTTTTACTTAATACCTTAACCTTCATTTACGTTTTCTTTTTCCAGTTGCTCAAGGAAGCAAAGCACAAGCAGCACCAGCACATACTGAAACAGTACCTATCAAAAGCAGAGTACTACATGTGTGCTTGCCTTGGCAAGAACAACAAGACCAATGTGCAACGCACCCCAGGAGGCCTACTGTACATCCGCCAATGGAACAACATGCAATACGTTTCAAATGCTGCATTTCTCCTCACAGTTTACTCTGATCATCTCCAGGCCACTCATCAGAATCTAAACTGCGACAAAGGGCAGATTGGCCCTGAAGAAATGTTAGCTTTTGCCAAGTCACAGGTTGATTACATTTTGGGGTCTAATCCAATGGCCATGAGCTACTTGGTCGGGTACGGTCCAAACTACCCTCTGAGACTGCACCACAGAGGAGCTTCCATCGATTCGTATAAGAGGAACAAGGGATTTATTGGGTGCACGCAGGGGTATGATAACTGGTATGGGAGGAAGGATCCGAACCCAAATGTGGTTGTTGGAGCCTTAGTCGGTGGCCCGGACATAGATGATGGATTCAGGGATGAGAGGTGGAATTACGTGCAGACGGAGGCATGTACTTACAATACTGCAACATTGGTTGGAGTTTTGGCCAAGTTGCATAGATTAGAAGGTGATGCTGATCTGTCTCTTCATCAATCTCTAATAGCTTCTAGCTAGTATAGGACATGCAAATCAGCAAATATATAGAACTAACCCAATGTAAAGTCATTCATATACATTGCAAAGAAACATCTACAAAGAGGGGTGATGAATAAAGGAAGTTCAATTATATGTAATTTTTTTTCTGTCAAAGGTACAGCCCTCCATATGATCAGTTCATTGGCTTCATTCTCAAATACAAAGCCGTAAAAAGGCATTGGAAAAAAACAAAAAACAAAAAACAACAACAACAACAAAAAAGAAAAAAAAAGAAACGAGGAGGTCTCAAATTTGCAAGGAGTAACATATTAAATGGGTGCGGCTATTGTCATCCTACTATTTTCTTAGTTCACCCTACAAATATTTGAATTATTAAAAAACTATATTACCTCAAGTGCAGAATGACTAATAAATACACTAATTTTCTAAAATATAAATCTGTAAGCTAAATATAAATACATCACAAATTAATTAAACACAAAAACTACCTAATTTCTCATTAAATAATATATTAATATAAGTCTTCATTTTCTCCACCCAAATTTGAATTTATTATTATTTTTCAGTTTTTTTGTTGTCTCCTCATGGTTAATTCGTTTTAAAATTCACAAAACCGTTAGTGTTAACTTCATCAAAATATTTTTAATACCCTTTGTGAACACCGAAAGTAAAAATTTAAAACACGAAAAAAAAAAAAATCAATCTCTTCTTCATTGCTCATTGTTGTTAACTTACTAATTTTTGACATAGATTGAAATATACGAATATCGAAACTGAAAGAAATTTTTTTTAAAAATGGAAGCAAATCATATTATGATTTTATTAGGAAACTTTAATAGATTTTAGTTTTTTTAGTACGGTAAATTAAATGATAGATTTTCATTAAAAAGAATCCTTTTTTTAATTGAATTTGTCATATGAGGATATTCTTGGAAGCAGAAATGGGTTAGTTAACTAAATTTAATAATTGAAATTAAAATGCAGAATGTAATGAGAAAGTAGGGTGAACAAAGAAAATGATAGGGTGGCAATAGCCGCACCCTAACATTTATCAAACGGTTGACTATCTATTAATTAAGAATTCAGTCGTTCTTAATTTACTTTCTTGACTGTTGCCAAGTTTCAAGACGGCCATAGATTTGTAACAAGTCAAATTAGTTAAGTAAAAGATAACGAACGCTATCAATTAAGTTGGATTGTTCACTAAGAGAAATGAGATTTGAGTATTTGGAAGCTGATCGAAGAGGGTTTGGTTGTAGATCACTGTCTCCAAATTCCAATCCATGCTCTACATCTTTTGGTTTTTTTTTAGGCATATGGATTCAAGGACCACATACGCAAGTCTATTAGACATAGAGTTGGCCTTATATTGTACAGATTGGTAGTGAATGATGCGGGTCACGATGTTGAAGAGCATGTTGATAATTGTTAGGTAATGAGGATTAAACAAAGAAACGTGGCCAGTAAATCAACATTGCATTGATATATTTTTTTTATGGGGAAGACGTCAATAGAACCACACACACACCCTTCATGCAATGTATTCCAGTTTTGTCGGACTAATCTGCACCGCAGACGCACAAACCCTCGTGTTAACAAACAAAAGTCCCTCAAATCTGCTGGCCACGGGATGAAGCTGAGAATCGAACGCTAGACCTAGGGGTTCCAGACTAGGCAGTTCGACGAACACACCACACCACGTGGTTAACATTGCATTGATATTGTCTCAACATAATCACTTATTTGATGTTAGTTTTTAACTCAAAAGACTTGTTGATGCTTTTAGTGATATACCACTTATTTATAAGTTTTATTTTATTTTTTTGAAGTTGGATCTTCTAATCCTCAATCTGCCCTCTCACCTCTAACTAGTGGTGGGACCCACTAGATTATTTACACATAAATAGAATTTGTACCTTAGTGTATCTCCAACAGACTAGCTATTTTAACAAAAAGTTAAAAATTTGGCTAATTTGAGATAGTTTGAGCACTCCAGCAGAATAACTATATGAAAGTCAAATTTGAATTTTGTTAAAATCTCTAGCTAAATTTAGTTAAAGAGGAGAGAGAAAATAACAAAAAGTTAAATACTACACGTTCAATTTTTTTTTTTGTTTAGCTAACACTGTTGGAGGAAAAGCTAGAAATTTACTACCTAAATTTAACTTTTAGATGATTTAGCTAAAAAAATAGCTTTTACTGTTGGAGATGCTCTAATATATTAGCTACATTATGGTGCAATGGTAAGGTTTTTTTTTTTTTTTTCCTGATGCAGGTGGTAAGGTGTTTTTGTTCTCTGAAGGTGTTCCCCGGTTCGAATCTCCCTGGCCTCAGTATATTTGTTTTAATTATTTAAGGTCAATTACTTTTTAGTATGTTGTACTTTTGAAATTATGAATGGATTAATTCATTATAAAAGATTTTCTAGTAGAGAAAATCACCAGATTAATAGATAGAAATTCAATATGAGGATTCTTTTATGTTTTGATATTATCTATCTGTGCTCTAGTAGTCTAGTAAGCTTAAAATTCTGGCTCCGTTACTGCTTCTAACTACTAAATTTATCAATATGAGGATTCTTTTATGTTTTGATATTATCTATCTGTGGTCTAGTAGTCTAGTAAGCTTAAAATTCTGGCTCTGTTACTGCTTCTAACTACTAAATTTTTATATATATATATATATATATTAGCATTTCTCTACACATGCTGTCTATGTGCAAGTATTTATTTATTTTTATTTTTAGAAAATAAAAAAGAGATTGTTATTGCAGAGAAAAGACAACGAGACAGAAAATTGGGTTGTCGGTTCTTTTTTTTGTTTATTTTTATAATAAAGTATATTTTATAAATGTCATAATTGTCCTCGTGATTTAATTAGTTTTCAAAGTTCTTTAATCTTCTAGGGTCATTTTTATCAAAATTCTTGATTTTAGCTAACATACTATCTTCTCTTGATAATAATATAAATATATCATATATATATATACAGTCCTTCTTGGCTAAGAACTTCCTTAGTTTTTCTTAGGTACGGATTTCCGGTTTTAACGCACTTTCCGATCACATTTTCACATCTTAACCGTTCAGTTTTTAGGTCCTAATGTATAGATCACCTCTGAAAATTTTCAGCCAATTTGGTGATCGTTAAGGTATCCAAAACTGCAATTTACCATTATAAATACGAACGGTTCCGGTTTGACAGATTCGGTCCGTTCGTGTAAATTGCAGTTTTGGATGTCTTAACGATCACCAAATTGGCTGAAATTTTGCTGGGGTGATCTATACATTAGGCTCTAAAAACTGAACGGTTAAGATGTGAAAATATGATCGGAAAGTGGGTGAAAACACCAAATCCGCACCTAAGAAAAACTAAGGACATCCTTACCTGAGAAAAATCATATATATATATATATATATATATATATGCGCCACCAATTCCTCAATCTGCCTTCTCACTTCTAACTACTATATTTACATATGCAACCAATTCCCATATAAAAAATGGTCAATTCGTAACCAGAGCTACAACATGTTTTTGAGACCATACAATATGGTCAATTCCCACATTTTTTTTTCCTTCGGAGCCAACCGCATTTTATCGAAGTCCTAGTCATTCATATTTTTGTGTCCGATAATTCTATAATTCTTACCCTGAGGCTGATTGGAGAGGTTTGGTACCATATCGACAACAAACAGGGTCTGAGAATTACTACATTGATATCAACTCGTCAAGGCAGCGTGGCCTATTTGTTCGTTCAAATTCAACATAACATCAAGGATTAATGAGTTGGCTAAAAAAAAAAAAATTAAAATTTTAACTCCAAAGACCTCAATCCAATTACTGATCGACCACCCATTTCTAAATATCTTCTCTGCTAGTGTTGGGTCTTCCGCCATCCTCGCACAGTTTATATTTTCTTTTGTTGTGAGGTCTTTCAATCCACACACAATCGAAGTTGAAGGGACCCTCGGCCACAGTCAAGTGATGATGATTCTTGTTAGTGGGCACCCTTATTCTGAGCTTCCAGGCTGGAACAAGGGTATCCAAAATTAAAATTACTCTGTTCAAAATTCAAACAAATGGGAATGAACACACTTGAGATTGTTTGAGAAGAGTAGCGCATGTCTTCATATAACCAGAATACTACAGAAGGTTTATTTCTAATTGAAAGCCTCGATCTCCTTCAACACATATTACACGAGGTTTTTCCTACTCATAAAATTAAAGCAAGTTTAACAGAAAAGATCACCCACTTCTCTGTTGTGTAACATATATAGTTTCCGTGACATCCAAATCGGACTATAAGCTTAAATCTCTCTCTGTCTGACCGAAATAACAGAATGTTGAGATTATGCGAAGAATATGTTCTCGACTTTGGTAGTATAATCAGTCTAGCTGGTTACATGGGCAAGTAATTACCGTCTTAATCATGATCTGGCCTCCTACTGTAGTCAGCCCCCGGTTCATGCTGCTTGTTCCTTTCCTTGACGGACTCAATTTTGGCGTCGCCTACAGTATCCTCCTCCATGCCGTCATAAGTCTTCTCAAAAGTCTGACTAGCCACGCCTTGCTTGGCTTCCTTCAGCTTCTCCTCTGCAACTCTCTTGAACTCTTCTGCTGTCGATGGCGCTCTAGTGATCTCTTGCTCCCCCTGGCCATGGCTGCCACTATAACATCTCCCAAACTTCACACCAAAAATAGCACAACTATATTGGTTAATTATACATGGTTTATAATGAAATAAGAGATTGGGCAAGGTTATCAGTTCCGCCAGTTGTCGCAGCAGAAGGAGAAGTGACTGACCTGGTTAGGAGGCCTACATGATGATGATGATGACGGTGGTGATGTTAAGGACCTGAAAAGCAAGGATCTTGAGGATGATGAGAGGGGAAGAAGATGGCTTCTCATTACCATGTTGAATTTGAAGACTCGGACTATTCTAGCTACTGCAGTTTGATCTGATCTTATCTGATCAGATTGCCGAAATACAGAAATTTAAAGGACTTTGGTAGTAGCCAAGGTAGGACTGGCAGTAATGGCTGACTAACTAGCTAGCTGTAGCTACTACCAACAGACAAAAGAGATAGAGCTGAAATGATGCCGCACACGTGTCTGATCGATCAGGTGGGTACTACACGGACGTGGACCTCCCTGCATTTGCCAGTTCATCCTGGACATGGCAAGACTGTGCGTTTCAACTTTCCTCTTTGGGGAGTGTTCACAAGCGAATCCTTTCGGTTTTGGGAAGGTGATCCACATGGCACTAGGTCCTTAGTTCGTAGTTCGTACTGGACTGGGAGTAGGGGAAGAAATAAATTCGTCACTACAATTCTACAAATGACTTGAAGGACTGAAAGGGCCAAGGAATGCTTGCACATGAGACTGCAATGAGAAGATTATTCGTTACAAACACTAATTAATAAAGGGCGGCCAAAAGGATTGTTAGTCATTCTACACTCTTAATTTCTTATTATGTTTTCTTTAAAACTCGTCAAGTATATTATTTTTGTACCGTTATAAAAAAGAAACAAAGTATATGCAGCTTTAATGTATAAAAACAATTTAAAAAATTCATGTGACGGAGTTGTCTTAACTCGACCTTGGATCACATTAATTGCTTTTACACTCGTAACTCAATTTCCAACTTTTAACTATTATAACTAGCAACATAATGCTCAGATCCAAGGTCGGCCTTGAGTTTGTCGAGGCCTGAGATGTAAAAGTAAAAAATTGATCTTTACAGAAGATTTTATTTGCTAATTACTAAAAATTCACATTCATAAATGATGGAAGAATATGGGAAGAAAGAGTTAAAAATAGATTTAATTAATTATTCACTATTTTTTTTTATACAAAAGTTGTACATGTAATTAAGTTTTAAAAGTTGGAGGCCCATACATTTGGAGGCCTTAGGCATAAGCCTACTTCGTCTAGGCCCAGGGCTAGCACTGCTTACATCTCATCTTTTCTAAGACGCATGCTAGCCTATGATGCAGGCAAGCAATAACCACATTGATGGTAATAATTATAATAGTTTGCGAATATTTCAAGGTGAGATTAATCAGTAATCCGATTCATGCTTTCTAATTTGGTCATGATAGTAGTCATACTGGTTCCAAATTGAATTTTGAAAATTGTTTTTCTATTTTTCCTTTGTCAAAAACAGACCAACTGCCAATTTTACTTGAATAAAATTCCACATCTACGGATCTACCTCTCCAAAAAAAAAAGTGCAGTGGTGATGAACAGCGATGGGTGGAGTCTCTTCTGGATTGTGTTGTTTCTTGTGGAAATGGTGATCAGATTGGGATAGAGCTTCAATTTCCTGATAACAAGAAAGTCGGTGGCTGTGGTGACGGTGACATAACCTACTGTAGTGGCCGGACCCTGACGGTTGAGGAGGACGGAGGAGCAACTACCTTGGTTGCGTTTCTCTATTCTCCTGCTCAGCCGAGCTGGGCTGGATTTGTTACCCTATCCGGTGTCATGGCTTTGGGCTGCCCCCTTTGTTGTGGAGTTGGTTGATTTGGATTTACAAGGTTCTAAAAATATTTAGAGAGTGAGGAGGGGAGATTTCATCTTTTTGTCTTGTTATTATTTAATTTCTTTTTTGGTTGCAAGAAAACTAGCCACTTTGTTGACCTTTAATCTACTTCGAAGGACTAGCTTTTCTTGTTTTAATAAAAGTGCTCAATGCTTAAAAGGTGGGTGTACCGGAGGTGTTGGGGCTTATTATGCTTTTATTATATCATGTACCTACAATCGCCAGTTTACTAGTCATTTAGACGATAAACAACTAAAATATTCACTTTTACTTTCATTTTGAATGTTTAGGTGCTTTAAAGTTGAATTTTTTATTTGGTTTACTTTTTGAAGAAACTTTATTCATGGAAGATGTAGAGTCCATTGAACTGAGCCGGTGGACATGTAGCACACTAAAATCGAAGTTCGTTTGAGTAAGTTATGGTCTACGGAAGTCAAATTTCTATGTTAGAGTTTTCAAAGACCTTTATAGGGGTGAAATTAACATTTCACGTTATTAGTATAAATAGGAGGAAACCTTAGCTCTTATGTGTGTGTGTGTGTGGGAGGGGGGGAACCCTTTTCCTTAAAACCGTACGCTCATAGGAGTAATCCGATCTCTGAGCCAACCCGAAACTAGAACCAGGTGAATTCTCTATCCTCTAGCCACCCCAGATCACCACACTGGTTAGAAAATGACTAGTTGATCTTCCTCTAATGACCCATAGCCCTCGTTAGCTCTAGTTCGCAATGTGCAGTGAGAATCAAACCTAAGAATCCGTTCGGACTCGAGCGAAATGACTCAGAAGGAACTTCCTCATGTAGCCACCTTGGCCGTGACACGACTTGGATTTGGAAGCCTTTCAGCTTCTGATTCAAATCCCCAAACAACTTGGAACGATTCAACTTCTGGAGGCCGTATCATTAGTATGAAGTTTCAGTACCTGAAATTTTTTATGTTTTAGGTAAGTTTTGAACCCCTCGTTTATAATCTGGCTTAGGCGTAGTTGAAAAGGTTGTTGTGTGTGTTGTGATGAATGTTTTGGTATATGCTGTGCACTGAGACTCGAGGTCGGGAATAGTGACTCATGGAGCCCACACACAAGCATTTGTGGTGGTGCGTAGGTGCGCGTGCTGTAGTTTCTGGCATGGGCTTATAATGAAGCTTATTAGGAAGTGCTTGATGTTAGAATCCATAAGTGTAATTTCTTCAACGATTTTTTATCATTTAAGTATCGATTAAAAATTATGTAATTTCGATATTCTCGGGTTTCGATTCTCTAAAATCTGACCTTTGAATCATCGTGATGTATTCATTAGGTTGTTAAAATTTTTGAGTTGACATGAATTCGACTTTCCAAAATTTTCAACAAATTATTAAATGGGATTTCAGAGTTTCGATTCAAACTTGAATTTAGTTGGATATTAGTTTATTTCCGATGAGAGTGTGGGATTTGAGTGTTAATTGATGAGTTGAGATTGTTAATATTATTTGGATCATTGAAGGTTTGTATTTGTAATACCCGCAATTTTCATTTTAAATTCGAGTAATTGTGTTGAGTGATTATTATACGATTTAACGATTATTGTTCGATAATAATTCACTTTTACATTAATCGAAGTTTCGAAACAATTATTTTTAACGAAAAGCTCGAAATACTCGGTTTGAGAAATCGACTTTTTCTACGTACGAAATTTGGAGAAACTTCGTTCATGAAAGTTGTAGAGCTCGTCGATACGAGTCCGTACACGTGCGGAACACAAAGATCGGATTTTTTCTGAATTAGTTATCGAATTACAAAGTTTTCTGAAACTCGTATATATAGAAAAAACCCTAATTTTTTTCTACCGGCCTCTCTTTCTCTCTTTCTTTCTTTTTTTGGAAAGCACTGTGCTTTCTCTCTCTCAACTCTCGCATCGCTCTCTCTCTCGGCCGAAAACAGAGGCAAACAAGAGCAAGCCACCACCAGCTCGTCCGGCCACCCCACGACTTCCAACCACTTCCAGGAGCTTCGTCTCGACCTTGCGCAGCTGCCAGAGGCGGCCTTGCGCCGCGACACGGCCTGTAGGGGCCGCAGCAAGGCCCGAACCGAAAAGGGTCGATTTCGGTTCGATCTCGATATCTCGAGCTACACACCACCATGTCACTTGATTCTTGGCTCATTGAGCTCGCCTCAACTTCCTCTACAAGCACCAAGAAGGACCGGAACTGGGTCGAACGTTTTCACGTTCGTCGAAGCTCGACCCGAACGGATCAAAACTACCAAGCTTTCGATCAAGATATCTCGAGCTATACACGATCGTTTCTTGTGATTCTTGGCTTGTTGAGTTCGCAAGGAAGTTCTGAACAAGTTTCCAGAAGGGATCGGGACCTGAGGTTGCAGTTTTCACGTCGGTTTTCAAGCTCGCCGGTTTCTGGAATTTTTCCGGCCGCCGACTGTAATTGGTACTTTTCGATCCCTTCCCGTTATTTTTTGGTCTTGTGCTAGTTATGAAAGTTGCTCAGAATGATGAAACGAAGGGGACAAGCTCAGCCCCGACACCATTGGCGGTGGTCGGTGGTGGCTCTGTCCCTAACTCCGGCGTCCCTTTCTGGCCACCTCCGGAGGTCTAAAATTTGGTTTCTGTCCATTTTATGATTCTATGTTTCGATACGATCATTTCGGCGTATTATACGCATTTTTCGGATATCGTATGAATTAGTTATGAATTTTGTGATTTCGATCGATTTCGATCGTTAGATTTTTGATCTGTGAAATTAGGACATTCGGATGAACTTGTAAAGTTGTTATGATGATCATATGACTGTCCCAGAGGCTTTGTGTGGTCATGGGCGAAGATCCGACCGTTGGATCTTCGTATATGTGCAAAACGGTATTTAGGGGAGCGATTCGTTAGAAACCGCTCGTCGGATTTTAATGTAAATTGGAATCCGGCCGTTAAATGGTAGTTAATTTATGTGTTGAAATTGTTGGCTAAATTCGAATCATATTTGATTAGGTGATTGACGGATTTTATTTGAGTGGGCTATTTCGGCGTTAATTATAATTATAATTATATTGAAGACGCAGCGGGAATTTCGAGGTGAGTAAATCTCACATGGTTCATATTACGAACCGAGCGGTTAAATTTATTTATTTTTAGTAATTGTGTGAAAAATATTTACGGATTAAATGTTTGTTTTAAAATTTCATGGACTTGAATCACCACGGTCCATAGGTAAGTAAAATGAATTTTTATTATACAAATGAATTTCATGATTTTCTTGTGTGAACTATAGATGGTATTAGTGGTCATTCCTGAGTGGATGATTACGTATATATATATTTACGTGGAAAATATATACTGTTGAGTGATGATATGATTGACTGAATTGATGAATTGATTATATTTCAATTGTGTAATTCCATAATAATATGGTGTATCTTGGTTGGGTTGATTTCAGTATGTGATATTATATGTTGTGCTCATTTATGGGTTTAGGGTCGACGTAGTGACCGGTGTGGGGTAATCGGACGCTCTAATCCTGGGTGGATGATGGGATACGATTGGTTGGGTATGTGGAATTATTGGACGTTCTAAATATGTATATAGGTATACCTATTGATGAAATACGATAATGATAAATATGTCGGATGCCATAACCTAGGCCAGGTGACGGGCTACGATTCAGTTAGAGCTCTAGTCTGTCAAGTACTGTATTTTATAAATACGATGTTGAGAGTTATGTGGAAAGATGTGTGTTGGGGTTTATCTTGATGTATTGAATTAGTGTTGATTGAGATTGTTAGTACGTTTGGATGTGAAAATTGTTTAGCCTTGTTGTGTGTGGAAATAGTTATGAATTGAATTAAGCAATAGTTCTTTCCTTTTACTCATACGAGCTTTCATAAGCTTACCGGGTTTTGTGTTGTTGCAATCCCGGTACACTATTCAAATGGTGTAGCGGATATTCCTGCAGGTCAGGATAATCAGAGAGGTGACCGAGCTGCTTAGGTGTTAGAGCAGTTTTTGTTATTTCATTTAGTTGTGAGGTGTGTATGCTCATTTAAAGTTTTACATTTCATTTTGGATTTGAGTTGTAATAATTAACTGAGACTAAATTCGGTTTGTTTTTATTTCGTGTGGTGAGGATGTTAAGAAAAGAAATTTTCAGAATGATTATTTTGAGTTTGTAGTATTTTCATGTTTCGGATTTTGAATTGTTATTCTAAAATTCGGAGCGTAACAGTTTGGTATCTAAGCGTAAGGTACATATTTGGTGATATGTCAATACTTACCGAGTGATGGCCCGTCTGCAGCGGATCCCCATCGTGTGCTCTTTGGTATTGACAATGTCATTGGGTATGTGAGTGCGTTAGGTTGGCTAGGAACGTTAGTACTTTTAAGAAATTTAGGCATCGTTATGTATGATCAGTACTTGGTTAATATGGACTTGCATTTGACTTATGCTTTGTTTAAGTGTTATGCGTGTATTAATCAAGTATATCATGCTTATTAGGTAATGGAGATTGAGGGAAACGAAGCCAGAGGTCGGGGTAGAGGTAGACCTCGTGGCAGGGGTAGAGGCCGAGGAAGGGGTAGGGCCCCTCCAGTCGAAGAAGTATTCGAGTCGAAGGAAGATGCACCTTATGAGGATCAGCCTATTCCTCATGTGGCTGTGGTTGATAATCCTGCTCGCTTGCTGATGGTAGCAAGGGAAATTACTCGCTTGGGAGCAACCAAGTTTGGAGGAGGCACTGATTATATGGTGGCGGATCGTTGGATAGAGGATTTGCAGACCTATTTCGATCTGCTTGATTGCACTGAGACCGACAAGAGGAAGCTAGCCGCTTTCATTCTGAAGGATGAGGCTAGGGTGTGGTGGAACGTCACTCAGAGGAGCATTGAGGTGTCTACCTTGACATGGGACGGCTTTGAGAGGTTGTTCAGGGAGAAGTACTTTCCACCAGAAGTGAAGGAGAGGTTGGAGCGAGAGTTCCTTGCACTTGTACAGGGGAAGATGACTGTAATTGAGTATGATGCGGAGTTCTCCAGACTGTACAAGTATGTGAGGCAGATGGAGGATGAGGATTTGGCCAAGAAGTTTCAGAGAGGGTTGAGTTCTTCGATTGAGCGTGATGTAGCCATCTTGGAGCTGAAGACCAAGAGAGAGATCTTGGCTAAGGCACAGATCATTGAGCAGCAGAACCTGATTCGTAGAGAGAAGGAGTCTGCTGAGAGAGACTTCCAGGGCAAGGGAAAGGCCATAGCAGGAAGCAGTAGAGCTAGAGACTTCAGGGGTGGGTTCTGGAAGAGACAGAGAACTCAGTTTCAGCATCAGGCTCCAGCCAGGGCAGCAGTAGCTCCTCCTGTTCAGGCTATGCCTATTAGGCAGATAACACCAGCAGCTCCGGTGAAGTGCTTTAACTGTGGCGAGCCGGGCCACATCTCTCGTGCGTGCACGAATCCACGGGGTAGGATATGCTACAGCTGTGGACAGGCAGGGCATCAGGCTAGGGAGTGTCCTCGAAATGAGGGTAGAGTGCAGGGTAACCAGCAGAGGCAGCTACCACCTGCTCATGCTAGAGTCTTTGCCATTGGTCAGGCAGGCACGGAAGTGGAAGGTACCTTATCTGTTTATCACTTTCTTGCTAGAGTACTGTTTGATACGGGAGCCTCACACTCTTTCATATCTAGTTCGGTTGTGGATGTTTTGGGTTTGGTTGCTATGCCTCTGACTAGATCATTGTGTGTTACATCACCTCTCGGTGTGTCTCTTGAGCTTAGCATGCTTTGTGATGATTTCCCTATTGGGATTGGTGGCAGAGAGTTCTTTGCGTCTTTGATTGTGATTCCGGATCACACGTATGATGTGATTTTGGGTATGGATTGGTTGAGCCCGAACCATGCTGTTATTGATTGCTTTAGGATGATTGTGTCCTTCCATGTTTCGGGACAACCGGTGTTTCATTACCGTTGTCTGAAGTCTGACATCACCATGAGGATAGAGATTTTGGCCCACATTGAATCAGGGAGTAGTACTTCAAAGATTACAGGGATTCCTGTAGTTTCAGAGTATGAAGATGTGTTTCAGGAGATCCCTGGGTTACCTCCGAAAAGGGTAATGGACTTCTCCATTGATGTGATACCAGGTACTTCACCTGTGTCAAAAGCACCCTATCGAATGGCTCCACCTGAACTTCAGGAGTTGAAGGTTCAGATTGAGGGCTTACTTGCACAAGGGTTCATTCAGGCAAGTGTGTCTCCTTGGGGTGCACCAGTATTGTTTGTGAAGAAGAAGGATAGTTCACTTCGCCTATGTGTGGATTATCGACAGTTGAACAAGGTGACCATTAAGAATAGGTACCCTTTACCTAGGATTGATGACTTGTTCGATCAGCTTAGAGAAGCTACTGTGTTCTCCAAGATTGACTTGAGGTCTGGATATCACCAGTTGAGGGTGAAGGAGGAAGATATTCCAAAGACGGCGTTCAGGACCAGGTATGGACATTTTGAGTTTCTTGTCATGCCTTTTGGTCTCACAAATGATCCCACAGCATTTATGGACTTGATGAACCGTACGTTCAGTCCTTACTTGGATCAGTTTGTGGTAGTGTTCGTTGACGACATCTTGATTTATTCAAGGTCGTCAGCTGAGCATGATAGGCATCTGCGGATAGTGCTGCAGACGTTGAGAGAGCAGAAACTATTTGCCAAGTTCGAGAAGTGCGATTTCTGGCAGAGTGAAGTCAAGTTCCTTGGTCATGTGGTCTCGAAGGATGGAGTTTCTGTGGATCCTTCGAAGGTTGAAGCAGTGATGAGTTGGAGTCGCCCTACTACGGTTACAGAAATCCGTAGCTTCCTTGGACTGGCCGGGTATTACAGGCGCTTTATTGAAGGGTTTTCTGGTATTGCTTCGGCTTTGACCAAATTGACCAGGAAAGACACTCAGTTCGTATGGTCGGATGAGTGTGAGAAGGCTTTCAATGAGCTGAAGACTAGATTGACTACAGCTCCGGTGTTGACTATTCCTACTAGTGGTGGTGGATTAGTCATTTACAGCGATGCATCTCATCAGGGTTTGGGGTGTGTGTTGATGCAGAATGGTAGTGTCGTTGCTTATGGTTCTAGACAGTTGAAGGTATACGAGCGGAATTACCCTACTCATGATCTAGAGCTAGCAGCTGTGGTGTTTGCCTTGAAGATTTGGAGGCACTATCTTTATGGTGAGAAATTTGAACTCTTTTCCGATCACAAGAGTTTGAAGTATCTATTCTCCCAGAAGGAATTGAACATGAGGCAGAGAAGATGGATGAAGCTCATTAAGGACTATGATTTCACCTTGGAGTATCATCCCGGAAAGGCGAATGTGGTGGCGGGAGTGGCGCATGTTAGAAGCTGCATCTGAGTTTGACCTTATGCCCGCAGGTGTAGGACAAGGAATCTTTCTCGGTAGTATCACCTTACAGCCCACCTTGATCTCCAGGATCATTCAGGGTCAGACACTTGATGAGTTTGCTCAGGCGAGGATTGCTGAGATGACTGCTGACCCGGATGTGGAGGGTCCTTCTGAGTGGATGATTGGGGCTGATGGAGGGTTGAGATTTCGAGGGAGATTGTATGTACCGAGTGTTGATAACCTCAAGGAGGAGATCATGCGGGAAGCACATAGGTCTCGATATACTATACATCCAGGAGGTACTAAAATGTTTATGGATCTACGAAGGCAGTTTTGGTGGTATGGTATGAAGAGGGATGTGGCGGAACACGTGTCGAAGTGTCTTACCTGTCAACAGGTGAAGGCAGAGCATCAGAGACCAGTAGGAATGCTGAACCCCTTATCGATTCCTGTTTGGAAATGGGAAGACATCTCTATGGACTTTGTGACTGGATTGCCCAGATCCAGGCAAAGTTATGACTCGATTTGAGTGATTGTTGACCGGTTGACTAAATCAGCACACTTCCTTCAGGTGGCAAAAACGTACTCAGGGGATGCATTGTGTAAGTTGTACGTGAACGAGATAGTGAGGCTTCATGGAGTACCTGTAACGATTGTCTCTGATCATGATGCTCGTTTCACTTCAAAATTCTGGCGTAGGTTCCATAAGGCATTTGGTACGTCTCTTGCTATGAGCATTGCGTTTCACCCACAAACAGATGGACAGACCGAGAGAGTGAATCAGGTGATGGAGGACATGTTCAGAGCTTGTGTTCTTGACTTTAAGGGTAGTTGGGCGGATCATCTGCCATTGGTAGAGTTTGCCTACAACAACAGCTATCACTCTAGTATCGGTATGGCTCCATATGAGGCTCTTTATGGTAGGCCATGTAGAACTCCTATCTGTTGGGCGGAAGCAGGGGATAAAGGGCTCATCGGTCCTGAGATCGTACAGGAGACTACAGAGAAGGTCACTACTATTCGGGACAGAATCCGAACCGCTCAGAGTAGACAGAAGAGTTATGCTGACTTGAAGAGGAGACCTTTGGAGTTTGAGACAGGCGATCATGTGTTCTTGAAAGTCTCACCTATGAAAGGTGTGGTGAGATTTGGCAAGAAGGGGAAACTCGCACCGAGGTATGTTGGACCCTTTGAGATTCTGGAAAGGGTTGGTAACTTGGCATATCTTCTTGCTTTACCTGTTAGCATGTCGGGTGTGCACAATGTCTTCCATGTGTCTATGCTCAGGAAGTATGTTCGAGACGAGTCTCGCGTGATCGATCACGGTACGATCGAAGTGAACACAGATGTGACGTTTGTAGTTGAACCTATTCGTATCTTGGATAGGTCTACAAAGAAACTTCGTAGGAAAGAGGTTGATCTTGTGAAGGTGTTGTGGAGTCATCATGATGAGGGTGATGCATCATGGGAGTTGGAATCTGACATGAGGACGAGGTATCCACAGCTCTTTGGGGAATTGGGTACTTGAATTTCGGGACGAAATTCCTTTAAGGGGGGTAGATTGTAATACCCGCAATTTTCATTTTAAATTCGAGTAATTGTGTTGAGTGATTATTATACGATTTAACGATTATTGTTCGATAATAATTCACTTTTACATTAATCGAAGTTTCGAAACAATTATTTTTAACGAAAAGCTCGAAATACTCGGTTTGAGAAATGGACTTTTTCTACATACGAAATTTGGAGAAACTTCCTTCATGAAAGTTGTAGAGCTCGTCGATACGAGTCCGTACACGTGCGGAACACAAAGATCGTATTTTTTCTGAATTAGTTATCAAATTACGAAGTTTTCCGAAACTCGTATATATAGAAAAAACCTTAATTTTTTTCTACCGGCCTCTCTTTCTCTCTTTCTTTCTTTTTTTGGAAAGCACTGTGCTTTCTCTCTCTTAACTCTTGCATCGCTCTCTCTCTCGGCCGAAAACAGAGGCAAACAAGAGCAAGCCACCACCAGCTCGTCCGGCCACCCCACGACTTCCAACCACTTCCAGGAGCTTCGTCTCGACCTTGCGCAGCTGCCAGAGGCGGCCTTGCGCCGCCACACGACCTGTAGCGGCCGCGGCACGGCCCGAACCTAAAAGGGTCGATTTCGGTTCGATCTCGATATCTCGAGCTACACACCACCATTTCACTTGATTCTTGACTCATTGAGCTCGCCTCAACTTCCTCTACAAGCACCAAGAAGGACTGGAACTGGGTCGAACGTTTTCACGTTCGTCGGAGCTCGACCCGAACTGATCGAAACTACCAAGCTTTCGATCAAGATATCTCGAGCTATGCATGATCGTTTCTTGTGATTCTTGGCTTGTTGAGTTCGCAAGGAAGTTCTGAACAAGTTTCCAGAAGGGATCGGGACCTGACGTTGCAGTTTTCACTTCGGTTTTCAAGCTCACCGGTTTCTGAAATTTTTCCAGCCACCGACTGTAATTGGTACTTTTCGATCCCTTCCCGTCATTTTTTGGTCTTGTGCTAGTTATGAAAGTTGCTCAGAATGATGAAATGAATGGGACAAGCTCAACCCCGACACCATTGGCGGTGGTCGGTGGCGGCTCTGTCCCTAACTCCGGCGGCCCTTTCCGGCCACCTCCGGAGGTCTAAAATTTGGTTTCTATGCATTTTATGATTCTATGTTTCGATACGATCATTTCGGCGTATTATACGTATTTTTCGGATATCGTATGAATTAGTTATGAATTTTGTGATTTAGATCGATTTCGATCGTTAGATTTTTGATCTGTGAAATTAGGACCGTCGGATGAACTTGTAAATTTTTTATGATGATCATATGACTGTCTCAAAGGCTTTGTGTGGTCATGGGCGAAGATCCGACCGTTGGATCTTCGTATATGTGCAAAACGGTAATTAGGGGAGCGATTCGTGAGAAACTGCTCGTCGGATTTTAATGTAAATTGGAATCCGGCCGTTAAATGGTAGTTAATTTATGTGTTGAAATTGTTGGCTAAATTTGAATCATATTTGATTAGGTGATTGACGGATTTTATTTGAGTGGGCTATTTCGGCGTTAATTATAATTATAATTATATTGAAGACGCAGCGGGAATTTCGAGGTGAGTAAATCTCACATGGTTCATATTACGAACCGAGCGTTTAAATTTATTTATTTTTAGTAATTGTGTGAAAAATATTTACGGATTAAATATTTGTTTTAAAATTTCATGGACTTGAATCACCACGGTCCATAAGTAAGTAAAATGAATTTTTATTATACAAATGAATTTCATGATTTTCTTGTGTGAACTATAGATGGTATTAGTGGTCATTCCTGAGTGGATGATTACGTATATATATATTTACGTGGAAAATATATACTGTTGAGTGATGATATGATTGACTGAATTGATGAATTGATTATATTTCAATTGTGTAATTCCATAATAATATGGTGTATCTTGGTTGGGTTGATTTCAGTATGTGATATTATATGTTGTGCTCATTTATGGGTTTAGGGTCGACGTAGTGATCGGTGTGGGGTAATCGGACGCTCTAATCCTGGGTGGATGATGGGATACGATTGGTTGGGTATGTGGAATTATTGGACGTTCTAAATATGTATATAGGTATACATATTGATGAAATACGATAATGATAAATATGTCGGATGCCATAACCTAGGCTAGGTGACGGGCTACGATTCAGTTAGAGCTCTAGTCTGTCAAGTACTGTATTTTATAAATACGATGTTGAGAGTTGTGTGGAAAGATGTGTGTTGGGGTTTATCTTGATGTATTGAATTGGTGTTGATTGAGATTGTTAGTACGTGTGGATGTGAAAATTGTTTAGTGTTGTTGTGTGTGGAAATAGTTATGAATTGAATTAAGCAATAGTTCTTTCCTTTTACTCATACGAGCTTTCATAAGCTTACCGGGTTTTGTGTTGTTGCAATCCCGGTATACTATTCAAATGGTGTAGCGGATATTCCTGCAGGTCAGGATAATCAAAGAGGTGACCGAGCTGCTTAGGTGTTACAGCAGTTTTTGTTATTTCATTTAGTTGTGAGGTGTGTATGCTCATTTCGAGTTTTACATTTCATTTTGGATTTGAGTTGTAATAATTAACTGAGACTAAATTCGGTTTGTTTTTATTTCGTGTGGTGAGGATGTTAAGAAAAGAAATTTTCAGGATGATTATTTTGAGTTTGTAGTATTTTCATGTTTCAGATTTTGAATTGTTATTCTAAAATTCAGGGCGTGACAGTATTGCTTGATTTACACTTGTGTCGTGTTTGATTGATTTGAGAAATATATAGTTATCCGCAACTACTGTTGCAATATCTGAAAAGAGTTTTGATTTTATTTCTGGTTTGGATTGTAATTATATTTGTGATTTTTTAATTTTGTTGAATATTTCCGACTATATGCTATTCATGATTTATATTTCTCAGGTTTATCTTTTATTATGATTTATGGGTGTTATCTTAATGAATGTGACTTTATTAAATGCCTCCGTTTGGTGTGTTATGTGATTGGAAACACTAAGAGATAGGAGATTGACTACTGATCTCAACTTGTGGCACCAGAAGGTGACCAATGTTGTTGTGGTGGCACCAGGAGAAAAGGGATGAACTGGTGGGCATTATGATTGTTGTGGCACTAGGAGAAAGGGGATGTACTGTTGGTCTAGTATGTTTGTATATGATTTGAGATCTTTCTTATTGATGATTGTGTGTGCATGTCTATCTTGAACCCAATAACCATCGTTATGTGCTATGAGTATGATTCAGGGATATCGATATGTAATTCGTAATATTTCATGTTAGATAAAATAAGATATGTAATTCGTAATAATAATAGGTTTAATTAAATATCTAATAAATTCCCTAATCACCTCTATTAAGGAATGACCCTTATAAAATTGGTTAGGTCCAAACCTTATGACTCTATAAAGGTTCTTAGATTCCTCTTAATCATGTCTAACAGACAGTCAAAACTAGCCTGGTTTCCCCTCATTGGAGGCACATTTGGTGCAATCCAAATCCAACAAGAGGCAATGTAGGATTCAACATAAACGTTTACGGAAGCAACCATGAAATTGGATTCGACGTGGACAAGGTGTACCAAGACTTTGGAAAACGTGTGTGTGCATATTTGCGACGCTTTAAAGGTAACAAGGCCGACTCTTTTAAAGTCGGACAAACATACTACATCTTTCGATGTGGCAAGCGAGATTTGCATGGAGACACTACACTGTGTAACATCACATAACACTAAAATTTAAAACAACGCGTTTTTCCTAATGCGACCCAGAGAAAACTTGTGTGTGTCAGCTGTGCCATGGATACCACATGTATGGAGTGTTTTAGGTATTTGAGTAGAAGTAATTTTGGAGTTTATTCGGAGTTTTGATTAGGCAGTTCTAACAGTCATGTGACACGGTAAACGTATATAAGATTTTGTCTTCAAACCCAGAAAAAAGAAAAAAAAAAAGAGGGGTTATACGCCTTATTTTGCTGAGCGCTAGTCATGCCAACAATCATATGCCACTTGGATTATCCCTAGCCACAGAGCTCATGCATAGGAACGCAGAAGACTAGGGCTGGCAAATCCTACCGATCCAAACCAGCCAACCGAGTCCGTCCCGAACCAAGAGGTTCGGTTACCATCCATTTCGGTTACTTTAATTGTGGTACGGTTATACCGTACCGATGTACTGTAAATGGTACGGTATCGGTATGGAATATTAACAAAATACGGTATACCATACCGTATCAGATATTTAATATAATATTTAATTATTTTAAATATTTCTTATACAATCAATCATAGCCGTTGATTTTCTTATGTTTTATTCCATATTAACTAACAACCGTTAGATTAAACCTTTGCAAACCCTAATCCCTAATCCCTCAGTCCCTCTCTCAGTCTCTGGAGTCTGGAGTCTGGACGACTCACCTCGTCTCTCACTCTCTCTCTCTCGAACCCGATCGAGATCTTACCTGAGCCTCTCAAACTCTTGGTCCAAACCGGCAAACCCTAATCCCTAATCTGATCCCTAATCCCTAACCGATCCCTAATCCCTCAGTGGCTCAGTCCATCTCTCGACCACTCCCTCAGTCTCTCTCTCTCTCTCACGAGGTTATGACTTCTGAGCCTCAGTTCGAAGAATCGAATCGTTCGACCCATTCGATTTCATTTCACGTCAAATCGATTCGACTCACCTCGTCTCTCACTCTCCCTCTCTCGAACCCGATCGAGATCTTACCTGAGCCTCTCAGACTCTTGGTCCAAACCGGCAAACCCTAATCCCTAATCCGATCCCTAATCCCTAACCGATCCCTAATCCCTCAGTGGCTCAGTCCATCTCTCGACCACTCCCTCAGTCTCTCTCTCTCTCTCTCACGAGGTTATGACATCTGAGCCTCAGTTCGAAGAATCGAATCGTTCGACCCATTCGATTTCATTTCACGTCAAATCGATTCGATTCACATTAGTCGATCAATTGTTGCAATACTGCTGGTGAGTACGAGCTCGGAGCTTCAATTGTTTTGGATTAGAAGCTTTGGATTGTTGAGTTGAGGTTCGAGACTTCGATCTACCCAATTTTAGCAATTCGATTTTGGATATGTTATATATTATCTTGAGATTTACCAATTTGTTATGGGTTTTAAACTTTTAATGGTTTTTCTTTTGTGCTTGGAGGAGCAGGAGCACCGAGGAGGCGAGGACTAAGTTTGATGTTTGACAGTTTGAGGGAGAAGAAGGCAAAGTCAATGGGTTGAAGGACTAAGTTTGTGGCTCTCGATGGTGGAACTCTGAATGGTAAGCAAGACTCTATTCAATTGAAGGTATAGTTCGATATATGCATAATTCTCTGTTTGAATTTTCATGACTATGTGTTGTTCTCTTTGTAAGAGCTTTTATCTGAGTAAGAGAGTAAGAGTTGCAAAGCATTTTAAATGGAATACAGATGAATTAGAAAATGGCAATTCAAAGCTTTATACAATTTTACATGCACCACAGCATCTACAATTTCATTATGATCCGAGTTTCCCTACTTTATATGTTGCTTTTCTTATTTGGCCTAACATGCTCTCATTATAATTTTCAGGTATTCCAATCTCAACAATTCAAGAAATCTTACAATCAAGGCTTAAAAGTTAGAACTGGAGCAACGTAGGAGCACTGCAGTTGGTCGGTTTGGATCCACAGGTCAGTTTCAAAGTGATATATATTTGTAAAGTTAGATGATGAAAATGTTAGATATTATATATATGTTTGATGTTTGTATTAATAACACAATGTTTGATGTTTGTTTTTTTTTTCTGCAACTATTAAAATGTTTGATGTTTGTCTGCTTTGTTTGATTCTTTTTTCTGCAGCTATAAATATTATAATGTATGATGTCTGTTTCTTTTTTCTGCAACTATTAATATCACAATGTTTGATGTTTGTATGCTATGTTTGTTTCTTTTTTCTGCAACTATTAAAATGTTTGATGTTTGTTTGTTTCGTTTGATTCTTTTTTCTGCAGCTATAAATATTATAATGTTTGATGTCTATTTTTTTTTTCTGCAACTATTAATATCACAATGTTTGATGTTTGTATGCTATGTTTGTTTCTTTTTTCTGCAACTATTAAAATGTTTGATGTTTGTTTGTTTCGTTTGATTCTTTTTTCTGCAGCTATAAATATTATAATGTTTGACGTCTGTTTTTTTTTTCTACAACTATTAATATCACAATGTTTGATGTTTGTATGCTATGTTTGTTTCTTTTTTCTGCAGCTGTTATAAATTTATAATGTTTGTATGTTCCACAATTTCTTTTTTCTGCAGCCATGGGTCCTCAAAGTGGTAATTTGAGTCAGACTAGTAGCTCAAGCCCTTCGATTAGTTCTGGCATACATGTGACGAGTACTGCAGCTTTGGATCATTCCCCGTTAGGACAACCACCTTTAGGACTACCACCACCTTTAGGACAAACATTCCCACCTTTAGGACAAACTTCAGGTTCAGCTGCTGAATCTAATCCTACCAACTCCCAATCCCATGGAGCAGCTACTATTGGGCAGAAAAGAAAAGAGCCTGCAAACAAAAGCCCTCTTTGGGCACATTTTACTAGATGTAAACACCCGAACTCAGACCTAATAGATACTTGTTGGTGTACTTGCAATTCTTGCAATGAGAGAGTGTTATGTGATACTAAAAAGAATGGGACAAGCTCGATGTGGGCACATACTAGGAAATTTGCTACTCATCCATTACATACAGAACCTGATCCTAAGCAGGCTAAGTTGAATAGAGATAATGTGAGTGGAGGAGCCTCATACCATAAGTATAGCAAAAAGAGGTGTGATGATAGGTGCATCGATATGATTATCAAGGATGAGCTCCCTTTTAGGCACGTGGAGAAGGAGGGATTCAAAGCTTTATGCAAAGAGTTAGAACCTCAATGTCCTGGAATGGATAGAAAGCAGGCTGCCAAGGGTGTGCTAGATAAGTACAATTTTGAGAAGGCTGTTCTATTGAGTCAATTGAAGGCAAATGAAACTCGGATCTCAATTACCACCGACACCTGGACATCGATCCAGAATATAAACTACCTGGTACTAACAGCCCACTTCATGGATAGTGACTGGAAATTGCACAAAAGGATCATCAACTTTTGTACAATTACTAGTCACAAAGGAGAGGAGATTGGAAGGGTAGTAGAGCAGTGTTTGAGGCAATGGGAGATCACCAAAGTGTTTACAATCACAGTAGACAATGCTAGTGCTAATGACTTAGCTGTGGCATACATGAAGAGAAGGTTGACCACTTACAAGACTTTGATGTTTGAGGGAGAGTTTTTACATTTAAGATGTGCATGCCACATTATAAATTTGATAGTTAAGGATGGTCTGAAGGAGTTACAAGATGGGATTGCTGCTATATGGAACTGTGCCAAGTATGTTAGGAGTTCATCAAGTCGTCTTGACAAGTTCAGGGAGTTTGCTGTTTTGGAACAGTGCAGGGCAAATGCCAATGTTCCATTAGATGTAATCACACGATGGAACAGCACATACCTCATGCTTGAAGCTGCACTTAAGTATGAAGCTGTGTTTGGCAGAATGGGTGAAGAAGACTGCAATTTTAAAGCTTATTTCGACGAAACGGACAGAAATGGAAAACCCAGGGTTGGACCACCATCTAGTGAGGATTGGAGGAATGCAGAAGCATTTTGTTTGTTTTTGAAGAAGTTTTATGAAGCTACTGTGAAGCTGAGCGCTTGGAAGAAGATCACTGCAAATATATTATTTGTTGAAATGGTTACATTGCAAACTGAGATTGACAAGGCTATCATTGCAGAAGACCCTATTTTGAAGAGGGTTGCCACTTCAATGAAGACCAAGTTCAACAAATATTGGGGAAGCTTCGAATCGGTGAACAAGATAATCATGATAGCTAATGTTCTTGACCCAAGATACAAGCTGCAGTGGGCTAAAGTAGCAATGCAAAAAGTCAATGCAAGCTACGAGACAATTCATTCAATACAAGGGGACTTAAAGAAAATTTTGCTGAAGATGTATGATGAATACAAAGCCAATGAAAGCAGCAGCAACGAAGCTGAACCGTATATGGGAGAAGATCTAGGATTCGAAGGGGATGACTTGGAGAATCTTGATGAAGTCAGCAAGCAAATAGCAAGGGAGAGGATGGCAGAGCAGTCACAATGCATACGAAATGAGGTTGATCAGTATTTATCGGATAGGTATGTTAGCCTCCTTGCAAAGAATTTTGAAATTCATAAGTGGTGGAAGGCCAATGAGTTAACCTATCCAATCCTATCAAAGTTAGCAAAGGATGTTTTTGCTATTCCTTGCTCAACGGTGCCTTCGGAGAATGCATTTAGTTTGGGATCAAGAGTGGTGGATCCTTTTAGAGCTTCATTGACACCAAAAATGGTGGAAGCCATTGTTTGCAGTTCAGATTGGTTAAAATCTGATCCCCCAAACTTCTACAAAGATCCCACTGAAGATGACCTTGAAATGTATCACACTTTGGAGGAACTTGAGAGGGGTAAGCTACTCATATTGTTTGTTTCTTATTTTATGAATAATGATATTGTTTTTAAACTTGTCTTTGTTATTTTGCAGAAAATGCTTTTAATCAAGGAATGGAGTCAACATTGACCAATCTCAGCTCTACACAAGCTGATGCATAGCAGGCAGCGGCCAACATCGTGAGCTTTCTTGTTCAACGTTAGAAATTACAAAAACTGCCTAAATTCTTCTTCATTGATTGAATTTGCAGAATTGCCAACATTCTTATTCTTTTCAACTAAAATTGATTTGCAGAAACTTTGAGTCTTTGAGTGAGGCAGGAAGCACAACAAGCAAATATGAAGTGATGATGAGATGAAATTTGAGTCTTTGAATACTTTGTTTTCAACTATTGTCCGCTTTGTTATTGTATGATTCATTCATTTATGTGAACTGTAAGTGATGATATGAAGTGATGATGAGATGAACTGTAAGTGATGATATGAATTATGAAGTGATGAACTGATGATGAGATGAACCGTAAGTGATGAACTGAAGTTGATGTGAGAGAGTGAGAGAGTGAGAGTTATAAGTTTTTTGATTGTTTTACATTTGTGTATGGTCTGGACCTTTAAATTCATACAAGTTATTTGATTGTTTTTCATTTGCTTTCAGTTTTTCAGTTGTTGACAGGTTAGGGATCTAAAATTTTCATTCGGGCCATAGCTGAAAGCTGGCCCAATCTTAAACTCGGTTGGAAGCTCAACCAACCGATACCAACCGATACCAACCAATACCGAGAAGTCGGTATACCGACCTTTGTGGCCGATAGTGGTACTTCATTTTGTGTACCAATAAACTCTGGTACGGTAGGTGGTTTTGGACTTGAAGGTCCGGTACCGTACCAAACCCAGCCCTAGGTGCTATGGTGATGTAATCTAGTAACTTCCCGTAACAGCTTAGTGAGTGCTATGAGTATTTGCTTACCTAGTGGTCGCTTGGTAAGAACTACAGGTGAAATAGTAGTCACTAAATTTCTATCATGTCAATTCCGATTTTGATTAGAATATTCTATTTATCATTATTTGGTTTGTATTGTAAGGTAGTGTTTTAATTATCGAAATTTAAAGGCTATGTCCCATGTGTATTTTAGTTGGAGTGTAGTTGTTACCATGGGGAGCAATTAGATTCTAGGAGTTTGAGGTTGATTCGTGCTATTAATCAGAAGTGTTTAGTTTGTGTTGTAGGATTTGATAGTGTTTAAGGAAAACTAAATTGCAAAGAGAAAGTAAAGAGAATTGTTGTGTCTTTCATCGATAATAGAGGTTTCCTTATATAGAGGATTACAAGTACAATCTTCGTAAGTACAAGGATTCCTATTCCATCTATGATATGGAAATCTAGGATATTCTCTCCCTATTAAATCTATATAAGTAGTCCTATTTTGACAAGGCATACTGAATCGTATTTTCTTCAACAGATGGTCTATTTCAGTTTAGTGGCAATTTTGCCAATTTTAAAATTTCTCCTAAGTAGGTCTTGCACGATCACTTTGGATTTCAGAGTGAAATTCCAGGTGAGTCCTGTCAGTTTTAGTAGTATAGATTTTGGTACTCCGTAAAACCGCTTTTTATAACAACCATAAGGGGTGTGTCGTTTTTGTACTGCTTGCTTAATTATAAAATTTTGTTGGTCTCCTTCACTTAGGATAAAAAAAAGGTAGATAGATTTTCTTTTTTTTTACGATCTACATGGACAGTTAAGATATTGAGAATTTTCTTAAGTTAACAATAATTATGATCAAATAAATCGACGAATATGATGTTTTTTTCAGACGATATTTATTATGCTGATAACTGTTTTTTTATCGTTCTCAACGAGATTCAAATATGATTTCCATGGTATTTTATTTTTTGCGCCAAATTTAGTTATATTAATACGTGGCCAAAAGGTAGCCAAAGAAAATTAAGCACCTAATTGTAGTTGTTCAAGCTAGAAGTTCACTTTTAGCAAGTAAAACACTGTAAAACTCAATACAAATTAGGACATAACTTCGTGTCCCTAATGAAAAATCTTCAATAGTACTTTCGTCGTTTAGAGCATCTCCCATGGTAAGCTAAAAGGCAAATGGTTTTAGCCTATCAAAACCAGAATATTCCCTCTAATATGCTTTTTTGGCCTACAAAAAAAAAACAATGCTGCCACCGTAGGCCAAATTCCGTAAGCCAAAAATCAGATATCCATCACATCCAAAGGCTATAATTTGAAAATGACAAAAAAAGGCTATTTTTCTAGCTCAGAATAGATTTCCGAGTATGGTTTTGATGAGACTATCAATAAAACTAGTCGATTTATTTAAATGAAAATAAGTATATCATAAAAATTAATGATTACACATTTATTTTAAAAATTGTAAACATATCAAATATTAGGCTCATATTGAAGATCTCAACTAGATATTTAGAATGATGTAATTTTAATATGAGTGTTTATATTCATACCTCTAAAATTAGCATTTAGACCTCCCAACTTACTAAACCTCTACTTTACTTTTGCAGATAATAAATATGCTAATTGCACCTCCCTTATTTTCCCATTATGGCCTTAGGCCATTAAATCTAAACAAAAATCTGAGTTTTTCAACATAACTCGAAAGAAGAACCCACCAAAAGTTCTCTTTTCAATCCATCTCATTAATAATTGCTGAAATTGGTAAGACGTATTCAGAGTTGAGTTTGCTGCAGAGTTGCAAGGGACTGGTATTCTATTTGTGTAAAGGTTTTTACTTTTCTTGTTGAAACGTTGAGTTTTGATGCATATGTATGGATTATCTGAGTTGTTTTAGAGCGCGCGCGCGCACACACACACACATATATATATATATATATATGATTTTTCTCAAGTCCGGATGTCCTTACCTAAGGTTTAGGTACGGATTTGGTGTTTCACCCACTTTCTGATCACATTTTCACATCTTGACCGTTCAGTTTTTAGAGCCTAATGTATAGATCCCCCCTGCAAAATATAAGTCAATTTGGTGATCGTTAAGGCGTCCAAAACTGTAATTTACACGAACGGACCGAATCTGTAAAAACCGGAACCGTTCGTATTTATAATGATAAATTGCAGTTTTGGATGTATTAACGATCACCAAATTGACTTATATTTTGCAGGGGGGATCTATACATTAGGCTCTAAAAACTGAACGGTCAAGATGTGAAAATGTGATCGGAAAGTTGGTGCACCAAATCTGTACGTAAACCTTAGGTAAGGACGTCCTTATCTGAGAAAAATTATATATATATATATATATATATATATCCTATCGAGAGAGCGGCCTCCCTTTGAAATTTCAGAGCGAGGTTAGGGTTTACGGTTACTTTTCGGTCACAGATCTACATCTCAACCGTTAAGTTTTTAGGTATTAATGTATAGATCATCTCTACAAAATTTCAGACAAACTTATGGTCGTTAAGGCATTGATAACTGCCTTAAAGCCAATACGGTTCAGGATGGACAGATTCAGTTTGTCCACTGGTTTAAACAAGTTAGATACCTTAAAGATCATCAATTTGGCTGAAATTTTACAGAGATGATCTATCTAGCAATACCTAAAAACTGAAAGGTCGAGATGTGGATATGCGACCAAAAAGTGACCCTAAACCCTAACCTCACTCTGAAATTTTAGAGTGAGGTCTCGCTCTGGATAGGAACTGTGTGTGTGTGTGTATATATATATATATATATATAGGACCCTTCTAGTGAGGGATCTTTTTTTTTTTGTCTTTTCTATGGATAGGGCATTTGACCAACTTTTCGATCATATTTTCACATCTCAACCGTTCAGTTTTTAGGTCCTAATGTATGGATCACTTCTATAAATTTTCAGCCAATATGATGATCGTTAAGGCATCTAAAACTGCAATTTACCAATATAAACACGAACGGTTCCGGTTCGGTAGATTCGGTCCGTTCGTGTAAGATACAGTTTTGGATACCTTAACAATCACCGATTTGGCTGAAAATTTACAAAAGTGATCTACACATTAGGACCTAAAAATTGTACAGTTGAGATGTGAAAATATGATCGAAAAGTTTATCTAATGTCTATCCCTATAAAAAACAAAAACAAAAAGATCCCTTAATGGAAGGGCGCTATATATATATATATATAATTGAACATAGACCTGCATATAGTGATGGTGGCATACATGTGAAGAACATGCATGTATAATTCCGATGAAGGCAAGGAAAAAACAAATTAAAAAAGGATAAGAACTGTGAAGAGTGTATCTCAATTAGAAAGCAGATATATATATATATATATATATATATATATATATAATTGAAACAGACCTGCATATAGTGATGGTGGCATACATGTGAAGAACATGCATGTATAATTCCGATGAAGGCAAGGAAAAAACAAATTAAAAAAGGATAAGAACTGTGAAGAGTGTATCTCAATTAGAAAGCAGATATATATATATATATATATATATATAATTGAAACAGACCTGCATATAGTGATGGTGGCATACATGTGAAGAACATGCATGTATAATTCCGATGAAGGCAAGGAAAAAACAAATTAAAAAAGGATAAGAACTGTGAAGAGTGTATCTCAATTAGAAAGCAGATATATATATATATATATAATTGAAACAGACCTGCATATAGTGATGGTGGCATACATGTGAAGAACATGCATGTATAATTCCGATGAAGGCAAGGAAAAAACAAATTAAAAAAGAATAAGAACTGTGAAGAGCGTATCTCAATTAGAAAGCAATGATGGTTATAACAGATTTGTGAAATTGTAAACCCAGCACGATTAAAATTAGGTCAAACATAAGAAAGATGGTTAGTTTTTATCAGGTTCTTCTGTAAGATAATGAGAATACTTTTTTGTAGGTATTAATGAGAGAGAAAGAGAGATGAAATAGACAATGAGCAAAACACCACAAGTTAAATCTAGTTTGAGAGAGAATTCACATGAAGTTTATTTCAGTTGTATGTATGTTGAATAAGGTAGAGGTACGAAGATAACTTTTCTCTTCTTTTGTGGCTTTATTGGTCATTTCAGATAAGTTGACAAAGTCAATTATCATTTGAAAAAATTTGGAGGTCTAAGAGAATTTTTAACAGACTCTCTATTTTGATTCTTTAGCTATTTTAAAGAATATGTTTATCTTTTTAGATATTTTAGCAACTGTATCAGACTCCTAAGTAGTTCTCCATTATAAATTTTAGTTATCTCGCTTCTAAATATAGAGAGCCACATCCGACTCTGTATAATTTAAAACATTCTTTTCGAGTTACTTAATGTAATTTATAAATACATTTAAAATTATTTAATCTACATTTAAAAATAATATAAAATCAAAACTAGCTAAAATAGAGAGCATTGATGAGTACATATTTTTAAAGTGACTAACTAAAATAACTTTTTCGCTATTTTGGCTAAAATTTGACTAAAAAATAGCAATTATTGCTAAAGATGCTCTTATATCAATTTTAGAGATATGAATAGAAGCACTCTTTTAATATTTAGTAACATTATAAATAATCCATTTATATAGGAAAAATGATTTTTCTTAAATATAAAATTCATGGTCTTAAAGAAACAAAAAAAAAAAATAGTCAGCAGGGCCCATCATTTAGCTTACCAAATCTGAGTCCAAATTGGGCCTAACAAATTTGAGAAGGGTCAAATTTTTTTCTTGGTCCTACGATAGGAGTGTTTTTAAGGTAGGCCTCATCATATGGCCCTTGGGCCCGAAGCCCGCCCTAAGCGGGCCTTCCATTAAGGCGGGCCGGCCCGATCCTTTCTCAAATAGGGTAGGTTAAGGGTCATACAAATTAGGCCTGGCCCGATTGAGCCTGTAAGGGCTAGGTCCGGCCCGGCCCTAAAATTTATATTTTATTTTGTTATTTTCTATTACATGATATATATATATATATATATATGTATAAAACTATAGAAGTATAGAGTCTGTCATATTAGGAAATGGGTCTTTTAAATAGAGTTTGTCCGTTTAAGGCCCAAAGGTACGAAACCCAACTCCAAAAACCAACGATCCAAGTCCAACTCAAGTCTCCAATATGCCAAACCCTAGCGCTACCGAGTAATCGAGGTCTTCAGACAAAAACTGAAAAACGAAGTTATCCTCCTCTCTCTCAAAACCCTCTCTTCCTTCAGAGAGCAAACCCATACTCTTCCAGTCCTCCGCCGCCGGTACAATCACCACTACCACCTCTAATTCCCGATGACCCAGTGAGGTAAACAGCTCCATCTCAATCTGCGACGATTGGTCGAGGGCTCCTCTGTGACGGCTCCTCCGTCTCGATCTGCGACGATTGGTCGAAGGCTTCTCAGTTACTGCTCCTCCGTCTCAATCTGCGAGGCCTGGTGGACGGCTCATCTGTCTCGATCTGCGACGCTTGGTTGACGGCTCCTCTGTCTCGATCTCCGACGCCCAAGGTGAGGACTTCCGTTCCCAGTTTTTGTTTGTTCTGGGTTTGGATCTTTCTCCATCTCACGAAATCTCACACTTCTTCGATTTGTCTTCCTTTTGTGGCAGTCAGATTGGATCGGAATATTGATTTTGATTTTTGATATTTCAATTGTTAGGTGCATCTGCTGGAGAAGAGATTTGAGACAGATAACAAACTGGAGCCTGATGGAAGATAAAGCAGCTCGAGCGCGATTATGATGTTCTAAACTACAGATGGTGTTGCTATATTGTACTTCCAGTTTGATAACTACTGATGGAAGAGAAAGCAGCTCGAGCGCGATTCTACTTTCTGATATCGGTGAGGTACTCATTCCCATACACTTGGTGATATTGGTGATGTTATGTATTGAGCATTTGAGTAATTGACACAGAAGAGGTTGAATCAATTGGAGATTAAGGAAAGGTGTGTGACTGTTTTTTGGATCTGGTATGTTTTTGTTTGTGCTAAAATTGAGGTTTCAATGTACTTCTTTGCATTTGTTGCTGAACTGAAATATATGTGGTTAAACTGAAAGTGAAAATGAAATATATGTCCAGAAGCAAGTTTTTTTAGAATTATATGTTCAGTTGCATTATATATGTTGCTGAACTGAAATCCCACCTAAACTAATTATATGGTTTTTCTTTGCAGGTTCTTTGTTTGGTTGCCATGAAAGATTACTACTTGTGAATTGATGAAGGCTTGATCAGTTTTTGAATCAAAGTGTCGAACATTGCTTCATTTTTTGCAGCCTCAGTGGCTTACTGCCCCTGTGCAGTTTCATTTCAATTTCAAATCTATTACTTGATCAGTACGAATGTGAGTTGTTTGTAGATATTCGTAATTAAATCAGGATCTCAAATCTCAACTATTCAGTTTCATTTATATATATATATATATATATATAGTTAACAAAATTGTGTTTTATGAGAGTTGAACAAAGGCCAGACCCGGCCCTATTCGAAAAGGGCTAACCCGGCCCTGCCCTTTTGACCCTTGAGGAATGGGCCGTAAGGGCGGGTAAGGGCTCAAGTATTGAAGCCTCTGCCCGGCCTGGTCCGGTTCTAAATTTTGTTGACTTGGTCAAAACCTGGTCCGGTCCTATCCTAAGCCCTAAAATTTGGGGTAGGGCTAGCCCTAGCCCAGCCCATGATGAGGCCTAGTTTTAGGCTATAAATGGGATTATAGTCTACTGTGGAAGATGACCTTAGGCACTCAATTATGATGCAAATAAAATACTCTTAGAAAACGAATAGGAGTCCCTCCCGCTGTCTCTAAGTTGGCAGACAGAAAAGTTAATATAATATAACAAAACTGAGACAATTACCAAATTCCAAAAACAATCAGGATAGGGTTTCATATTAAAATTATAAATCGACACCAAACCAAGGTGGTCTAACGTTGGTTGGTCCTCCGTTTTGGATTTATGGTTCGGTGGAGATGCCCGCAATAAACCCTAAACCATAAATCTCAAACATGTGATCGACTTTGAATCAAAAAAAAAAAACCATTTGATCGACTAACCCACAATAAACACTCTAAACCGCAAACACATGTGAGCCCTAATAAATATTTTATTAACTCTCAGTAAACAATTTACTGGCTCCCAATAAAATCCTAAATCCCAAACATGTGTTATTGACTCTCATCTAAAACCGTAAACTCTAGTAAGCCCCATAAAAATCTAAACCATTTAGGGTTGATGCAACGGAGTCATTGCCTTGATGCATATACTTTTGCAAGCGTACGAATCGTATTAAGTAAGAGAAATATTTAAATCTTAGTTTATCGTACCTTGAAGATTAGGTGTTGGACCTAACCGAGATAATTGGCGGTAAGATACTAAAAGCACACAAGAAAAAATAAAAAGTAAAATAAAAACTATAAACAATCAAGGCACCAAGCCTTGGCAATACTCAGCTTAACTCACACCAATCCTATTCAAAGCCACTAACTTGTAGCCTCAAGATGGGTATACACAAATGAGTCAATGGATTTAATATTTGAGAGTTGATTTAAACTTAACAAAAAGTAATAAAATGCAAAGCGATTAATAAAAATGCAAGGAAATTAAACTAGAAAAGTGTAAACAATATAATGAGAATGTCGGGTGCTAGGGAGGTTCATTTACCCAAATCTCATTTGTCGGAAGCTAATCTAATGTAGATGCAAATTTCCTACTTTGGCGATAGTCGTATCCAAGGTAGTTCAAGGCTCAAGGACCGAAATTCTCTTTCATGGTATTCCTACTCAGGTTCAAGGGTCGTAGGAACTCACTTGGCATGAATTAGAGCCGGTTCAAGGGTCTCTAATTCACATCAAGAGGCCTAAGATCGAGGAATTAGACTGCTAAGAGACCCACCCGCGCATTCACACAACAGGTGTAAATCACCATACTTATAACCCCTCGAATACGAAATTGAAGGTTTCTAGCTTAGGGATTAGAATGGGTCAAGCCTCTAACCCCATTCTAGACATGCTCAAAATACGCACCCTAGAGTTGACTAGGCTCCTAGATATGCATTTTAACCCAACAAAAATAGATATAAGCATCCAACATATGAAAATTGCATCACTACATTAAAATAAGCATTTTTTACATAAGATTTGGGCTAGAGCACACAACCCTAGCCCCCAACAACAAACTACTCACTACCCATCACCAAACTAACATCAAAATACATAATTTAAAGAGGAACAAAGTGAAGAGAAGTAGGAGTAACAAGAACAAGTCACAAATTGCTATAAGGGTGGGAGCAACTCCAACAGCTTCCCTATAATTTCTGTATAATAAGGACAAAAGTCAAAGCTTTAACATCTTTTTCTTCTCCAACTCCAACAGATTCCCTATTTTACAGCAATCTCTAAAATCTTCATATTTTTCCTTAAAATTTTAGAGATTGTTGTAAATATAGGGAATTTGGTTTTCTCTTTCCTCACTTTCCCTAAAATATGGATAGTTATAGGGAATCTGTTGGAGCAAAATAGGCTTATTTTTCTCTAGAGTAGAGAAAAATCAAAATATGAGGAAGCTGTTGGAGTTGCTCTAAAGCAATTATGACTAGTCTTGATTTATGGCTCCCCACTTTTACCCGAACTTGATAGTGACAAAGCTCTTGATGCTTGAGCTTCCCCTTTGAATCTTGTGAAATTGATGAGAAGATGGAATTTTAGTGAGGTGAATTTTGGTAAGGTAGATCTTGGTGAGGAGGTGTGAATCTTAGTAAGGGAAAGAAATTGGTGAGAAGGAAGAAATTGGTGAGGAGGAGGAAAAAGATGAGATCAAGGTTTTAAATTTCTCTGAAACTGCAGAAATTTCCGTCGAAATTTCCATAATCTTGAAGTACCGAAACGAAATTCATATGTTATATCATTTCCGTCAGGAGTTTCCCGAAATTTTCCGTACATTTCCATGAAATTCTTAATTTTTGAAATATCTACACACTATATATTTAAAAATTCACACCGAAATTTTTTCCGAAATTTCTCTAAAATTTTTTTAAAATTTTTATGTCACCTACAATGAATTTTTTACTTTATAAGTTCACATATAATATATGAAATTTTGATTTTTTTTTTTTGGCAATCAAGTTGAATATAACAGAATTTTTTTTTGCTTTTATCTGCTACAAAGTTGAATGTCCTAACCACAACATGATTCCCTTTTTGCTTCGTCTCAAATACTGTATGCTTCATATATTGAAACATCATATTATGTAATTCCACAATATCTGATATATGGATTGCATGTGGAAATGGAACAACACATACACATACAATACCCATATGATGAAGTACGAAAATCATTTCCAAAATTCATGTACTTGGAGCAGTATTGTATGATACTAAATGAAAGCTGTTCAATCAGCTAGATTGAACCACATCGTAGTAGCTTTTATATTACTTTTGTTGTACTTGTTCTATTCACGGGGTTTTAGTTTTACGTGCCCCGCCCGTTGTAATTTTCTAATTATTAAAAAAAGTAAATCATACTTACATTATCAATATACAACACATTATCATTAAACATAGATAAAAACACTAGTTTAGCAACCTACTACAGTACAAGTTAATTACTAGTCCATATAAAATATCATAATTATATTATAAATGTCTAATTTTAGAGAGGTTACATTGTAAATAGGTTTATTATAGGTTAGTTTAGTCTATGTAAAAATTTCATTCAAAAATATCATTTTATAAATACAATTAATTTGATTTCTTTATTTTTAACCAAAATTTCCACCAAAATCGAAACTTTCTATGAAATTTCCTTAAATTTGAAGTACCGAAATTGAAATCGAAACCGAAATGTGAAACCTTGGATGAGATATGGGGTAGGTGGTTTCGGTGTTAGAGAGAAAAGAGGACGGAGTGGTGCTGTCACGCCCCAAATTTTAGAATAAAAGTTCAAAATCCGAAACATGAAATTACTACAAACTCAAAATAATCATCCTGAAAATTTCTTTTCTTAACATCCTCACCACACGAAATAAAATCAAAACCGAATTTAGTCTCGGTTAATTATTACAACTCAAATCCAAAATGAACTGTAAAGCTCTAAATGAGCATACACCCCTCACAACTAAATGAAATAACAAAAACTGTTGTAACACCTAAGCAGCTCGGTCACCTCCTTGATTATCCTGACCTGCAGGAATATCCGCTACACCATTTGAATAGTGTACCGGGATTGCAACAACACAAAACCCGGTAAGCTTATGAAAGCTCGTATGAGTAAAAGGAAAGAACTATTGTTTAATTTAATTCATAATTATTCCCACACACAACAACACCCAACAATTTCCACATCCGCAAGTACTAACAATCTCAATCAAACACCAATTCAATATATCAAGACAAACCCAAACTCACATCTTTCTTCACAACCCTCAACATCGTATTTATAAAAATACGGTACTTGACAGACTAGAGCTCTAACTGAATAGTAGCCCATCACCTGGCCTAGGTTATGGCATCCGACATATTTATCATTATCATATTTCATCAATATGTATACCTATATACATATTTAGAACGTCCGATAATTCCACATACTCAACCAATCGTATCCCATCATCCACCCAGGATTAGAGCGTCCGATTACCCCACACCGGTCACTACGTCGACCATAAACCCATAAATAAGCACAACATATAATATCGCATACTGAAATCAACCCAACCAAGATACACCATATTATTATGGAATTACATAATTGAAATATAATCAATTCATCGATTCAACTAAATCATATCATCACTCAAAAATCCATTCATCAATATATATTTTCCACGTAAATATATATATACGTAATCATCCACTCAGGAATGACCACTAATACCATCTATCGTTCACACAAGTAAATCATGAAATTCATTTGTATAATTAAAAATTCATTTTACTTACCTATGGACCGTGGTGATTCAAGTCCATGAAATTTTAAAACAAATATTTAATCCGTAAATATTTTTCACACAGTTACCAAAAATAATTAAATTTAAAACGCTCGGTTCGTAATATGAACCACGTGAGTTTTACTCACCTCGATACTCCCGTTGCGTCTTCAATACAATTATAATTAACACCGAAATAGCCCACTCAAAAACAATTCGTCAATCACTTAATCAAATGTGATTCGAGTTTAGCCAATAACTCCAAAACATAATTAAACTACCATTTAACGGCCGGATTCTAATTTACAGTAAAATCCGACGAGCGGTTTCTCACGAATCGTTCCCCTAATTACCGTTTTGCACATATACGAAGATCCAACGGTCGGATCTTCGCCCATGACCACACAAAGCCTCTGGGACAATCATATGATCATCATATCAAATCTACAAGTTCATCCGACGGTCCTAATTTCACAGATCAAAAATCTAACGATCGAAATCGATCGAAATCACAAAATTCATAACTAATTCATACGATATCCAAAAAATGTGTATAATGTGCCGAAATGATCGTATTGAAACATAGAATCATAAAATGGACAGAAATCAAATTTTAGACCTCCGGAGGTGACCGGAAAGGGCCGCCGGAGTTAGGGACAGAGCCACCACCGATCGCCACAAATGGTGTCGGAGCCGAGCTTGTCCCCTTCGTTTCATCATTTTGAGCAACTTTCATAACTAGCACAAGACCAAAAATGATGGGAAGGGATCGAAAAGTACCAATTACAGTCGGCGGCCGGAATTTTTCCAGAAACCTGCGAGCTTGAAAACCGACGTGAAAACTGCAACCTCACGCCTCGATCCCTTCTGAAACTTGTTCAGAATTTCCTTGTGAACTCAACAAGCCAAGAATCACAAGAAACGATCGTGTATAGCTCGAGATATTGAGATCGAAAGTTGGTTTTTCGATCCGTACGGGGTCGAGCTCCGGTGAACGTGAAAACGTTCGACCCAGTTCTGGCCCTTCTTGGTGCTTGTAGAGGAAGTTGAGACGAGTTCAATGAGCCAAGAATCAAGTGAAATGGTGATCTGTAGCTCGAGATATCAAGATCGAACCGAAAACGAACCTTTTCGGTTCGGGCCGTGTCGCCGCCTGCTGCGAGCCTTGTCGCGGGGTAAGGCTGCCTCTGGCAGCTGCGCAAAGTCGAGGCGAAGCTCCTGGAAGTGGTTGCAGCTCGAGTGGTGGCCGGAGGAGGAGATGGGAGCACGGTGAAGCTGTGCTCTGTTTTTGGCTTTCGGCTGAGTGAGAAAGACGCTAGAGTGAGAGAGAGAATGAACAGTTTTCTTTCCAAAAAAGGAAGGGAGGCCGGTGAAAAAAGATAGGGTTTCCAAAATTTTCTAGGGTTTTTTCCTATATATACAAGTTTCAGAAAATCTTCTAAATTCGATAACTAATTCAGAAAAAATCTGATCTTTGTGTTCCGCACGTGTACAGACTCTCGTATCGATGAGCTCTACAACTTTCATGAAGGAAGTTTCTCCAAATTTTGTACGTAGAAAAAGTCGATTTCTCAAACCGAGTATTTCGAGCTTTTCGTTAAAAATAATCATTTCGAAACTTCGATAATTCTAAAAGTGAATTATTATCGAATAATATTCGTGAAATCGCATAATAATCGTTCAACACAATTACTCGAATGTAATATAAAAATTGCGGGTATTACAGGTGGTTCGGCCTGTAGCTTCTGTAGGGTTCCTAATATATATATATATATATATATATATATATATATGTTGAGTATCCTCCAATAGATTGTTTAGGGCTTTAATGAAAGTTATTGGTAAAGTCACTAAAGTGTAATAGTTTTTGGAGTTTAGGCTTCCGGGTTTTACTGGATATTAATAATGTATTTATTGTGGGTCAATAGTGTTTAGGTTTTGGGATTTAGTGTGGGTTAGTAAACATTTCATCCACTCTCAATAAAAAAAATTTGTCTATTATGAAATCCATATATTGTCAAAATTTATTGAGATTTTGTTCTGAAATTTGGGGCTATGGAACATTTCTATTTAGAAAATAGAGAAAATTACAAAACGTATGAATTATGACTTAAATAAAATTTTTAAGATATTAAATGTGAAGACATTAGCATGCAATAATTTTTATTAATAGGTGACAAAATTTTTGAAGTGACAAATGATAATGATACTTGCATAACTTGATAATACTACATACAATTAACGCCACAAATTTTAGACCTTAATTAATGCCTCATAGCATTATCCTTCATACTCATTATATTTTGGACCGAAAAATGTGTAAAAGTATATTATACATACGTTCAATATCCATTGATGGCCGTCAAGTTTACCATATTTACTCACGCCGTTTGTCCTACTCTAATCACTTAGATTTCATGAAAGTTACAAATTTACAATCAAAGGGATTCAAAGCCCCTCCCAAGTAATGAAAAACTCGTTTATCAACACGTAATTGTTTGTCTCTCCACACAACACCACCATCCACAGCCATAAACCCATGCAAGAAAAGCATGAACAAAGAATTAAACAATCAAATCGAAACGATCTCCCAGCCTTTTGGCTACTTATATGTATCTCATCAATGCCCTCCTCTATCTTCATCTTGTGCATGCATCTTAAAACAATGCTGCTCGCCAAGGTAGAGATTGTCATTTCAGTACTTCTACTATCCCTAACCTTGGTTGTGATAGCAGAAGGGGATGATATTTCTTCGGTAGTGCTACAAAATATCAATGGTAGTTCATCTATGTCGCCATTTTTGAAGAAAGTCGTGGAATGGCCTAGACCACGGGAACCGGGATGCCGGAACAGGCCATGGACATGTCGTCGGCCGCGGGAGTTTCCTCGTAGATGGCGGTGTTGTCGAAACCAATGTGTTGACGTGAGCTCAGACGTGAACAATTGCAGGTTTTGTGGATATAGATGCCCTTTTGGATGGCAATGTTGTCGTGGTTTTTGCGTGAATACAAATATCAGCATTTTCAATTGTGGAAGATGTGGGAATAGGTGTCCTTTTGGGGTACTTTGCACCTATGGAATGTGTGGGTATGCTCAACCTCGGCCTCTTTTCCCTTCTCCTCCACCCCCAATGGACTAGAACAATCGGAGTTATTTGTCGAATCAATTATCGCAGTGCTCTAATTAATAATCAATTAAGTCACTTTCTTTTGCTTGCATATCATGTTGTTATATATTTCTTTTAAGTCTTAATTTTTCATTTTTGGTCAAATTCTCAATTTACAGTCTTGGTTCGTGCAATTCCCATGCATAGAGACCAGTACTAAGGGAGAAAAGAAAGTATTGCTCTCAAGAATGTTTTTGTAACAACATTTCTGCTATATATGCGTATGTTTTGTGCTATGAATTTTTTTTTCTTTAGTCGTTTATTACTAAGGCATGTAAGTTTATTAACTAGTTAGTTTGCTGCATGCCTTTGTCAATTCACTAATGCTATTCATCAATTTCTAAGTGATGTATGTAAGTAACAATATTTGAATGCTGCCTTCTAACATAGTGCACCGACAAAATTGAATCCACTTTTGGTTTAAGGATATCTCAATAATGTAGTCGAGTATCAATATTGTTATAGACAAAGGGCATAACTATATGCCTTGCAGAGGTCTCGGCCCCCAACCCCCCCAAAAAAAAAGTAAATAATAAAGTTGGTATTCAATGGATACAGTTAAGGTTAACTGAGACCTCAACTAAACCACCCCCACCCCAAGGAAAAAAAAAATACATATGATTTGTCTCATGGTATCACCAACTAGAGAAAGTAATAACAAGCCAACCAATAAAAATCTTTTCATAAAACCAAATAATGTGTATTTATAAAACTTAATAAAGACTTCTGTAAAAGCATAATGTAGAAAACAATATAGCAAGTTTTTGAATTTTTATCAACTTCGTTTCCAAATTTTAACAATGTGATTGTGTATATTCATTATTTATTTTTTTGGTCTCCAAAGGTTTTAAATTATGGTTCTACTCCGGTTTATAGATCTGGCAAAACATGGAGCCGTGATATATGTATTGCATTTTTTCACTACCACCTAACAAAACAGCAACCTGTTATAAATAAAGTGACACCACTTCAAATTGGTAAGGTTATCCATAAATAAATGTACCATAATGATTACGAAGAACATCAACTACGTCACTACTAGAATCCTCCAAATATATAAAACACCATCAACATTGACTGTTAGAAAGCCCACAGGCCCACAGGAGGTCTTTCCCATTCATTGATCTTTTGGATAAGCAAACAGCTAGAAGGCTGTCGACCCCGAAGAAACTCACAATGTAACCCATAATAGAAGCGGAGGTTACCTTTGAGGATAAGACTTACGTCTTCCTAAAGCTTCTTATTCTGTTCTTTCAAAGAGCCTAAGTGACAATGCATAGCTAAGATTCTTTTATCAAAAGGGTAACACAGCAATTGTCAAGAGATCTTGAGCTAAGGATGCAAAGAATTGAACGAGATCGGCATTATCTTTTGGTCTCTACTTCACAATTTCTCAATTCCATCTCACACCACTATATGAGGAAAAAAAAAAATTCAGCTCTCTCTACCTGGACACACCTCCCAAACCGGGAGCACCATTTTTGGAGATGCTCTCTTTCTTCTCTCTCCACTCTTCCTCTTTGTTCTACATTTTTTTTAAGGAAAAATTTCAAAAACATGAGTTATGCCCGGTTCTAACTTTTGTTAAAGTTAAGACGGTACATCACTTTCAAATTTCGATCCAATTTCGAAATAATGTTTGTTGGGAGCCAACAAAGGAGAGAGAGGGGTTGGGTCTGTGGGAGAGACAGGGAGAGAGCCAGAGTCAGAGAGTGTTGAGAGAGAGAGAGAGAGAGAGAGAGAGAGAGAGAGAGAAGAAAACTGTAAAAATATCATATTATCCTTCAACAAATGAATAATTACATAAGATTAACGATATTGTTGACAGCATACACTAAAATTGGGTCGAGATTTAAAAGTCATGTACCGTTTTGATAGTTTCGAAAGTACATTCAATAAAAGTTAAAACGGGCCATAACTCATGTATTGTTCTTGAAATTTTCCCTTAATTTTCTTAAAGTTTTCTTTGTGTTCATCACAATTTCAGATGATTTTGGGGTGGAATCAAGCTGAGAGCTGTTCATGAAACTTGTCAAGCTCAATCACTCTCCTCAACATTTGATAATTGTATTGAGGGGGGAACATAAAAAATCATGGGCTGCCATATTGGGCTTGTTCCTTGGTGTTCTTCACTCTCTCTTATCCTTTACTCTTGACTTTTATATATTCGGAGATGTATTTGACTAGTATGATTGAATAGAACTCTTGTTGGGGCTAGGATTGTGTGTCTTAGCCCAAATTTAATGTAATGGATGTTTGATATTATTTATTTATGAAATTTGTTAATAATTGGATGCTTGTAATATGAGAGAATCGATTAAATTGTATGCTTAGGAATTATCAACTCTTGGGTATGTGTTTTAATATTTCTAAATTAAAATTTAGGGGATGACAACCTTATATTTTAGAGTTAGAACCCTCGATTTTGTATCCTTGGAGTATACAAGCATGGTTCATTATATAGCTGGCTTGATTATGTTTGTGGTGAGCTTAGTTGCCTAATTTCTTGATCTTTAGGCCACTTGATGTGAGCTACAGGCCCTAACACAGTTCTAATCCATGCAAATTGAGTTACTATGGCCCTTAATTCAGAGTATGAATACCATGAAATGGAATTTTGGCCTTTAAGTGTTGATAAGCCTTCCGTACGGCTACCAAAAGCTCTTCTAATCAAGTTCATGCATTAAATGGGATTTACAAAGCTCTCAGGTGGTCAAACTTAACTTTGATGGCTCTGTTATCAGTAACAATAAAGTTATTGCCAGTTTTATAATTAGAAACTAATAATACTTCCTTAATGGTGGGCTCAAAAATTTGGGGACTACCGATGTCTTTTTTTTTCGATGACCGAAAAAAGACAGAAATTACAACACAAACCCTCTACTAACACCCCCTCTAAGCTGATCCAAATGGAACGTTGAAGATTCAGAAAAGGGTAAACAAAAGAACCAAACAGAAGGATTACGATGCTGGTGAGCCAAATCTGCCAAACTATTAGCTACGAAATTTGCCTCTCTGTAAACATGTCGGAAAATGATAGACTAAAAGGTCACAGTTAGCATATGAATATCATTGACCAGCATCTAAATTCTCTAAGGCACCTGAGCTCTCTTCTGTGGATGCAATCAATCAACAATTTAGAGTCTCTTTCGACGACAACATTGGCATAATGATGTAAATTGGCCGTATGAAGAGCATCTGGCAACGCAGTGGCCTCAGCTACTAAAACATCTGCTATACCAAGCTTTTGACTTGCTGCAAACAGAGGATTTCCGTCCTGATTTCTAAAAACAAACGGACCCATCAAAGTTCAACTTAACCTGGTGTGAATTTGGGGGTTGCCATTTAATGTGAAAGTATTTAGAGACCTTAGGAAGAATGGAAGTTGGATTAGCTTTCAGATAATTCGACTGCAATATGAAAGCTTGAAAGATGCAATGAGTTGGAGATGTAGATAGGTTCTGGAAAATAAGCTTATTGCTACAATGCCATATTGACCAAGCAGTGGTAAGAATAGATGCAAGATTATCCTGCGAAGGCCTAGTGGAACTAACATGTTATAGCCAATCAAGAAAAGGTTTGTCCCAGAAAAGAAGATGAAATAAGGAAGTATGGTTCCAAAAAGTACAAGTGAGAAAAAGATGATCAATGGATTCAACATGCTGAGAACAAAAAGGACACATGGGAGAAACAGTAGGATTGTACTGAGAGAGCTTATCCCAAGTCTTAAGACCATTACTTGATTAAGGACCAAGCAAAGATCTTAACTTTCAGAGGAATATTAAGATGCCAAATCTTATTTAAGAAGGTAATATTAGAATGGGTAGGTAAATGTTGAATTTGGAGCCAAGAAGCACTCTTAACTGTGAAAACTCCCGAGGGTGAAGGCCCCCAAACTCTTACTCACTAAAAGTCTTGCTCTTCGTGATGGTCTTTGTCAAGCCTTACAAAAGAATATAAAAAAAGTTCAAGTAGATGGTGACTCTAGAACACTTATAAAGTGCATCATTGGTAAGTTTTCTATTCCTTGGAGGCTCATGTCAATCATTAGTGGCATTAAGAAGCTTGCAACATGCTTAGAATATATCAGGTTTAACCACATTTTTAGAGAAGCCAATTACTCGACTAGAATTTTTTTTTTAAATAATTTTGTAGAGATTCCTAATAACATCCTTGGTAAAAATGGGTCACAACCTTGGTACAGGTCATATTTGGAGCCGTGATCTCCCCAATGCCACAGCTGCTGCTGCTTTAGAGGCTTAACTATGGATGCCCTAGAGACTTCTCTATTTAGTAGTTGATTTAGTTGTTTGTGTTGAAGGAAAATTAGCTTTGTGTGCCTAATCAAACTAGGAGTAATTCCATAATTGTAATAGGAGATAATGTTCTAAAATTCCTAGTCCTATTCGGAATAGTTTTCCTTGTATCATTAGAACATGTACTTTGTAATCCCTATATATAGGGCTCCTATTCTCAATAATGAAATACAATTCTCTCATCAATTTCTCTCGAATTATCTCATTCTTAAACACGTTATCAGCACGAGTTCTAACCACAAAAACCAAAAACAAAAAAAAACCGAAATTCTTCAACATCACCCTTTACACCGTTGCACCTTGCCCGAGCTAGCCTATCCGCTGCTACCCACCTGCGCGCCCCTGCACTGTACTCTACCCACCTTTCTTATAACGTGGGTTCGATTCTTTGACAAGCGGAACCGTGGGGATTCACGCTATTAACGAACTAAGAGCGTCCGTAAGCATCGATTTATGACTATATAAAAATCATTGATTCGGTCTAATCCAATTACTCTTGAAATCTATTTCTTGGTAGCATAGCTCAGAAATCTTATTATTTTAGTTTTCGTGGAAGTTTACCTCTGAAACTAATTCGTTCCTGTTTCATCTTTCAGGATGTCAAACACGAACAAACTCGATTTTGTTCCATTAGATTATGCAGGCAAAAGGTACTTAATATGGGCCGTTGATGTCGAGATCCACCTTATAGCCCGTGATTTATTGCATACAATCCAAGAGCTTTGTCCTACAACAACAGCTCTAGACCCTCAAATTGAGATTGATAATTCAAGGGCACTCGCCTTTATGAAATGTCACATGGATAGTGACCTCTAGTTTGAGTTCATAAATGAGGATAACGCTATAAAGCTTTGGCAAGCGCTTCGCGAACAATATGGCAATGTTCATGACTCCATCCTTCCGAATCTTGAAACAGAATGGAATGATCTTCACTTCTCTGAATTTGACACGGTCATGCAATTTTATTCAGAAGCTCACCGCATCAAAACAACGATGCGTCTCTATGGAAAAACAATCATAGAAGACGAATTGATTGAGAAAACCCTCAATACCTTCCCCATCTATGCTATGAGGTCCTCTGATTTATTCCAGATTCATGTAAATGCAAGACGGATCACAAGCTTTCAACAGGTTATTGAAGCTATGGAAATTGCTGAAAGGCAAGGCAACGAGCTTGTGAAAAGACAAATTGATAGGCTTCAAAGTAGCCATCAAGAGCATCGTCCTATGACTAGAAAATGTCGCCATCAATGAAATGCTCAAGAAGCTACTCGCCAAAGGCGACAATCACACGATCGTTGGAGGCGTAATTTTGAGGGAAGAAGGGTTGGAAACCATGGAGCCAACGTTGGCCATGGCCATCACTTTCATCACTTTCCAATGCCATCAGTCCTAGGGACCATGCACATTGCGCCAATGCGCCTCAATTAAGGGAGAATCCTCTTTATGGTGTCTATTTCTGATATGGAACATCTGATCAATGGACCCAAATTTGCAATGTACCTACAAAGGTAGCCGCATCATGGTGATCAAGGCATCGAGTTCAAAAAGACTTTTAAATCTGGCGATGAAGACAAAATGCCGCAGATTTTTATTTCGAATAGTCTTTTATTTTTCCAAGAAATATGTAATGGAAATTATGCCTTAATCAATAAAAGACAATTTTTCATTAACTCCTTCTCAAGTGGAGTATCCAATGAAGTATGATGTCTAGAAAAGTAATTAAGATTAGTGGTACTTAAGAGAGCATCGCTCCACCAACATCTCTCTCTACTTCCCTGGTCATATTTGATTGGAGTTACCAAACGGATTGAGTGACTACGATTTGTCTAAGTTTGATTCTTATTTTGGATTAGACTTTAGTTAAGAAACTTTGATGTAATCATTAGCTATTAATAAAGTGTCGATCCCTTTATTTTAATGTCA